>OZ018337.1:3062290-3662290 GCA_963969495.1 Ceratothoa steindachneri
AACTTCATCTACCACGAGATAAAGATAAGGATAGTGATTGAGAATCTGGGTTTTTCACTACAAAGAGTACCCAACTATACCTGAAACTAGATAAATATAATTGTATATATATATATATATATATATATATATATATATATACATATGTTGAGGTATACCTGTGTAGACTAGCTCAGCGCTCCTAGTCGTACACAAGCACGGGCAGAGAGCTGACCACATACCACTGGAGATATGTCTGGGCGATAAAAAGGGTGCGAATTACGGTTGACCGGGATTAGATTAATGGCTTGGCAAGTTGCAGTTCAAAGGATATATAAAGACAATATCCAAATATATATATATATATATATATATATATATATATACTTGTATATATATACAAAAGGGGGAACAAATTACTTATGGTAGTTAAATGAATTAAGTGAAGATTAACGTGGTAATCTGGGGATGAACATACACGATCGCTTTACTTTTAAGCGCGGGCGAATTAAATGGGTGTGGAAGACAACGGCGCAGGACGTAAAGAAGATACTTTGGAGAGTCCTGACTAGGAGGACTCGAAGATGGGGTTTGATTATTGATGATGAAGAATGAGATTTTTTTCTGCTCCAAAGACACGTAATCTCACTTTGAGACGATTCTTCTAATCGCGAGGAAGTCACAGGCTCAAAAAAAGGGAATCTTGAAGCAGAGGTGAAGAGGGGGTATTTCCAAGCGGCTTTCTCTCACGGGAGTCCTTCGAGAGCATCCCCTCACACGCCTCCCTTTCCAAAGATGACGTTTCCCTGCTACGAAGAGGAATAAAAGAAAATGTATTTTAATTCCCCTTAGGAGACTTAATTGGTCACAAATGTATGTAAAATGGTACCTAGTATAAATTTGTTAAAAGACGTAGTATACGCGAGGTAAATCTTGAAATAGTCCGTAGAGAAAGTCACCGAAGAGCTTGACCACAAAGAAACGGCCAAATTCTAGCGTATAAAAAGTAAACAGGGGGAGGTTCGTTCGACTAAATTCTACACTTACCTGCATCTTCGACCATGATAAGTTTGCTGTGTCGCTGCGTGTTGGGCCTTATCGCTCTCGATTCAAGATAAACGTGACTGGGCAGCATAGTTCTCAGTAGTGTAAACGTTTCATCCACACGAATCACTTTTCAGCAGTGCCAAGTGGATTCAATCCAACATATGTGAAATTTGTGCAAGGGCCTAACATGAAAAGTATTTGTCTCGTTGGCTCAAAAATCTGTATTGCGGCCAGACAAATCTCGCTTTTTCGAGGAAATGTAGTTTGTATTATTTAGAGAAAGAGATGCTGGCTTTTTATTATGCTGACCGTAAATCGTTTCAAGTGACAAAGGAAGTGGACCTTTCACGCTCAGCGCGAAGCGAAACACGGGACTTGGGCACCTTCAAAAAACGAAGAACTTCTGACTTCCAGGTCTTAATGGCCGCAAAAGATCCAAGGCAGTTGGTATAAAAGCTTCGCACGACGAGGCCAACCCACCCAAAAAAGCTCTCGAAGACATCGGCGCTTTATTCGGCCTAACACCTCCAATCCCTGGAGTTATGCCTCCAGGAAAGATAAGGACATTCCTCTTACCGCTTCTGTTTGGAGTGGTCCCCGTAGATCCTTCAAGTTAGGCCTGGAGAGCATTTACATTCAATGGCATTACTATGGACTCTGCAGTAACGTGGTAGCTCTCCCAAAGCCTTTTTACCTCCTCGGAGATTTAAACAGTAAACAATCTCTCTGGTGGAAATACATGATTAATACTTTTGGTGGGAAGGTCCTATCTACCCTAATCAAATTGTTGGCTATTGGATTCCTAAACGTGTATAAGTTTACGCATCACTGTCCGAGAACTACTTCATATTATTTTCTCAATTTATATTTGTGCTCTTCGGATGTACAGCCTGATTTTGGGTGGCAGGTGGTGGGTGACCTTCATGGTCGGGTCCATTTTCCTATTTAGAGTATATATAATTTTCAGGGTATTTTTTCAAGAAAAAGCTTCAATATTTCTAATAGCGAGCGTAGAGGCATACATTTCAGCAAATCACTAATTTTCTATAACAATCGCAGATTTTATGTCGGTTGATGAGGCCGTTGAGTTCTCCAGCATCTTCATAGCAATGGGCCTGACTACCATTCCTAGAACGTCTTGTCTTTCGAAACTAAGCCTGCTTTCTAGGTGGTATGTTGAGTATTAGACAGATATCAGAGAGGCGCGATAGACCTATATGTGTTACAAGCAACAGCCCGTCGATTTCACCATCGGTGAATTTCTATGAATAATATAATAATAATAATAATATAATAATAATAATAGTTATTTATAATGCGCCCTTCAGGTCTGTTAGCCATCCCAGAGCGCAGGGGTAAGGGCTAGTTCGGTATCTTTCGAAGAAGCCCTTCGGCATTCTTTACAGTTTTATGTCTCATGAATTTACTGTAAGATGTTGAATCGACTCAAAAGGATTCTAGCTTCTAGGGTTCACAGCTTCTTGTTATTTCCTCCCCGTTGTTCAATTCTTAATTAATGTGGCGTTAAAAATAGCACTTATATCTCTAACTCGTTTAGCAGAGGTTTTACTACTCTCTAGACCAACCGCGATCGACTTTTTGTCTCTCCGTTATCCTCTTAGATCCGGGAAATAGAACTAATAACATTGGGAATAACTAAATCTTATCGTAATTTCGATTGCAATCGCTTCGAGAATTCGTTTTTCTTGAAATTTTCTCTCAATTTAAATTTCTCGTTGGCTAATTTCCTCTTTTATTTATAATTTAATTTACTCTCTCTTCGTTGTCAAAAGGGCCGGTGGTTTTAGCGGGTCGATCTTTGATGTACAAGAATATTAAATCAGGGGAATTGTTAAAAACCTGGCTGGCTATACTTACACGAACAAGTGCCATCATTCTTAGCGGAATAATATCATTCCTGCTACCATCTTTGCTTCAAAGATAATGTGTTGATCTCAATCCTCGGGCTAAAATCAAAAGTCCCACCAAACCTCTTATTATCGAGTTAATATGGCTGCAGCTGAAACCATACTTTATGATAGCAAGGAAAACCAAACTTCACATTCATTCATTTTTTGTTCGCAGTTTCATTTACGCCTTGTGGATCCATGACATTGTCCTGAGTTTTTGTCCCTGCATTTCGATTCTCAGCATGATTTTTATCCACTTTGTTCCGTATTTAACAAGATAAATAAATTAATTCTGTTCAGAAATATCAATGATGCTTATCTCCATTGCACTTTGATTAGTGTCACAATTATGGACTTTAACATTGTCCCCGGTCACTTCACTTTTTCTACCATCAGAACATGCCAGCTGTTAAGGCTAAATATGACGAGTCACCGCCCCCCTACTCCCCCGCCAGATAATATCTCAGACAAAAAGAAATATAATTCAAATTTTTTAAAAAAATATCCACTGGATTACGGTTGGGAGATAAAACTTTACTCAAAGTATCCACACACAGCCTCAAGCACGGCATTAAACGGGCTCCAGAAGCTAGCGAATGCATTCCTATTTCCTTTATAGTAGTGGTAGGGAAACAGGGGTAAATTACCCCAAATGGAGTAATTTAGAAAAATTGGGGTGTAATGGATGTGGATGTGCTAAGTGAGGAAAACGAATGTGAAGGTTGGAGAAAAAGAATGCATCGAGGAGCCTCTCTTCTATTTTTCGGTAAAATCTGGCAACATTTCTCCTAATTAGGTGCCATTTTGCCATGTTTTGACATGCCTCTTTCAGAGTAGAAGATGAATTAGTAGAGCTGATCAAGTGATATAATAATTATTTACATAAGGTGAGCTATGATATAATCTATAATATTTACGTTTCTATATAGACTTTTGTGATTAAAATTCAACAAAAGTTAAATATATAAATATAAGTTTAGTATAGACTGTAGGATATTTTAATTTATTTTTAAGGGGCCTAATTGTCCCATCAGCTATTTAGTTGCCAGTTTCTCACTCTTTGAGGGGTAGCTATTATATTTTTCATTTATTTATTTTTTTTATTTTAATGAATTATTTTATATTAAAAGTAAGTTTTTTAACGAGTTTAACTCTATTTAAGAAGATTTCATGCAGCCTCTACTTATGTAATGCTCGCTTTTTTAGTCTTATTGTTTGAAACTTTATGGGTGTGTGTTGTGGTTTGATTTTATGTTATGTTAATTTAAAGTTTTACTTTAAACTCTTAAATTCGTCCCCAATTTTTTTTTTTCAAAAATAGAAGTCAAAAGACCTTAAAAAACTGGTAGATTTGTCTTTCATTTTCAGATGGCATCAGCAAGGAAAAGGACATATCAGGCAGAGTTCCTTAATTATGTCTTCACAAAAATCGCGGATAAATGAAACCTCAATGCGTCGTCTGTATGAAACTACTGACTGCCGACTCTTTCAAAAAGAATCACCTGAAGAAACACTTGGACAAGATTCATTCAGATATGTCTTGCAAACCACGGGAATATTTGAGAATCTCGAAAAAACAGTCAGAGGAAAGAGATTGGAAAATAACAAAAGTGCAACGTTTGGCCAACGTTTAGCAGCAATAGCTAGTTTTGAAGTGGCATGGTTGGTGTTAGAAACAACAAACCACATACTATTGTTGAAGATTTAATCGCACCGGCGGCTGTGAAAATGGCAATAATAATGTGTGGCCAGAAAGTAGCTAAACAACTCAATACAGTGCCTTTGTCTGCAAGAGTTATAAAAGAAAGAATTTCCATCTTGGCAGAAAATGTGAGAGAACAAGTGATTTTTCAGTAAAAAAGATTAAAGAGTTTTCCATTCAACTTGATGAGACTACAGATGTCATTAGCAATTCCCAGTTGATGATATACGTTCGATACCTAGGTTCTGATGAAATTGAAGAAGAAATGTTGCTATGTTTTCCTCTTGAGTTGAGAACTCGTGGTATTGATGTGTTCAATAAGGTTGATGCATACTTCAAAAAAGAAAGTGTTGATTTAAAGTGGGAAGATTATATTGCAGTATCAGTTGATGGAGCTCCTGCCATGCTTGGTCACGTCACTGGTTTTGTGGCTTTGGCCAAACAACAGAATCCAAATATTCAGGTCATTCATTGTATGATGTATCGCCATTAGGTATGAAGGATTTGGAACCAGAAGTGGAAGCTGTTTTGAATGATGTAATTAAGATTGACAATGTTGTAAAAGGGCATGCACTAAACACGAGGATGTGTCGTGATTTATGTGAGGATGGAGAGGCTGAATATTCAACCCTTCTTTTGCATAAGGAAGTAAGGGGGCTTTCGCGTGGAAATGTTCTGAATAGAATGTGGGCTCTTAAAACCGAACTTGAAATATTTCTGACTGATCACAAACACACACCTGCAGAGAAGTTCAGCAAATCAACCTGGCTAGCTCTTCTTGCATACTTAGCTTACTTTTTTGGCATGTAAATGCGCTGAACAAGAAATTGCAAAGAAATAAAATCAATCTCATCTTAGCAAGTGAAAAGATTTTAGCATTTGTGTCAAAGCTTCAGTATTGGAACCAAAAAGTAAATGCCAATAAGATTGCTGGCTTTCCAAACCTGGCAGAGTTTTTGGAAGAATGTGAAGACTGCAGTCTTAGTGACATGAAGGGATCAGTCACAAGGCACCTGACCAAATTAGGAATAGGTTATGTGGGTAATTTCCAGAGCTTGATTCACATACTGTCACCTGGGTTGTAAATCCCTTCAAATGTGAACTGGCTGATTTCCCTGAAGAGCCTGAAGGATTAGTAGAAGAGCTTATCGAACTGCGTTCCAACAGTGAAACAAGCAAGAAATTTCAGACCAAGGATGTGCTCTCAACTTTTTGGATGTCAAAAGCTGCCAAGGCTTATAAAACTGCACATTTGGAAGCAACTGAAATGCTGCTACCTTTTACAACATCCTACCTTTGCAAACAAGGTTTTTCTACCCTTGTAAATCTTAAACAAAATACAGGAACCAGTTGGATCCTGAAAACAGCATCAGAGTAGCAGTGACATCAAAAATCCCGGATATTGAAATTGTTGTATGAAAGATAAAACGGTATTATTTTTCCAAAGCCTGAGGGATCTGATATAATCAAGTTTTCAATAATTTTTTCATTAGTTTTATTTGTGTACCATTCTCATACCAGAAAGGGTAAACATTTTTTCCTCATAATAGTGGATTCAATAACATTTCCCTATTTTGTTTTTGTACGAATTTTAAATAAATGATAGAGACATAGTGAATAATTTAGCTTGTGTGCCATGTAATGCTAAAAAGGGACTGTTTTATTTCTGTTTATAAATATATAATCTCCTACAATTTTTTCTTGTATGCTATTTCCATAAATGAAATAAAAAATTAAACATTATCCCAATATAATTTTTTTGGTGTCTTTATTACCCCCCAGAGTACTTTAAGGTCAGGGGTGAATTCATTTTACTACAAATTCTTTTGGGGTAACACCCAAAAAAGTTACCCGACCCTTGCTTTATATGATGTTTAAAAACCTCTTTGCGCTTCGCCAGCAGCTCTGCCTTAGTTTTGGAGAAAGAGCGGTTGGGGTCTTTCCCAACCGCGCCCTAGACACATAATGTAATACATAATATTCACATCGTTGGAACTAAGAGACCAGAAAGTGGGGCCTGATAAGGTCGTAGAAATTCTCCCCAAATATTTTGCTTATTTACAGAGGTATGACCTTCAATTGGCAACCCTCTACAGAAGGTCCTCATTCAGGGAGAGCTTCAAGAAGGTGAATTGTACACCCATCTCTCTCGCCATAGCTCGGATTCACTTGCTCGAATCTTCAATCACTTTGTCTTTGCAGTGAAAGAGAACCTCTGCACCTTTATTCATTAGTCCAAAGAGTTTGGCCCCCATTCAAACAACCTATATAACTATATTATATTTTACAACCCCTCTAACCACTTATATTTACCTCAGCGGTCTCTCCTATAATTTTAAATTCCTAATACCTTCATTATGTAGTTTTAGATCGCTCTGACAATTCCTGTCTTTCCCTAGTCAGAGACGTTTCCCATAGCTAAAATCCTATATTCTCTTTTTCATTATTCTCATAGTCTGAATTCCTACGATGAACTAGTCAGAAAGTTCTCCCAAAATTCACAACCACCGTACTCCTTCACTCCAAAGTCAGATCCAAAGTCAGACATTTCACGCGAATTAACCTACCCTCTCACTTTTCTTCGTTTAGTCAGAGATTTCCTCATAATTCAGAAACTATACCTTCTCTAGTCTCTGATCTGAGAATTCTCCAATCCCTTAGAACCACTAATCCTATTTTTCTTTACTCATGGCGACCTTCGAGGGAAAGACTCCTGCGTTTCTTTTAACAGTAAGATTTTCGTTGCCAAAGGGGATCGTGGCGGAATACCTCTATATCATCCCTGCTGTTATTACCAGTATGGAGTCTTCTCATTTGTCTCTTCTAGGAAATAACTCCCCACGATGTCATTACTTCCCCCATAGTTCATTACAAATCTTCTTTCTAAAGGTGATTTAGAACTCTTAAATTTCAACACCCAATTTAAAAATATTTAACTATTTTATGATCAGCAAAATCCCTTTCTTAAACTAGCAACAACCACAGTTCGCTTTGAGCAATCCGGTAGGAGGATTAGCTATGTTATGGTAGTTCAATGATGGCTGAGAAAAAGGAGTAAAAAGGTAAAAAAAATGCAAAGGAGCATCAGGAACAATACATAACGAATATACAAGATTATATTAATTCTAAAACTCCGGTAATTTTGTCATGATAAAAAAATGCTCTCTTTGTTTAAATGCATGTAAAAATTCCGATTACGCCGTTCTATAACATTCTTTAACAAATGCAACTAACCTAATTAATCTAAACACTTGTTTTATTACTCCTTCCATGTGTCCCTCTTCAGAAAATATGACTTTACGACGTTGTCCTTTTCTCCCCCAGACTTCCAGACTTTTTTACGAAGCTTCTTTCTAAAAAATTTTTAAAAAATGCCTGCGTTGTTCTTCCATCAATAAATTAAATATTGCCAATCCAATCAATTGATATTTTAGCTGAGACTTACAAAACCGTCTTTGCTTATAAATATATGGTATATAATTGCATACATACATAATTAAATACTCATTTACAATGTGTACTATTATGTTAACCATAGACCTCTTTAACATTGGACTGGCCACTGCCATATGATATTGGGCCTAAAGGGAATGGTCGCACAGACGGAGTTAAATGTCTAGACGAGATACAGGTGGGTTAATTAGGGGGTTGAAGTGGTCGGGTTCAGGACGGTGATTTGAAGGGGGGATTTAAACCGGAGCGCACACATAAAGAATGGAGTAATTGGGTAAGCCAGATTCTAGATCAATCTGCAGACGACAACGGTTACAATTACTTACGTGCTCGTGCAGGAAAGGGGCCAGTTGGAATACGATTACTGCGAAGGGGAAAGTTGGGTAACTTCTCTCTTCAAATGAAAGAACACTCGTAGATGGCTTTCGGAGAAGGGAATCCTCGTCAGATACTCGCCGATTGACTATGGCAGAGTTTAGGGATGTCGATTTAGCCTTCGTTCTTGAATCGAAATCGTCGATGTCTCCGATCGTGGGAGTCTATTAGTGTTCTTTACTAAATTACGTCAAAGGATTATATAGACGACCGGTTATGTGACCTTTGGTGGATTGGCGGCCGCCTCCACACACATTTAGGGGAAAAGTCGGTGACTCCTTCGAGAGAGTGGGAAATTGTGATAACGTTGGCGTGGAAGGTTCGATGCACTTCGATCTTATGACGGAAGGCCTGAATGTTGGCTGAAAGGCGGCCATGGGAGACGATGAAATCAGTCCCTAAGCAAATACAGCTGGGTTGTGATAACGGCGTAGGCTGCACCCTCACCCTGGTTTAGCCATGCTTTCAAAGCTACATGGGGTGTTCTGAGGACTATGTGAGAATAGAAGGGCACGTGGTCACCATTCGACCATATTCTGCTATATCGATAATATCCCCATTTTACGCTATTGTTGTAAGAATTGATAAGTAGCAGAATGTTTTATATATTTTAGCATTCTTCAATAAGACTATTAATAATAATTTTATCATTATTATAATCATTATTTTTATTATTATCATTATTGTTGCTATGAAATATGATAATTATTACAATATATTTTTGTTATTTTACTACCATAATGTTCACGCACATATGGTCAACTCAGCATTTTTAAGTGTGCTGCCGTCAATTGCCGATCTTGGTACAGACCCACGAAAGCAGAAAAGGAGGATATTGCAGAGGATGACCAAACACTCTGTAAGCACTCAGTGTTTGCCATCCCCAAGTCTGCCAGGCAAGAGATTAGTAAGAATTGGATCTCTGCCCTAAAACGCAGTAATACTGGCTGGAACCCAGACGAAAGCATTGGCCTATTTTCCGTCAGTTCGTGGAGGAGGAGGCAGTAGTAAAAGCACGAAGCCTGGTTTGGCTGTCTGGTTACAGCTTGAGATCAGTGGCCTCCGAGATGAAGGAAGGGAGGCAGCAGCGACACCTTGACGATGCCATATTCACCCAGGAGCTGCTGATGCAGCTATTCATGCCAAGCATGACGTCCTGGGTGAAGGGATGGAACAGGCAATTATTCACCTGGCTAGTTACATGGCACACAAGATCATGCCTACTCACAGATGATCACCTTGTCAAGACATCGTCATCGAGGGTAAGGTCTCAGACAAAGTTACCCGTGTCACCGATCAAGTGCACAAAGGCAGGGAGGTATCCCAACAGGGCAAACTCAAATCATTCACAGATTTGTTGTCGTGCGGCAAGGTAGTATGCCCCTCTCACACGACTGTCTGTCTCACCGGGAATGTATGCCACATATACAGGTGGCTCACGAAAGATAAAAGAACACGGTACTCCCTGTTTAAGTGTAACAACCCTAAGGAGTGCTTCTAAAAGGTGGTTGTTGCTCTTGGGGAAGAAGCTGACCAGCTTGTTACATTGAGCTGTGCCAGTGATCACAGCATCTTAAAAATATCGTATCCCAAAATGGCGGCCAATCTTTTCAATGTCCTCAGATCTAACTACAGTAAAGAAAGAAGCAGTAAAGTGCATCCCAAACGCAAAATTGATTTAGATGCAGCACCAGCAAGAGCAGTAATATTAAGCTAATAGTGAATGGCTTTAAGAAATAGGTACATTTTGTGGAAAGTTAAAATTGTTTTTTGTAAAATTTTCAGTATTAATCTTGTTATCGTAGTATAGGAAGCACCGAGTGATGGCAGGATGTTCGTATGTATGGGTTGTTTACGTACTACACAAAAAAACTCTCTAAGAGTGCAATATTTTTTGATTATTATTATCTTGATTATTGACTTCTTGAAACTTTGAAACAGAAAAAACAAATAAACATGAACCACAAAAATATTACATACTAAATACACAGTATGGACTTCAATAATTTTTAAGTAAGGATTTCTAAAATGACCTACTTGACATTATAGTGATGGTTGATCCACCACTCACTTCAATTTAAAAACGAATGCTAACGGCCTTTACCGGCTACAAATATCTTTGTGGATACCCTTTGGTCAGGTTTGAGTCTGACCTTAAACTCAAAGAGCTACTTTACCTCAGGAATGTTATTGTCTCGATGACGCGTGCCTCCCGGCCAGATGGATGGTGCGGACGAATAAATTGAAAGCCACCAAGGACTTTAACGAGTTTGGCAGATGGAGAGCGACACGCCTTCGGCAGGAAGGGATATCACCACGGGATAGTCAGAGGATATTCTTTTTACTCTTGGGATTACTTTGGGGAGTAATTCGCACTCTCTAGCGATGCGCTAAGATTTGAATACATTGACTCAGGGGAGTGCTTGGGGAAGTGGACTCGGTAGGTCTACTTCAAGGGTGAGGACGATCACTGTGCTTTAGGATTCACCAGGATAGGAGGGATTTCTCTAACTAGAGTAAGTTGAACTTGGTTCTTAAACAAAGTTAACTTAAAGTTCGGTGTGACCACCAAGGAACAGGCTCGAGGAAGAGCTTTTTCTTCTTTGTTTCGGTATTCCTCAAGGACGAGGACTATCCCGGTGCTTTGTGCTACACCAGAATAGCGGGATGGGTTTCGCTGACGAGAATAAGTTGAACTTGGACAAGTTAACTTCAAGTTCGATTTGGTAACCAGGAACTAGCTTGAGGATGAGCTGCTTAGTCCCTTCTCTTGTTAGGCCAGCCTCTTTCCGGGGACTTCATAGCCTTGTTGACTCACGTATTCTACCACGTTTTCCCCAAGTTTTTGGTATTTATACATCGTCACCCTACTGGGGTAGGGGTAAGAGTGGAGGGGGGGGGGGATTTGAGGCTGGGCCGAATGAGTGTTTCTATTCCAATGGTTTTTTCTGAGGTGGTCGTACCTCTGGTTCTGAGGGACCTTCGGGTTTGAGGGAGACGCGTCTCAAATTTCGCACTTGAGGTGAAATTGAATACTCACTCATAGGGAAGATCTTGCAGTTTTAACCGTTCTGCTTTTCATCGGGAAGAGGGGCGATGTCGCTGTGGTCGAGTTTGAACCGTGGCGTCCCTTGTCTTAACTGAGAGAGAGGAGGGAGAAAGGCGATTCCCCTACACTTGTGCTCATTTGGGAAATGTAAAATTACAGAAGTGCTATGAAATTTCAATACGTGGATACGTAAAGAGGACAGTGAATGTGTTTCTCGTCACCAAAACTTTGACAAAATGACCCTAGTTAGTGTTGGAAGTCAGAATGATTTGTATTGTTCATTGTATTGATACTTAGTGTTCATTGATGATCTGAGAATCTATGGAAACCAATGAGAAGTTAAAACCTAATAATATAATATTTTGTTGTTTCATTCAGCAGCAATGTAGAAGAGACTGATAAATTAGATAGTTAAGTTTATTTCTTATTTCACCAATTACCACCAATAAATTTCGTCTATACATTGTCAAGACTCAATATCTATATATGAAAAATGCAAAAATACAACAAAAAAGTTATTACCCTTTGGTTTCGAGTAACATCAAGAAATGTCGAAAATGGTTTGGGGCCTGTATGCAATTGGCCAATATTCTGATGTTAGTACAGGTTTTAAGAGGTCTGTGTGCTAACACATTACTTGAATTTATGCTTTCAAGCCATGGGCGAATGACACAATATGGCCTTTTGATATAGATTTACAGTAATCTATTTTTTATTAAAAAAATCTTGGACCATCATAGCCCTCTTATAGCTTTGAATTTTTAACGAAAAGGGACTAAATTTAAGTCATATTAGACTATTTTGAGTAATTTTAAACCAAATTTGGTAATTCTATACCAACTAAGCATATTTTGGTGCCATCTTTAAAAGTGTTTTTTTATTATTCCCGTATTAATGTGTGAATTTTCCCTCCGAAAACGATTGTTTCAAAAATGATCAAAATCATTTTAAAATAACAGTAGAAGAAAATCCGATTGTAACTGTTAAACAATTGGCTGAAGAACTGCATTTAACTCATTCCACTGTTCATCCTCAATTAAAGAACTTGGAGAAGGATTCACGATTGGGGAAATGGCTTCCTCAGAAAATGTCAGAGGTACGCTTACAACAAAGAAACAACATTTGTTTATATCTTCTTCGACTAAAAATTGGACGAACTTTTAGTAGGAGTATTAAAGGAGACGAAATGTAGGATATGTCTCATAATATTTAATGTTCTAGAAAAAGAATTAGTTCTATGCAAAAGATACCCCACACAAAACAGGAGCCCATCCTAGTTGGATTCCATGTGAATTTGGTGGTATATTACACATAATCCATTTTTAAGGTCTCAAAACAAATAAGTCATTCTTCAATCAGATTTAAGCTCTTCATTGGTACCAATAAATAGAGCGCTTGAAGAAAAAAACAAGCATTGATCAACAGAGTGTTCTTTAATCAAGGCAACGCGCTCCAAATAAGTCAAGTGATACTATTAAAAAAAAAAAAATTCGATTGGAAACTAATGAGACTTCGTCCATAATTTTCCAACTTAGACCCAACACAGTAGTATCTTTTAGGCAGTTAGCGACTCACTTAAAGAGAATGAAGTTAACAACACATAAACTAGGTAGAAGAAACTTAAGGAAATTTGTTATATATGTAAAACATTTTTTATGAAAAAGGTATTAGAAAGTTAGCATAGATTATTTTACTTAATAAATGAATAAATAAATGCTTGTCTAATTATTAATATTTTAACGGAGTTGTTTGATTCCTATTCATAAAATAATGACGCACATGATCAAATATGATGCATTACTTATGGAATGAACTAAAGTAACTCAATTTAAACTATTAAGAACGAATAAGGAATCACTTGCGTCTTTTCTTTCCAGAATTTGAACTTCTTTTTTTTTAATTTTCAAGAGTAATAAATGCTAAACTGACAACAGGTGTCATTATGTTGAGTTAATGAAATTTAGAAGATAGATTGTTCATAGAGCTAACCTACTCAATGGTACGAGCATGAAGCTATGTAATTTTTCTAAGATAGTTTTAATTTCTTTTTCTATGTAACATTTTACATAATCGTCTATTTCATCTCTTTTGTTCGTTTTTACACATAAAAACTTAATCTTGGGCCACTTTCTTTGCATTATTGCAAGTTTAATAACTGAATTCAACGTTAACTTCCTATGTCAGTTTAAAACCTTGAAAGATTCGCAAAAACAAATTTCCTTTTTGACCAATTCCCGCAATAAATTCTATTTTGCGCCTTATTAATCTTAAGATTCCAAATTATTTTTTCAATAAGTTAATAATCCACTTTGGGTCCTCCCAATCTCAGTGAAAATGAATCGAGAAACAAATAGGAACGAAAACTGAAAAATTCTCCCTAAAACAGGAATCTATCCTATTTGTTTTTTAGAATCAAACATTTAGGTAAAATTCAGTGGTCAAGTCAATGAAAGAAATCATGATAGAGTTAATTTTGGGCGAGGAAGGAAGTCCTCAGATTGCCTATATTATTTATGATAGGCAATAAATCTTTTAGGAAGACGGGGAAATTCTCGGAAATATTTGGTGAAGTTTAGGATGAGTAAAGCTTTGGGAGGATACATCGGTCGAGGAACCAGAACATGAGATTACTTATGCCATCCTAATCATGTGGATCTGGAATAATTCAGAAATAAGCCTATTAATAGATATAAATTGAAGCATAAATAGGAAATAGAAAGCATGAAAATGTAAATGAATAAGAAATAGAAAGCGTAAAAATATGCATAAATAAGAAAAGGAAAGTGTACAAAATGTGCCAGAAAAAGACATAAAACTCATGAAAAATGTGCAGAAATTACAGCATAAATAGCAAAAGGAAGAATGAAAGTGTACTCTAATATGTCAAGCAGATATGTATTGTTGCAACCTCTGCAAAATATCTCATATTTTATGAGATTCGAAACTATGAATTTAATGCATTGGTAGACACGAAAATCTGAAGTTGTCTTCAATCAAGGAGGTAAAACACCTTATTTATTGCTGTTTCGTGACGTAGGATTTAATGAGAGAGAAAGATAAATTTCACAATTTGAACAGGTTTCTTTTTAACAAGAGGTTTTGTAAGTTCTCTTATTCCTCTTTCTGTGAGTTTTTTGTTAAGTTCAAGCACTCTCCTCTCAATATTTTATTTTTATTAAATCAAATTAAATATATTTCATGTGATATTTTACGTATTTCAGGCATTTTCATGCCCACACAAATATATACATGTATATATAATAGGATGATATAATCATTTGGCGAGAGTATAGGCGTTTTCGAACAAACAAGAGGAATAACACAGTTTTTGTCCTATATTATAAATATTTGAAATTTATTCATGCATTTATTCAGTTCATTTGCAAGGATAACTACAAGAAAAAATAATATAAGAAGAGTCTATATAAGCTAGTAAAAGATAAAGGACTGCCTCTAAGACAAGAAATCACCAATGAGAAAGTATGAGAGGGATTGGTAAATTCACATTAAGATTTAGCTATAACAGGTAGCAAGGTAAAACCGGGAGGCAAGAAAGAGTCAAGAACAGAGCCAAAAGGTTTTTTAAAACGATTAAAGGATAAAGCGATAGTCTAAAGAGGGAGATTAGGAGAGAGACGCGAAGTAAATTGATATGTTAGAGAGAGGGACAAGGAGAGAGGAAGAGAAATAAAATAATGTTAATGCAATAAAATAATGCAATAATTAAATTGACAAATCGCGTTACCATAAAAATGAAAATTACCAAAAAATTAGAAACCTAAGTCAAAGCTAATTTCTTTAAGAATGAGGTTTTTCATAACATCATCAATTTTTAAAAGGCCAGGGGAAATGTTAAAGTTATTAAATTGTCTTATTCATTAAGATTCAACAAGTTTTATTTTTATTGAGTCATTTGAGCGAAAAATAAATTTTGATGAATTCCAATTAATTAAGTGGCTATTTTCGGACATATAAACAAAAAACGCACTATTATTTACAGCTCTCCTAACATTGTATTTACTTGGATAAACAGAACATTCAACCGATTAGCCCCTCCCCCTCCCAATATTATTACAATTATTGTGAACTAGAATGTTTTTTATAGTTGACTCGTCTTTGAAAGCAACTGTAATGTTAAAGTTTTTTAAAAGAGTGGAGGATATTTTCCCGATGCGCTCAGGAGTTGAACTTCTCGAATGTTCCCGAACAGGAAGTGACGTTTTCTTTGGCGGGATACAATTGCACGTGTTCTTCAATAAAGTAGGGGTCAGAGGTTGTTTTTTTACACCCCTTCCTTTTATACGATGGAACTTTTCTGAGAGAGAGAGAAGAACAAGGGACATCGCAAATTTGGATAAAAGAATTACTATTAGGGCGTAAGACTGATAAAAAAACGAGGGACCTGACCTGTATTCGATACGCTTATAAAAGGCTATGATATTGTTCTGAGCAAAAAAAAATTTTATGTAAATGGGTGGAAAAAATAAAAATTACATTTAAATTAAGGAACCAAAATATAATTTTGTCTAAAAGGGTAGTGTAACAACAACATTCAAAAAACCCTATTAAATAAGTAACTAGAGGGACGATAGATATATGTACATAGTTATAAAAATTAAATTATATATACATGATATTTTACTGATTTACAGGCGACCTATAAATTTGTGGATTAGCCGTCATTGTTGTCTAATCGATTCCGGCTAAGATTATTGGTTATACAATTCTCGGTACCAGGTATATCCCAAACTTTAAACTGATATTGTTGGAGTATCGAAAGCCATTTCATTATATGTCCGTTCTGGCTCTTAGTATTTCGGAGATATCGAAAAGGGCGATGGTCAGTTTTGACAATAAACTCTTTCCCTATTAAATACATGCCAAATTTGGTAATACTCCATAATATAGCTAAGCTTCCCGTTTTATTACCGAGTAATTACGTTCACGGGGCAGTAGCTTTCGGCTCGCTTAAGCCCCTGAGTGGCTTTCACTTTCGTCCGTGTATTGGAGCATCACGCATCCATTTCCTTCATCACTCGCATCCCTCCTGATGCCAAAGGGTTTAGAGGAATTATGGAGCCTCAAACTGGGGGCGGGCGAGAGCTTGCCTTCTAGCTGCTTGAACCTGGCAGTAGCTTCGGGATTGCAGGAAAGGGGATTTTGGGATCTTTTCTGAAGGATAGCACCTACAGTGGCGGAAATGGACGCGAAGTTAGGGATAAATCTACGGTAAAATAAGGCCGATCCCATGAATGACCTCAGCTGTTTCTTCGTGCGTGGAAGGGGCATCTTGACAATGGCTTGGACCTTTTCGTTCTGGGGGCCCATCTGCTTTTTTCAACAGATACTAAATTGTATCGTACGCAAAGTGGCACTTACTAGGGCGGAGGTGAGTCCGAGCCCACAAAGCCTAATGAGTAGGGTGCGGAGAGCTATCCCTTGCTGGTCCCACGTAGAGGTAGCAACATAAAGGTTGTCGAAGTAGAAGGAGACGTGTAGCAAGTCATCCACAATCTTTCGCGTCATCCTGTTATAGTTGCTACATGTAGTGACTAACTTAAAGGTGAGTCTTTTAAACTGCATAAGACTATTATAGATGGGAAAGGCAGTGTACTTACAAGCCTTTTTATGGAGGGGAATTTGCTAGTAGGCTTTGCAGAGGTCAAACTCAGAAATAAATTTAGCATCCTCAAAAAGGTGGAGATTTTCGTCTATAAGGGGGATAGGTTCTGCATAAAAGACCGTGACTTAATTTAATGATATATAAAGCTAGATGATCGTCCACTTCTTCGTTAAATGCTTTCTTCAGGTGGATTGGAAGAGGATAGGGCATCGATCAAACAGGTTCCTGATTGGTGAGGACGATTTCATTCTCAAATTGATTGGAACAACAGGGAGTGTCGGAGAGCACCTCTTCAAATCCATTTAGCAACTGCTGCAGCTGACTCTTTTGAAGAGGCGCTAGCCTAAGGGAGACATCCAGCACGGGGAATGATGATTCAGGGGGTCCGGTTAAAGATTGAATAGGGTAATCACCATCTTGTTCAATGTATACTACTTGCACGACATTGAAGGGGTCAGCGGGTTCTATCGCTTCCAAAGGGGACTCTTCATCGAGGGCCGCAATATTCTTGAGACAAGCAAGGCGGTGATATTTACCTTTAGAACGGAAAAGGGGCCCTTCCACTGCCTCAGAAGTTTGTTACTCTCCGTGGTTTGTAGCAACTGCAACTCCTCGCTAAACTAAAAACTTCTATCTTTCTCTTTAAATCGAAATAAGTTCGATAATTTTCCAAATTTACCTCAGTATTTTGGTAGGCGATGTCGGCATATATCTCGAGGCGCTTTCGGAGTTCTAGGAGGTACGAATAGGAGGATTGAATTTCATTATCCAGACAGGGATTGGTGCAAAGTTCCTTTAAAATAGTAAAGGGGCTTCCAACATTACGATCATACAGTAATTCGAAGGGAGCGAATCCTAGGGTCCTATGGGGGATTTCACGACACGCGAACAGTGCCATTCTCGGGGCTGGTCTATAACCAATTTTCTGAGGATTGTTTTTAATATGCCATTTAGCTTTTCGCAAACTCCGTTTGCGGCTGTGTGGTATGGGATGGTAAACAGAGGTTTTACCATGAGGAGCTTACCAACATACTCAATAAGCTCGGAGGTTAATTGTCTTCCTTGATCGGCCAATACTTCTTTCGGGATTCATACCCGAGAAAAAATAGAAATGAGAGCTTCGACGCGAGAAACGCTATCAATGAGCTTAAGGGGAACTGCTTCAGGAGAACGGGTAGCAAAGTCTACTAAAGTGAGGACATAACTGTGTCCTTCACTAGATGGGAGATAAATAGGGCCAATAAGATTAATGGCCACACGGGAAAAAGGTTCCAAGATGATCCAGATTTTCTGAAGGGGGACTGGCTTGATGCGCCCTTTTGCTGATTTCCTTTGGAGGGTAATTTGCAGTATCCTGAAATTTCTCTGGCCTTACCTGGCCAATAAAAATACTTAAAAATCCTCTCAGCGATTTTATTATGACTAAAATGGCCGTAGAATAAACTATCTTGAAAAATCTTGGGGACTTATCGGGACGTGAAAGCGTGGAACACGCAAGGAGTGTGTTTCAGGTTTGGTTCTGTTGAAACATTTACGATATAACAGCTCATCCTTGAAAAGGTATGAGATGCTTTTCCCACCACGGCAAAACTTTTGCTCCTGAGTCATGGTTTGCTCCCAAAAGGGGAGGAGAATGGTGCACCACTCCTGGGTGGGGGCAAAATCTTCGTTCCGGAGGGTCTCCATCTCCGTATCGACAGGGTTTTATAAAGGAACGGTTTCCTGGAAAGCCTTGGTGGCCTGGGCACAGTTACCACGGGTTGGGCTACCGGGTTACTTGTAACCTAGAGGCTCTGACCAATCAGTACAGAGTAAAACTTGATTGGGGCAGCTACCACTTCGACACAACCAGTCAAATACTCACATTCGATGTCGCATTTTACAATAGGGAAACAATTCGCTCAGCCGAGGTAATCATGGAGTACAGCAAACCTTTAGTGGTCAGGACCAACCAGGGGAAGTACATATACAGGTATCACGACGCATGGGCCCCAGTGTCACGTACAAAAGTGGACACATGGCATCCGTTCACGGCTCAATTTTCAGATTTCAAATAACCGGGAGAGCTCTTATTATATAGAAAATTTACTTGTCGACTGGAGCGGAGTTCTTGGTCATCGAGAGAGATGTACTGGCATCCGTGAGAGACAGGGAATTTTGTGAACAGTTCGTACGTACTCGACCTTCTATTCCGCACGTAAAAAAGATTATCTGCCTTCTGTGGAATAACGACGCAGAGAGACTGGTAATTATTGGCTTTGTGTCTCTTGGTCCCGAAGGAGGAAGGTTGGTGGGTTTCGAGGGGCCTTAAACTTTCAGGAATTTAGTGGTATTTCTTGGAGGGGGCCTGGAGTTATTAATCTTAAACTTGGGAGAAAACAGGAAAGGCTTTTTATTAACATTGGGATACAAGTTATGGCTGCTTGCGTACACAGCAACCTCTTTTAGGCATTTCTTGAACGTAGACCAGCGCTTTTCTTTAACGAAGGCACGGATTTCCTTGGTCACGGACGCTGAAAATTTATCATTAAGATGAAATCCAGAATGGAATCGTATTCTTGGGGGGCTTTACACGCATCCAACCAAAATTGGAGGTGTTTCTGGGGGGTGTACCCAAAATGGCGAAAGGTCTGACCGGGGCGGATCTTTTCGTGATGGAAACGGGCATGATAGAAGCTCGGGGTCATATTCACGGTAGCTAAGAGTTCGGACTTGATAGTAGAGTACTCCACAGAGCACTCTGAGGGCATGGAAACGAATATGTCCCTCAAATGTGAGTTTAGGAGCGGGAGCAATTTGGCAACACCATCGACATCGATGTTCAACTTTTTATTTCGAAGATCTTCTCGAAATGCGAAAGATATGATCAATTTCTTCTCCTTCCTTAGATACGGGTAATCTTACTGACGGGGATTGTGGAGTTTCGGTCTGGGGGTTAACCGAAACACCACTTCATGCTGCCTTATTCTCAAACGTCCTTCCATCTCTGCTTCTCTTAGTCCTTTTGCACTTCTCTCTTCAGCTTCTTTTAGTTCTTTTTCCTGCACTCTTAGTTATTGTTCTTTCGCTTTTCTCTCTTATATTTCATTTCTCCTTGACTCTTGAAACAGACAAACGAGGAACACATCTTGTTGGCTTACTTAGGGGAACGTGACACACAAATGGGGCTATTGACTTAACGAAATTTCTCGGTAAAATACGTGAAGCCTAACTTTTCCCCCAAAATAAATATTCAAAAATTTTCCCATTAAAAGAACACTAAAGTTGTTCCTACACGGTTAGGACTGGTTAATCTTTCTAATCCGGCTGGGGATTAACTCAAATATTCCGGTAAATAAAAAACACAAACACAAACACCGGGTCCAAACTAATAATCTTTATTTTAAATAGTTAATAGACTAAAGTTGTACTGATCTATAACTAACTTGAACGTACTTCGGCCAAAAGAAAAAAAAAAACACTTCAATAAAGAGAGAGAAATACTGAAACTCAAAGGGGATGTAAATTAACTGACTGATTTAATTTGAAATACACCCCACCCACTTGAAACCATTTTTTATTATATAGAAGTAATATATAAATATATATATATTATATGTCATGGTACACCACTCTATACCATACACTATTCCAATATTATGTGGGGATGACTTAATCACCTACTGCAACGCGAACCGTTCAAGGACTGTTCGTAGGTATTAACGACCTGAGGCGTTGGATTTCAAATCCTTAATAATCAAACAGAGTGTATAAATGGTTGGCGGCATTTATTTTAATAGGCCGAGAGTATCGTTCAAGGTTATTTAAAGATGGATTAACAAAAATATGATTTTATTTACAAACATCAAAATAAAATTTAAAAAATGGCAAAAGATTATTTAAATTTAAATAGTCTCTAGATAATTATTATGATGAGGGATTCTCAAATAGAGTTAATTGATTAACGTCACTAGGTTCAGATCAAAAGGAGGAACTTGACAATACTAACAATGGAGGGGGTTTCAGTAATCTGGGTCGGCGACTTCGAGGAAGGTCCTTCTTGCGATGAAGCGACAATGGAACCATCCGATAAGGCAAGTAGGGCACGGTCCGAATGAGGCAAGTGAGGCACGATCCGAACCAACCTTCCGAAGAAGATAGCCAATCTTCAAAGATGACGTTCGTCGGGAAATGTGGGAATTCTCGTAATTCCACTGGAAGAAGAAACTTCTTTTCCTCAAAGGTAATTGATGGAGATTTTCTTCGGTTCGATTAAACGAAAGGAGACTGTTGTACAAATTCAAAGCCTTGCCGTTGATTGAAGCTACCAATTGACTGGGGTAGAATCATGGCGGAGAAAGTTTTGCATGTCGGATGAACGCTCACGGGACTTCGACGAGACGATGAGGAGGAGCTTGGGGTTCGTGCATGACTCCTCAATCTCCAGTCAAAATTGACTATTTGTATGGGCGATTCTGAAGGGGAATGGGGTATTTGAAGAAAGGAGTCACAAGTTTCAGACATCTTAATCTGGAGGTAGAGTGGATTAATTATTTAACAGCAAGGCGTGAAACATTGCCGATCTTTCTCTCCTCGTGCCGGGAGGGCCTCAGGAAGGATTGGGGGTTATTTCCCTAATGCGCTCAGGAATCGAAACTTCTTGAATGTTCCCGATCAGGAAGTGACGTTTTCCATGGCAGGATACAATCGCACGTGGTCTCCAATAATGTGGTGGTCAGAAGTTGTCCTTTGCATATATATAGGTATATATATATATATATATATATATATATATATATATATATATATATATAGGTATATATATATATATATATATATATATATATATATATATATATATATATATATATATATATATATATATATATATATATATATAAAATATCCCACATGGAAATCAATGGCGGATTCCTTGAAAATGAACTGAACAAGTATGCAAGTACTTGAAATCCACCTTTCATTTTCCCGTGGGATTTATATCACACGCTGCTTTGTGAGTTTCTCATAACCATATATATATATATATAACAAATAAACTCACCCAGCACCTGAGTAAAATTTCGACGCAAATAAACACTAAGTGAAATAAAATTTTCTGTTAATAAGAACAAAGTTATAAGAGGGACTACGGTAAATTAAGAAATATGTTTTGGTTTGGAATTTTGATCAAATTCATGACGGTTAGATTTTCCATTAAGTTTTTAGATGTGTTATTTCATAAACCGACCTTGATTTCAAATTAATAATGTAATGAAAGGAGATCCATGAACGCATGATTGCAGTGTACACAGTCACCGCACCTTCTTTGGCAATTATTGCTCGCTGGAATAGGGAGTTCCGCCATGGTCGTGAGTCCCTTGAAGATGACCCCCGTCTAGGACGCCCGTCAGACGTGAACAACGAGCACAATGTGGCCCGTGTGGAGAGGATGATTTTGAAAATCGACGTGTCAAGGTCAAAGAAATCAAGCGAGAACTTGGAATATCACATGGAGGTGTTATCAACATCATCCACGACAATTTGGCCATGACCAAGTTTTGTGCCCATTGGGTCCCTAGAAACCTAACGCCTTGTAGGGGTTTAGTGCTTAACCGCAGTGTGGCACAACTTGGTGCCATGAAAGACCCTAAAGGTCAAAATGAAAGATCTCCCTCAGGAGAGTGAGATCCAGTTTCACGTCAAATAAGAAATTGGAGACTTGTTTCGCCTAATCTCGAAGGCTAATGAGGAGCCGATGTTTGACTTCGTGTTTAAAACCGTTTGGAAAAAGAGCTCTCCTGGGGCCATCCTAAAGCCCCTCCCCCCCTTACCACTCCCCCAATGGGGTGACGAGGTAAAAATGAGAAACTATGAGGAAAATCGTGGTAGTATACGTCAGGCCAGGTGACGAAGTCCTCGGATCCAAAACTGAGCTACCTAGACTGGATAGGTAGTATACGTCAGTCTCTAGGTGACGAAGTCTTCGGATCAAACCGAACTACCGAGACTGGAGAGGTAGAGTACTTGGCTAGCCAGACCAAGAAGTACCCTGCAAGAGAGGCAGGGCTACCTACCTTAAGGGGCTAAGAAGAAGCTCATCCTCGAGCTAAGTCCCTGGTTATCAAACCAAACGATAAGTTAACTTTGGTAGGTTCAACTTACTCTCGCCAGAGAGACTCCTCATATCCTGGTGCACTTTAAACACCAGGAGTATTTATCGTCCTTGAGGAATTAAGAAAGGAAGAAGGAAAAGGCTCCCCCTCAAGCCCGTTATTCGTTGGCTACACCGAACTCCTAAGTTAACTTGGTAAGGAACCAAGTTCAAATTATCCTCGCCAGAGAAATCCCCCTCCGTTATATTCGCCTTTGAGGAAGACTGGAATTAAGAAAAAGCTCATCCTCGAGCTAGTTCCGGGTTACCAAACCGAACGTTAAGTAATTTATTATCGCCAGAGAAACCCTCCTCTGTTATCCTTGCCCTTGAAGAAGACCCTCCCCGAGTTCAGTCCTTGTCCATAAGGAAATTAGTAACGAAGGAGAAAAGCTCCTCCTCGAGCTCGTTACTCGGTGGTCACACCGCACTCCAAGTTAGCTTGATTTAAGAACCAAGGTTGACTCACTCTCGCCAGAGAGACCACGACTGCCTAGGTGTTGCATAAAGCACCGTATTGGTTCTCATCCTTGAAGAACCCCCCCCCCCCCCAGAAGAACGTGTGGACCCCTCAGCTGCCACCCTTGCCAAAACAACCGTGTGATCTCGCTCATCTACATCTGACCGGCGGCATGCGACGAGACTCAATAACATTTCTGAGGCCTTTAAACTCCACATAAGTCCATAAGCCTAATTCTAATATTATTGTTGTGTGTAGAGAAAACGTTAACCAATTTTTGTGTGTAAACTAATTTAATTAATTTTTGTTTAGGATAATATTCAGAGTATTGCTATAGTTAATGTCGAAATGTTATGTATTCATTTGTTAAAGGTAAAATATAAGTTTATTTCGGGATTAATGTTCGTTTCTCTTATATATATCTTTATGTGCTTCGTAACGGCTCTGTTCGTTAAGATATTCTTATAATATTAATATATTAGACACTCTTAGCACTCCTAGATAGAAAAGAACAAAAAGTGGGGGAATTCTACGACACGCCCCATGATCTACTTCAACGTCGTCTAAGTCTACAAGGCCAGAGTTGCACAAGCTGCCCTGCGCGAGTGCGGATTCAAGGAGTCTCCAGCGACTACTTTTTATTCTGCCAGCTCAAGGCTGCTCTGCGTGGACGCCGGTTTGGGGACGATGAAAATGTCCCGCTCGCCGTCCAGGAGTGGATTGAACAGCAGTCGGGAGATTTCTGGTTGTCGGAAATTCGAAGCCTCAGGGACAAGTGAGGCAAGTGCATTGAAGTCGAGGGTAGTTATATTTAAAAATAATAAAACACTTTTACTCATATCTCGTTTCCTTATATCCGAATTGCAAAACTTATTGCCTGCCCGTTCCTTTTCAAACGTGGAAGAAGTCCTTCAAGCGGATAATTAATTTCAAATAAAGATCAGTAGTAATATTGCTGGCAAATCTATTTAGATAATGGGCCTGTCCTCCTTGAGGAACATGCGAAGAAAGAGCGATAGTACTCAGTAAGGCCACTAAATAGGATAACGGAACCATTTGTTGCTTGCCCAGGGAAGAAACACCAGTAATGCGTCAGGGTATTCATTCTAGGATACTTAAAGAAGGGGTAGAAAGTATCTCAATAGCTCTGGAGAAGTTATATACTAGGTCACTGTAATATGGAGAAATACCCGATGATTGGAAGAGAGCGAATGTAGTCCCCAATTTCAAGAAGGGTAGTAAAGAGAATCCAAATAACTTTAGACCGGTTAGCCTAACTCCTGTATTCTGTAAAATTCTTGAGAAAATAGTTAAAAAAGGGATTTGCCAACATCTAGAGAGGAAGGGGTTAATCAGCGATGCTCAGCATGGGTTTAGATCAGGTAGATCATGTTTGATTAACTTACTAGACTTTCTGCAGTTTGTAACAGATCAAGTAGATAAGGGAGAGAATGTAGATATAATTTACTTAGATTTTAGTAAAGCATTTGATAAGGTACCACATAGGAGACTAGTTCATAAATTAAAAATGATTGGGATATGTGGGGGTGTTTCAAATTGCATAGCTGAGTGGCTGAAAGACAGGAAGCAAAGGGTAGTGCTAAATGGTGTAAAGTCAAAGTGGAGGGATGTTATTAGTGGGGTTCCTCATGGATCAGTTCTCGGTCCATTATTATTTGTCATCTATATAAACGATCTTGGGGAGGCAGTTAATAATAAAGTGTCAATTTTTGCGGATGATACCAAATTAGCAGCTGTAGTTAAAGATATTGATGATAATTTTAAAGTGCAGGGGTATTTAAATAAATTGTTATCCTTGACACATAAGTGGCAAAGGACTTTCAACCTTGATAAGTGCAAAGTTATTAACATAGGAAAAGATAATAGAGAATTTAACTATGAAATGGATGGGCATTGGTTGAGCTCAGTAGAGGATGAGAAAGATCTATGAGTAGTAATAGATAAGTCATTAAGGTTTTCTAAGCAGTGTATTGAAGCAAGAATAGGGCAAATAGAGTGCTGGGTTTTATTAAGAGAAATGTCAGTTACAAAAGTAAGGAGGTTATTCTTAAACTCTATAACTCTTATGTTAGGCCACATCTAGAGTACTGTATACAGGCATGGTCCCCACATTTTAGACACGATATTAACCTTCTCGAGTCAGTGCAACGGAGGGCAACAAAGATTATTCCTTCCCTGAGGCACCTTGAATATGTAGATAGACTGAGGGTATTAAATATGTTCTCGTTCGAAAGGAGGAGTGTGAGAGGGGATATGATTGACCTCTTTAAAATTTTTTCCGGAAAAGATAAATTGGATGTTAGCAAGATTTTTGAGTTAGATAATGGAAATCGGACTAGAGGTCACCACTTGAAAATTAAAAAGCAAGGGTGTAGGTTGGATTTAAGAAAATATTTTTTCACCAATAGAGTGGTAGATTTCTGGAACAAATTGCCGCAGAGGGTAGTAGGTAGTCCAAATCCAAATGTATTTAAGAGTATGTTGGATGAGTTTATGGGAAGGGAAGGTTGTAATGGTTCCTAAGTTTTGTATATATTAATATTGTTTGTATATATCTATAGCTGCATGATTTAGTTCTTGACAAGCATTGATTGGTGATACCCTTGTTTCTGGATGCAATCCTCTGGATGTAGTTTTCCTGGGAGTTTGGGTGCCTTAAAAAAGAGGCCGTTTGACTCGGATGACTTATGATGAGCCCTTGTGTCTTTTGTCATCTGTTATATTATATTGTAGGGAGACTTTGATTTTGTCTTCCCCTGGTGATGGTGCTTTTTGTTGGTGGGTTTGACGGAGGCGGATGACCTTTGATAGGCCCTTATGGCTTTTGTCATCCATGTAATTATGTTATGTTATGTTATGTTAGGGTAGTATGGATCTGCAATGTCTCAACTCTTTGCACACATGCATAATTACGACCATATGATTGACTTCAATCGTTCAAAGATAATTTATAAATCAAACGATTATATTGTGAGGAAAATTGCTGAATCAATACTCATCAACAAAGTCGATAATTTCAATTGATCGGATGAGCAATACAAATTTAACAAATATATATCTAATAATGTTGCCAAACTTATTTATAAACCGCTCGAACCATCTTTGCATCTTCACCGCCGGTTTCCTCTGACCTTACGAATATTATGTTCAATCTGTGCCCCTGAGCCACGCCAGTTTTGCTTCATCTGAACTTCATTTTGTTTAGTCTTTTAATTTGCTCCTGAACCATGCCAAAAGTTTATGTTTTTTCCCTTTTGTTTTCTCTACTTTCTCTTTGTTGAGTATTGCTGTTGTGTCCGCTGAAACTAGTTGTGCTTTGAAATAAATTCCGATTCATATATTGTGGTTGCTCATTACTCTTTTGAATCACTATATATAGCGTTAATAAGATGTCTTATAATATATATATATATATATATATATATATATATATATATATATATATACATACGTGAATTTTTCTTCTTCTACAAGCTGGATCTTCAGCATGAAGAGGAGAGCAAGCAATGACTCAACATATATTGGTCAACGTTTCGGGCTCTTCACACATCTTCGGGGCTAGAACAATGACGAGAGCTAATGGTTAAATGAAAAAATACTAACAAGGCAAACAATAAAAAGCTAAAAAAGAGGTCCAAATAAATCAATATGAGGGACAAAGTCTTTGGTGTGGGTAAAAAATTATAAATACAAAATGTACTAGAATTAAATTAATGGGGGTAGAAATAGAAGAAGAAGTAAACACAATAAATAGAGTACCACATATTCCCTGATTAGGACCTAGAAAACTATGAGCTGACTGAATGAAATTTAAAAATTTGTTACTATGAAAGCTTTGATTTAGTGTTGGCTCCATTTTTTTAATTCTATGTAATTGTTTGGTAGAAAGAATATAGTGTTAGCTTGTTGGTTGTTTTAGAGGTAATTGATAGGACTGGCAACTAGTTAAATGAGAGAGTTTTAATTTAACTGAAATGAGGCCAATAAATTTCGAACTCAGTGCTTGCTCTCCTTATCCTGCTGATATATATATATATATATATATATATATATATATATATATATATATATATATATATATATATATATATATATATATATATATATATATATATATATATATTATGAAAATTTTACTCAAAGGAAAATGTAAAGATGAATCCAAGCACTTTCGAACTATATTTGCAAGTTCCTGTGCGTTAATTTTCATATTATTGCTTTCCTTACGTACCACTTTGTGAGTTGTTTTATTATATATATATATATATATATATATATATATATATATATATATATATATATATAATAGTTGCTACCTTTTTAGAACAAGGTGTTCTGGGTATCATTTACGAGGCTTTATTGAGTTTAATTGCAGCACATAGAAGGATTTAGTATACATCCTCTATTATAACTCCCATTTGATTTAGTGAAGAATTAGGTTCGTACCATGATATTAATTCAGATACGCCCACTTTGGGAAACCAATACAAACACAACCACATCTTATATCTTTAGATTCCATCCAATATTCTTTGTTGCAGGTTTGTATGGATCTCAGTGTCTCAGTATCAATATTTTTAACTCCTTTGAATTGAAAGAGTAAATTTTCAATGGGATTCAAATCTTTGGTTTTTATTTGCATTTGTTTCATTTAATTTTTTTTCTTTGACTTTTCTACCCCACGCAAATATCTACCGATAATTAAAGAGAAACTTCCACTTTGTTAAATATGGGAATAATGGAAGAAAAAAGAAGAGTGTGATAAAAGGAAAGGAAAATATAAACTTAAAGCGAAAGAGGATAAAAGATCATTAAAGAGACAGACAATAATACTGACATCGAGATAGAAGGATGCATTCTGAGATTAGAAACCGAATTAGGCTGTTACTTGTTACATTAATTTAGAATTCATTGCACTTTAATTACTCGCTCAAGATAATATTTCGTTGAGTCAAAGACAATAGTAGCAACAAACATGTTGCACTTCAAGTCGCCAGTTACAAGCTCTTAATGTTTAGTTTAATACCCTTCAAACAAAGCTCCTGAAACATATTCCATTCAACTTACGTCTTAGGACACAAAGGAGCGCAAACAGACAAATCCAGCCAAATTTACAAACTTTAACTTAGAGTTCCCACTCATAGCAAAACTGACGTATATACCAAGACCGGGATATGAATCCAATGATTTATCTCTCTTTAAAGATAAAGATGATTGATGTTGTGTATACATTAAGGAAAGGATACGTATTTACAATGAAATCAATAAGTTTGTTTTCTTTCTGTTTATTGACATGATTTTAGGACAGGAGTGAAATCATCCAAATCAATATCAAGTATAAAAATATATAAAAATAATGAATAAAGATAAATATTGAATCTAGGATTAATGAATAAAACAAACACTAATGGTGAAACTAAAAGGAGGTGATAGGGGAGTAAAAAACGAAGGGGAGATTTAGAACCTTCGAACTTTTGATAAAATCATCTATGATAATTTGGGTAAAGGTTTTTATAATGATAACTGATATCAAATTGCTCAGATAGAAAAAGAAAGAAAATTTTATATCAAAAGTCGCAGAGAAGGACGACTTAAAATATTAGGATCTGGAGTTTGGCCACCAAAATGCGACTAAGATAGGGTCACTGCACGTGATTAAAGTGGACAAGAAACACAAAGATGTGATAAACTTGTGTGAAATGAAGTGAATATATATATATATTTTTATATATATATATATATATATATATATATATATATATATATATATATATATATATTTATATATATATATATATATATATTTATATATATATATAAATATATATATAGGGATCCATTAAACCACGTTGAAAGAGAAAACGGAATAATTTTTTCCTTGCTGTAATATTTTTATTACCTTTTTTCAAAAACTCCGTGCAGAGAAGCAATTCGAACCAGGTACACTGAGGCAGCGAGTTCGGCTTTGATCGTAGTTAAAAGTATGCCATTAGTACACTACGCTACGCAGAGAACCAAAAATTCAAAGATGTGAACAGAAAATCACAAATACGGCATTATATATATAAATATATATATATATATGTATATATATATATATATATATCTATATATATATATATATATATATATATATATATATATATATATATATATATATATATGTATATATATATATATATATATATATATATATATATATATATATATATATATATATATATGTATATATATATATATATATATATATATATATATATATATATATATATATATATATATATATATATATATATATATATCGTAAGCATATTTTGTTTTGTTTAAAGCGACACCTAATTTCGTATTTGTGATTTTCTTTTCACCTCTTTAAATTTTTTGTATATTTGCCTTTACTTCTGGGTTGATGGCGTGAATAAGTTCCCCAAAATTAATTAAAACTCACATTTTAAAGTTACTGGAAGTTTGGGGGAGAAATGCTTTGAAAAAGACACTATCTGACGCGTTTCAATACTATGATATCATCTTTTATTTTGTCTATGAATGTAAGATGAGGGTATCGAAACGCGTCAGATGAATAAGGGGGTTTTTCTAAAGGATTCTTCTCCCATTAACTTTAAATTCTGAGTTTTAATGAATTTCAAGGAATATATCCACGGCATCAACCTGGGGAGTTTAGCAACTCCCCGGTGATCAAAATTAAAATACACTTTTGAACTTGCTATCATGACTGACGGATCGAAAAAAGGGTCGTAGTGGAGAGAGAAACCTATGCATATTGATATTCTGTATTCATTTTTATTGTTCATAAATGTGAAAAATCATACATAGAGATACATATTTTTGGCTCCAATGAGGATTTCTCAAAATGAGACACCTTTTTCCAAATAACAGTTGAATCCGGAATGCATAACGGACCAGGGAAAGACTTGGGATTACCTGTGGAAACAATGACTTATGTTAAATTCAATTTTGTTAAGAAATATAGTTTGGTTGTCGCTATAAACGAGATAAAGCTCAGTTGCTTTAATTTTTACTTCAGTCCAGTGGAAACAACTACATCCCTGTGATAATAATATCTAAAATCCCAAGTCAATTTTACCATTTAATTCTTAAATACAACCAATATTCATTATATTATAAGCAGCTACATAGATCCTCATTAAAAATAAACATATTTTTCTGAAAATATTTAGTAATACATAAAATAAATGGCCTAAAAAATAATGAATAAGAAACATATATTCATTGGAGAGAGAATAAGAGAAACCAATGACAGCATTTTTAACTTGTATATCTAAATGTTAGATTATATAATGGAAATGTAATGGAAATAATTCAATTTTTATTTGACTAAAATCCCCTTCCTAAAGTGAGATAGGGTTGAGGAGAAAGACTGAAGGTCTGCCTGCGAAGCGCAAGATCCTCCCGAAAACGAGAGTGGCAAAGCCCCTCCTCTCGTATCTGTAGATTTTATGTAATAAATTAACTAACTCTTCCATAAATCAATTTGAGATTTAAAAATAGCTTTTATGAATATGCCAATTCAGAAATTCAGGAAGTTTATGGCATATATTACCTTAAGATCTTTTGAGCCTATTACAAGCTTCTTTGATGCAAATGTACCAAATTATAATCAAATTTCTTTCGCTTTATTCTCTCAACGAAAATTTAATTAAAAATAGCTATACCTTTGAGAATCAACTAAAAGGGTTATTTTTTGGATGAGCACCTTTGTATTTTATGTCATTTGTATACTATTCAGGAATGTATCATTGCTCAAAACATTTATATGATCTAAAACTCTATTTTCAAATCCTCAGAGTTTTTCAAATTTCACATGACTCCTCCCCTTTTTAGCTTGCAGAATTTTTTTATTAGCACTCATTTTTGTTTTAAAACGATCCCATTTAGTAGCCGAAGGCAGGCGTTAGCATCGTCTCCCATACTGAGCCTCTAGATGCAGATTGCAGGAAAAAAAGGGTGCATCCCAGAATAGTCTGCTCGCAATAATGGAATCGATTATTTTGATATCGTTTTCTCTTTAAATAAAATATGTTACTATGCCCATTAAGGTGGTCCTTAAATTCGAAAGTTTTAAAATATCAGCTTCGAGCTCATCATATCAACGGTGGCACTTAAAGTAAAAACATCATAGTAAAGTTTGGTTTCATTTTAAAAAAATTTAGGGGTTGCACATCGAAGATGAAATTTTGACATTTCTGCTATATACCCTAAACTCTTTGTCTACTGACCCTATATTTAAATACTAATGGGTAAAATGCCTGTATGACCGCTTTCGGTGTTGCGAGTCACCACTTTTCAGTGATATAAGGGCGAAATGTGGCAACTGGATGCATGCACAGTGTTGTTTACATCAGCTTATGTGGTGACAGTTACAGTAGTGACCCTGGGAGAGGTGGATCATGTAAATTTTTCTCTTATTTCATTTGGCTATGTCGTATATTTGTTCTTGTATATCAGTGGCTATAAGATTATATACGGGTTTTTTTATCTAAGCGTGTTTGAAACGTGTTATTGCTGGATAATACTGCTAGTGCAACAATTTAATAGAAAATATAAACAGGAATTGAAAATAACAGACATTCAAATTATAGTAGAAAAAGGGTTATAGCTTAATAAAATAAAAGTATGTAGTTAAAGCTTGGTTATACAATTTCTTATTCATTTTCTATGATAAAATGTCTTCTAGAACTAATTTCTTCCTCGTGAGAGCAAAATCTGGGATAAGTGCAGCACGACTACCTTCGAGTGAAGATGTCGAATCAATCCTACTTTACCAACACATGTGCCAAAACCTCCCACTCCGACAGTCATCCATTCTGATTTCCAATGGAGGTGCGGAGTTTGGGGATAAAGCGAGAATCCCTACAATCCGAAAGGACAGCATCACAGAGAGAATCAAATATTTCTACCAAAAATATCAAGCACTGAAATAAGGGCGAACAAGACGATTGGATCCACAGATCTGCAATGAAAAGCAGTTTTTTGAGCAGATAAAGGGCCTGTTTGATGTAGTTCCCCATAAAGCAATGGAAATGATCAGAATTAAGGAGGAATCGAGAGTTCTTGAAAGCTCAAAGAGAGCCTGGAAGGAGAGGCCACATGAGTTCTGTTGATAAATCCTTAGCTGGCCAAGAAGGGTGTGTTAAAGCAAGATCATCCAAGGAGTCACCGCAGAAAAAACACGCAGAAATAGAAGCCTCGACGTCAGTAGCCATGGTAGTTCTAGATTCGTCCAGTAGTACCAGTGAAAACAACTCCAGTATTGAGAAGCCCATTCTTGAAGAATCTCAAGGAGCCTATAGAGGGGCGAGATTACCAAAACGAACACGGAGAGGAAAAATAAATGTCATCACATCTGAAGTTAAAGCATCTTTCGATATAACTGGACTGACTAACAAGAAAGCCACTATGGTTGCTACTGTACTGCCCAAAACCCTCGAAGAAGATGCAAGGTAACTTAATCGGTCTTCTATCAGAAGTCGGTGCCACATTAACCGGCAAATATTTTCTATGCCTCTAAGGAATACTTCTCTGCAGATATGCCTCTTATAATCCATTGGTACGGAAAGTTGATGCCAGACCTGATGAAAACAAGTGAATAAGTTGAGCATCTTCCAGTCATTGTAACAGGAAATGGAGTGAACCAACTACTAAAATTAGCCAAACTTCCAAGATGTACTGGGTCAGAGCAGGCGCAGGTTGTTGTCAAAACCCTTAGTGAATGGGATCTGACTGACCGTGTCGTAAGGATGTCGTTAGACACAACTACCTTCAATACTGGACGCAAAACAGGAGCCTGCGTAATCATAGAGCAACAAATTGAGAGAGACCTTCTTTATTTGGCATGCAGTCACAACATAAACGAAATAGTTGTAGGGGCCGGTTTTCACTCTACATTGGGGACCGGTGAGGGACACGAAGTCAGACTCTTCAAAAGGTTTAAAGTATATTGGCCGCAAATCGATTGCAGTTTCTTCAACACAGACATTATTAAGAACAAGTTGTGGTAATCAATAGCATTGCACAGGAAATTCTAAATTGGTCAATGAATATTTTTGCGGGATATAGAAAGGATCTGCATGATGACTACCGTGAATTCATTGAGCATTCAATAGTTTTCTTGGAGGGATTCTACTCGCGAGATTCATTTACTTCCTGGCTCCATGTCCTATGTATCATGCGCGGTGGATGTCTAAGGTGGTAAATGCCTTGAAAGTTTGATTGTGCCGCAAGCAGTTCCAGTTGACGGGAAGGGAAGAGAAGGGCCTACGATCAATGTGCATCTTAGCAGTACGGATCTACTTGAAGCACTGGACAGAAGCTCCCCATACCCTCCATGCACCAAGAATGGATCTTTAGCACCTTCGCAGCCTGAAAGAAAACCATAAAATTTTCAAGGTGCAATCAGCAAGCCTACGCCTACCAAATTCTTAAACAATCTCTGTTATCTCTATGAAGAATACGCTGCGTTTGCCTGGTTTGATCCTCATGTGCTATACGGAAGAAAGATAGTCTGGTGAAGGCAATGAGAGTGCGGCTAGAGGTAGAGGACTCTGGAAAAGAGTCACACTTTCACTGAACAGCATTGATACATCTCAGCTCTCTGATTTTGTTTTAGTTAGAACACGGGAAATCTTTAGGAACCTGGGAATCAAGTCCGACTCTCGACAGCTGAACCCAGTACCTGGACGGATAAACAAGACTACAAGCGAGCACAAGAAATCATCATTGCACTGAACGTGATAAATGATGTAGCTGAACGTGGGGTTTCATTGATCCAAGAGTATTGTAGTAAAATAACGAAAGACGAAGTTTAAATGCCATCCCTGCTACAGGTTCTCCAAGCACATCGACAATAATACTCTGACACAAAGAAGGATACCATTTTTGGGCAAAAATGAGTAGACTGGCACCTATGAACAGCTAATACTCCCTGAGTGGGTGGGGGACCCAAAGGCTAGGGAAATTTATCCAATAGAATATAATTGTGAGGTAGATGTGCTACCCCTAAATATTTTTGAAATGAAACTAAATTTCATACATGATGTTTTACTTCAAGTGGCACCATATGATGAGCTCGGAGCTGAACTTTTGTCAATTTTTTTATCTTCCTATAGCTAAGGGCCACTCTAATGAACACTTACCATGTTCAACCATTAATCTTCCACATATTGAACGAAGAAAATGCAGATGTGAGTGAAAATGTTCTATCTTAAATGCCATGTATTTGTCGGTGTTCTTGTTTCGAAGGATTTTGTTTCCATTAATTTGAATATTTCCAGTCATCGTACGGTCATTTTCTTCATTCAAAGAATTTCACGACACTTAAACCCGATACAGATACTTCCCTTCATGTTAGCCTGACTTATTTTCGAAATTCTTTGTATCGCATAGGGCCATCAAAATGTTATTCACGAAGGTAAACAGAAATTTCTTGAATTAAAAAGTGATGAGTGCTGAATCTTTTTCTAGTAAAGGTTGAAATAGTGGCAATCGCTTGCAGGAGCCCCTTATTCACAAATAAAATAGCGATACTTGGGGATCCAAAATAGACACCCATCAAAATTGCAATAACTTCCAAGTTACCAAAGAGCTGCCCCTGATTTTTTTCATAGTGTATGCACCTCAATACTTTTTCGTATTATCCTTTGTTTCTTTTCATTTAGACTGCACAATTCAATCAATTTGATTGCAAATCATTCCTATTAGCATTAGACTTGTAATATCTTTGCCGGAATCTATACACCTTCAATCAAGAAGATTGTTTCCATTTTTCCTTGACAGGTAAGGGTGTGTGGAATAGGGTGATGACTTTTTACAACCTCATATCTCTATCATAATTTGATGAGCTTTAACTAAAAACTATATAAAATCTTACTTTTAAGGTGATGCGATGAAAATACCTCACGCACAAAATGATTTTAAAAATTGTATTTGTGAGCTTTTTTGGTCCAGTTTTTGAAGTCACTGGCAGCATATAAAAGATTGAACACAAGCTTATGAATCACATATATATAACATTATATAAAGTCATCTAACACACAAGGATGTAAATTAGTTACAATGATGTCATTGAAAAGGATGAATCTCAGTGATAGGTTGTCCTTGTTGCGGCAGGATCCGTGCAAGTCTTTCATAATTTTGACCACACGCTCACAGCACTGGTTGCTTCGGGCCAAATTGATTTGAGGTTAATCTGTTTTCCAGTGGGTTTTCAAGCATTTGAGACCTGTTGAGTATTCATTCAGACCTGCAGATAGCTCATAAAAATCTTCAGCGCGGAAAAAGTGGGTGCTTAACCAATGGTCAGCCCATGAGTAAGAAATGAATGAACAGATTTTACGCAGCCTGCTCCGGGTGTCAGGCTTCAGAATGAACGCAAGAAGGGCTAGACTGACACGAGAGTTACAACGAGCATTACTGATGTATGGGATCTTTTGAAACTTTAAAAAGGGGACCTCATCTATCTCAGTGAAGTAACGGAAGACACGCGTGAGGTGATAGAGAAACTTTATGTCGCCTTTCCAGCCACCTGTTTCCTTAATCTCAGTTTTACCGTTGCTGAAGGCTGCTTTCAATTTATCATAATCGCTCTTAAAATCCTGCACAAAGAAGTACTCTATGTTTGGTGATTTAGTCGACCGATGAAGCTTATCGTCCATGACAACGCGAAGAATCCGATCCAGGACATGGTGCTGGCAACAGATGAGCTTGGGTTTGGGGTGATCTTTATCTTAGAATATTTGCTGCAGTCGAACAACAACGCCTGTCTTTTTTCCGGTATTCACGCTCGTTTTGTCGGCGACAAGCATAACAATTGATCTCCACAAGTTGAACTCGTCTAACACACCCTGGAGCCCTTTTGCAATTGTTACAGCTTTCCCATACTTCAATTTGAGCGCAGCCAACTTCATTTCTATCGCTTTATTCTTGAGGACCACGACCTGATATTCAAAGTCCTCAATGCGTTTGCCGTCAAAGTGTAAGCTTTCTACTTTTCCAGATTAAGCGTGCTCACCAAGTGCTTCTTCACCTATGCAGCTCTCGTGTAGATAGCCTTGTGGATTGCTGACTGACATGGTGTTGGGATTTAAAGGCCCTCAACAGGAAGCTGGCGATATACCTTTGCTGCTCTGTGGGACGACAGCTTTGGGCTTGTAGCCAGGAGTCTTGCTAAGCCTGTTAGGTTATGCTTTCTTTTCCTCGTTGATGCTGTATTCTCATCCTCCCAAGAACTTTCTTCGCTGTTATTGGATCTGACTGGATCGCTTTAGCTGCTCATTATGAAATTGCTTCACCAGTCTATCATGACAAAGGCAGAGGTAAAGAAGGGTGTGATTGACTACCTAGTAAAAAAGATTTACCAACTGTTGATGCATATATAGTATCGGTGATGAAGATGGTGGTAGTGCCACATTGATAATGTTAAAAAATATGGAATATGAGGAAAAAGAGAGCGAAAGAAAACATGAGCTTGCTAAAGAGAAATTGAGGAATGAAAATCAGAATGAAAGAGGAATAAATGGTCAAAAACCTATATTTGAATTGCGTAGTTCACTTAAGTTTATGCCCAAGTTTGATAAGACTCATGTTAAGAATTTTTTCCTAATTTTTTAACGTTTAGCCACTCAACTTAAATGGGCACGAGATCAGTGGGGTTTCTTGGTAAATCCAAGTTGATTTACGCTAACCTCCTTAAGGAACAATTAGAGTATGATAGCGTAAAGTAAGCCATCTTAGAAGCCTATGATCAAGTACCTGAGACCTATAGAAAAATATTTAGAAGCCTTCAGAAGGAGGAGAAACAGACGTTTCTGCAGTTTGCGAAGGAGAAAGAAAGTCTACTCACTGCTTGGCTCAGGGCTAGTAAGGTTTTAACTTTTGAAGAACTCCGTCACTTGATGGTGCTTAAGGAAATTCTTTCGCAAAGTCCCATATTACCTTAAGTTATACTTGTAAGAGAGAGAGGTTAACACTGTAAACAAGGCTGCCACTCTAGCTGAAATCAATAGGTTGTCTAATAGTAATTTTAATTTCAGACTAAAGCAGAATGGAACCGGTCCCTCCAGTTCATATAGTGGCCGTTTCCAGGGTCGAGGAGAACCACGGTATTCAGGAGGTGGAAATGGTTCTGATTGTTCTCAGCCATCCACTTGGACTGTACCAGGGAGTACTGGTAAGACTGTAACCCCTACATCATCCAAATCCACTACCACATGTGCATATTGTAAGTAACTAGAGCATCGCATCAGGGATTATCACAAGCTTATAGGCAAAGAAACACGTCTAGAACAAGTTCTAGCTACTTCTATCATTCTTACCTCATTGCCTACCAGTGAACCAGCAACTTCTAATTCTAAGCCAACTCTACTGAGTGCCTGTCATAATAAACCTAAGGTAACTCAAGAGAGAGTTGTAGCTCGTAGTGACCATTCTAGCTGTTCTAGTGATTTAAGTGATCAGTTTCAATCATTTCGCTTAGTAAGGACAGTTTCCTCTTCTGATTTATCCCCTAAGTATCCCATTCAAATTCTTAGAGACACAGGAGCCTCTCACAGTCTTATGTTAAAGGGTATGTTGCCTGAGTTAGAGGATCGTTATTTGGGTCAAAGGGCTCTCATTCAAGGGGTAATTGGGTGTATTGCTGTTCCCCTGGCTAGGGTTTACCTGACCACTGATTTAATCAGTGGGTGCTTCACATTGGGAGCTCAAGAGTTGTTGCCTGTGCAAGGGGTGAACGTTTTGTTGGGGAATGATATTGCAGGTGGTAAAGTAGTGACTGATCATATAGTAGCTTTATCTTCCTCATCCAGTAACAATACAGAGCAGTTGGAGAAGGATTATCCTCGCTTATTCCCTTCTTGTGTAGTAACAGGGAGTATGACTGCTCAACAAAGTAAGCCTAATGATAGCACAGATTCTGATGATATTGATTTCGATGTTTATTATCTGTTTTCTGATAATGACTCTCCTCAGCTGTTAGCTTCCCCAGGGTAACTGAGTAAGGTACCCATTTATCGCAACACACTCAAAGAAGCTCAAGTACAAGACTGTACCTTAGCACCTTTCTTTCACAGAAGATTCTGATGTTTCCAGGTTTCCTCTTTGTTTTTGTTAGGAATAGGATCCTGATGAAGAAGTTTAGACCTCCTAACGTTCCTGCTAATGAAACATGGCATGAATGCGATCAAGTTGTAATACTCGTGAAATTCCGCTCACTTATTCTATCAGTAGCCCATGATACCAGTGATGGACTTTTAGGTGTTAACAAAACATACCATAAGATCTGTAGAGACTACTTCTGGCCTAAAATGAAACAGTCTGTTGCCTACTATTGTAAGACCTGTCATCAATGTCAAATGGCTGGTAAACCTAATCAACCAATCCCACCAGCACCTTTGACTCCTATTCCTCTCACATATGGGCATTGACCTTATTCACTATAGACTTTGTTGGTCCCTTGCCTAAGACCCGTAGAAGCAATGAGTATTCGCTAACCGTTATGTGTTCCACTACCAGGTATCCTGAAGTGTTTCCCTTAAGAGAAATAAGTTCCAAGAATGTTGTTAAAGCCTTAAGCAAGTTTTTTACTCAGTATGGAATTCCTCGGGCGATACAGTCAGATCTTGGTATCAATTTTACTTCTAACTTTTTCAAACAGACCATAGATGAGTTGAGAGTTCAGCAGTACACCTCCACTGCTTGTAGACCTGAGTCCCAGGGTGTAATGGAACGTCTGCATCAAACCTTAAAGTCTATGTTGACTAAGTATTGTATGAAATATCTTGCAGACTGGGATGAAGGTATCCATTTTGTGTTATATGCTGTATGGAGTCGTGTGCAGGATTCCCTTGGGTTCTCCCTATTTGAATTGGTTTATGGACATGAAGTTAGAGGTCCCCTTAAAGTTCCCAATAAATCATGGTTAGGTGATCCCCCTAATAAGCGTCTTTTTAGCTATTTACATCAATTCAAACCGAGATTAAAGTCTGCTGTGAATCATGCCATGAATAACTTGAAAGATGCCCAAATTAAGATAAAACACAATTTTGACAGGAAAGCTATTTCTAGAGAATTTAAACTAGGAGATCATGTGTTAGCTTTTTTCCCTATTCCTAAGAGGCCCTTGCAAAGTAAATTTAATGGACCTTATCTTATCAAAGAAAAAGAGGAGATGTGAATTATGTAATCAAAACTCCTGATAGGAGAAAGTCAGAGAGGTTGATCCATGTGAATCATCTTAAGCCTTATTTTGTAAGAAGTTCAGATAATGACTTCCCTGTGACTAATGTGACTATTGTGCCTAATCCTGTAAATTCCAGTGAGCAGGATGACATTCCCTTGCCTTCCGACAATAAACTTCAGAATTCTGATATCATGTTTAATCCAAGCCTAAAATTACAGCACTTGCCATCTGAAATGTATCGAGAGGTGGTGACGTTGTTCTCTGAGTATCCACAACTGTTCAATAACATTCCTTAACGGTTTTGATTGGTGGAGCATGATGTGGTACTGGTGGTTGGTGCTTGACCCATTAAGCAGCATCCTTATCGAGTCAGCCCATGGAAGAGGGATGCCATAAAGAAGGAGGTGCTATTCCTGTTGGAGAATGGTCTGGCCGAGAAGAGTGATAGCGATTGGTTTTCCCCTTGTCTGTTGGTAAACAAGCCTGACGGATCCTACCGCTTACGTACGGACTATCTCTAGGTCAACCAACTTACCTGCGGAAATTTCTATCCACTCCCTCACATAGATTACCTAATAGACCAGTTGGGAGACGCAAAGTTCATCACCAAGATTGATCTTTTACGTGGCTATAACCAAGTCCAGTTGACAGAGCAAGCAAAAAGGATTTCTGCTTTTGTAACCCTTGACGGCTTATACCAGAACAACGTCAGGCGATTCTGGGTGGCTGATGCCCTAACCACATTCCAGCGACTGATTCATCGAGTAAGCGAAGGGCTAGTTGGAGTGCAGACATACCTGAATGATCTAATTGTGTACAGCTCCTCCTTGGAGGATGACTTATGTCAACTGCATGCCCTGTTTCGCAACCTCTCAGAAGCTTGTCTCACCGGCAAACTAGATAAAAGTGAGTTCGGGTATGCCAACGTTGTCTTCCTGGGACATGTGTTCGGTCAGTGGGAGGTTAGCCCTCTCTCAGCCAAGGTGGAAGCCATAACCTCACTGCCTTGCCTCAAGACCGTAAGGTACTGATGCGCTTCTTGAGCATGGCAGGGTCCTATAGGAGCTCTCGTTGGAAAGTAGTCTCCTAGACAAAGAGATAGACGAAGGATAAACTCTGACTTCTGAGCTTCTTTTAAGTGAACTGATGAATCTTTGACCTAGCAAACTGTTTTTATCTCTCTAAATTTGTTTAGTCTGGTATGCCCCCAAAATAATAGCCGAAAATTCTGAAGGAAAATCCATTTGGGTAATTTTTAAGGCCGTTGCATGTTTGTGCAAATCTGCTCATATGATCTGCTCTTAGTCCCCAGGGCAATAATTTTCTTACTCTATTGAATCTGTTGTGAAATTTATTTCACATCTGTTGTATCATATGCGAAGGAATATCTTTCGTTTCTGTTGCCACATTTGCATCCTACATAAATATAGAAGTTAGACTCTCTTAAAAATATCAGTGGTTCTTTACTTCTGCGATCTTATTTCACCATATAGTTATATATTTAATAAACTAGTAAAGTATACAAAAGTATATCAATATAATTTACATAAACACCTCGTTTGGGATCTAAAAAAAGAGAGAGATTAAAAGGTTTGATTAGTCTGGTGTGCGTCGTATGCATGCGCACGTAGCATAAATACTTGCCTTGAAACACAACTGATTCATATAAACTAAAGCTAATCAACAATTTAAAACATTTATTCGCTTTCAGTGACCTGAATTTAGCTAGAATTGACAGAATTTGTTCCCGAAGCATTTAGGCGCATCGACATATCATTGCTATCCGTCTACGCTTATGTAGGTTTACCTGGATCTTAAACAATGTGAAAATAATCTTATGCTTTCCTCATTCCTTACTTTTTTTTCAATTGAATACATATAATTATTTTATTCCCGATGGGGCATTATGGCCGCTGCGGTCGAAAAACAAATGACACAAGGAAGATTTAATGATCCCCTTTCTATTTTATTGATATTGAGGGATGTTATTGTTTAAAGGGTGAGGAGAAATATCGAATTGATGAGTTGTTTGCTAAATTTTGTAAAATTGGTTTCCTAGGAGCGAAGTTGGGAAATTGAATTATTTCTTAATTTTTACTATTAGGGCTATAAAGATAATAACAATTATTACTTAAATATTGCAAATATATGGATCGTACGGTTATTCTCTTAAATATTATGATGAGCAGTTCCACTTTGTTGCTTCTCTATTAATTTTTGAAAATCGCTGAAAGGTGATATTGAATTTCAGCTTAAGGAGATACTCAAATCATCTTAACTTCTTTCGTATTGCTTAATCCATAATATGAATGGTCGTTGTCGGCTCTAGCTCGTTCGTGTCCGAGCATTGGTTTCGTTTCCAGTTATCCGGTCTCCTCCAGGAAAGAAAGAAGGAGGGAAAGAAAACATAGACGAATGCCACTTGCTGAGGAATTTGTTTGGGGGGATCGTGGCTGCGCGACGGCCACGCGTGCGCACTTGGCCAGGTGACCATGTGGTTTGCATGCCCTCTGCCCACCATTAGAGGCTATAATCTTTGGGTGTTATTCCATCACACGTGAAATATGCTAGGCAGGAAGATGCGCGATTAACACTCTAAATTATATTTCTGTGCTTATAAACGCTCTGGATAAATTTGTAGCCAACTAAAAAATATTAGAGACACATTGTTCATTGATTCAATCTATATTGTAATATCATTCATATTCCAAGCACGATGATGGTTTAAGTTCGTTCGAATTAATTTATTTATATACAATTAATATATGTCTATATTTATAGCAATTCCATTATATAGGTAAAGGTTAAATTTATAAACCTAAAAATGATTACTATACGAAAAAGAACACTTATTGTGACGTCACGTGAATTAATTGCCTCAACCAATCAGAGGCAACAATCTCCCGCTCCTAATTTCTGCCTCATTTTCCTTATGCAAGGTTTTGTATTTCTCTGCGTCAGGTCAAAAAGTATTCTAGTTTCCATAAACATATGTAAGTGTTAATTTTAATTTATTTTCTTATTCAGATCGCCCTTTGTGTAGATAACGCGTCCGGCGGAGGAGTGGAGTATTCAACTTTGATAATTTTGCGTTAAGCCGTAAGGAATTATAACTGTAGGACTATCTGATACAGGGTCATTTTTTGGGGGGCATATGTCCTACATTTGAAGTTTAATAAAATCAAGTATAATTTTGTGATCACCATGAAACTTTTGGCTGTTGTTGGTAATTGTTGTATATTATTTGTCCTTAAAGAATTAATTGATAGATTTATTATTTCAGAAGTTATGCTAGTTTTAGTAAATCGGTCAATTTTTGCTAGAAATGGAAAGCGCAAAAAGTTTTGGCAAAAAAAGTGATTTGGGGAATATTCGATTCTTAGTCAGGTTTTAGCGAAAGTTGTGAAGTAGCATATTTACTAGCATTATATTCATTCGTTGAATATAAAAGGAGAAACTTTCTTTTAGCAAAATCAATATTAAGAAATTTTTCAAACTGAAAACTTGTAAGCTCCTGGAAATGATTGGAAGAAAAAAAAATGGTTGAAACATTCTTCAGATACAACTGTTCAGTGGTTAAACACAAAGACGGACGAGTCGTGAAGGAGTTTAAGACGTAATTAAAAATATTCGAGAGACTGCTATTTAGTGTACGAGATGAACGAAACGGGTGTGTTAGCAGTTAAGGCGTAGAACAAAATAAAATTAAAGAGTTGCGTCAAAACGTCGAAAAGATCAGAACAAGTGGGATTGTCAAAAAGTGCAACATACAAAGTAATGAAGAAAAGAAAAACTTGAGCTATACAAGAATTAGGTTGTGCAAAAGTAGAAGACAACGATTACGCGAAAAGAAAATCGTATGCAAAAGAATTTAGACTAAAATTGGGGAAGTTGATGTACCGCCTGTGATAATGTCTGTCGAAGCGCACTTTCATCTCAGCAGATACAATAATAAGCAGAACAACAGAATATGGTCGGAACGCAACTCAGAAGCTTTACACCAGAAAGAGCTGCATCCTGCAAAAAACAGTGTGGTATGCGATAACACCTCAGAAGTTTATTGGGCCCTATTTTTATGAAATGAAAATGGAAATTCAGTCACTCTAAATGGCGAAAGATATCGATACATCCTTGAAGAATATTTTCTACCAAACTTTGTAAGGTTTCGAAATAGACGCCAACTGTTTTTCTAGCAAGATGGTGTAACATCACATACATCGAATGAAACAATGCAGTTGTAAAGAAGAAATTTCAGAGAAAAAAATTCATTTCTCGAAACAGTGAATTTAAGTGGCTTCCAAGATCCTCCGATCTAACACCTCAAGGTAGGGGGAATTAAACCACACTGCCTGAAGACATATTTATTCCAGAACAGTTACAGTGAATTACACACCCTTGTCAACTGGCAAATTAATTATTTCTATGGGGATATTTAAAAGATCGTGTTTACTGTAATAATTCAAGAAGTATCTAACGAGTAAAAAATAATTTCGCTGAGGAAATTAATAACATCGATGAAGAACTTTTGAAAAAAGTGACGAGTGCAACTTAGTCACGAGTAAATAAATGTTATGAGAATAATGGTCAGCATTGGAAAAGGAAAATCTTCAAATAAATTAAGTTATTCTGTTAAATATGCAAACTGATTATTAGTCTTATTTTTACTTAATGTTAAACAAATAAAATTAGTTAAAATAAAATTGGATTTATAGTTGATAAATATTAGAAAATTTAGCGAAAATTTGTTAAAATCAATGCTTCACTAAAGTTGGTATAACCTCTACAAATATAAATGTATCAATTAGCTATTTAGGAGCAAATAACCCGTAGCTATTAGCAACAAAACATGGAAGTTTCATCATGATCACAAAATTATTCTTGATTTTATTAAACTTTGAATGTAGGATATGTACTTAGGTAAAATAATATTAATAATATTTATTTTAAGAATATATAACAGCAAATATTAAGTTTTACAAAAACATTGTTGACAATTATGAATTTAGTTACATAACATGTAAATAAAAATACTATAAATTGGGATGCTATATTTGATTCATTGTTATATATTTAGTTGTTATAGTCATTTATTTCATGTGTATTAAAACTGGTATCGTTTTGTTTCTCACTATTGTCTATTTATAGTTTTACAATCAAATTCTATCATGATCTGCTGCATTTATTGGCATCAATTCTGTTAAATCTCATAGTTTTTTTATTAGCAACAATCTTTTTTGAACGTATCTGATGGTCCTATTGCTTATTTATTGACAATATTGTTTGTGTAACTACTGACATATTCTCTACTATTTCGTTTACGCTTTGTTATCTCCCTTTTCTATTGCTTTACCCCAGCTTAGTCTTCGCCTTCTTTCAGAAAGCCTGTATTTCTCCCTTACTTCGTCGCTTTTCATACAACCTCTCCCACAACGTTCTCTGGTCAGCATCTAATATAACAGGGTAGATGCTGACCTTCTTATCAGCCAACCATCCCGGAACATGGCTGAGGGGGGGAGGGGACAATGTTCCTTAACCCATAAGCTGCGGTTCGGGATGGTGGGTTTTAAACAACCTGCTTCATCGCCACCCATACCTTCCTCATATCGCCTTTCGTTTTCACTTCAAAATCTATTATTTTTTAACGCCGTGTCCAAGGTGGAGCCGCCATGCTGATGGACTGGCGTGCCACCAGGCGGAAGGGGTGATCTGAAATGGTGGCACCTGGCTCTGCCAGGTCCTTACACACTCCTTGTAGAGCGGGCTAATGCAAGGGGTGATGAGCGATTGCTTCTCGTGGAACAAATAGGGTCACCATGCCCATGAATGAAAATGTAACCCCAAAAAAGCTCTCCACATTTCGCCTTGTTGATCAACGGAGCCGCCCTCGGGCAGCTCCACGGAAAAAATGGAGGTCCCCCCTCCCCTGTGCTTGCGCAGGAGACCATCCAAATTTCTCTAACCAGAGAGGAGGTTTACTCCTCTCTTACGCCTACGGGTGTAGAGGACTCACCCTCACCCCCTCACCTACTTTCGGGCACCTCCCTATTTCCAGTTGCAGGCTCCACTTTTCTTTACAAGGAGACTTCCAAGAAAGCCAGCAGGCAGCCCATAGCTTACCGCTCCCCAGTGAGGCGGCTCGGTAGGGCAAACCCCATTAGGGGTGAGAGGGAAGCCAGGCTTCTTCGGTCGCTTTCCTCAAAAGATCTGCTGGCAAGAATATTGAACATGGCCGGGGTCAAGGCCTGTGCCTCCCCACACGTGCCTAGTGACATTGCTGTCAACGGGACCTGCAATGTCCGAGCAAGGGATGGCCAACTGGAGGCCTCTCCTAAGATAGACATGGTCCTTCGAGTAACCCAGCCCCAGACGGTAGGGCCTTCCATGGGGGCAAATCCGGGCTCGGCGCCAAGCAGCGAACCCGAATCGGACCGTATGCAAGGTTCTCCTAAAACCGCACGGTTTTCCAATGCAGTACAAGGAGGGGAGGGATCTCCTCGGACCAGTGCCCCTGCGACTATCAGGACCTTCCTCATCTCAAAGAAAAACCTGGCTAATGATGGTCCATCTGGCATACGGGCTCCTGCCGGCGGAGGAGAGCAGCGGGTTCATTCCCCGACCTCCTCTCCTAAAAAGAAAAAGAACAGGAAAATGATTAAAATAAAGACTCGGAGCTCCTCTCGATCCGTGGGGCTGCGGTGACGGATGGGTCTGCTGCTCCGGTGAGCGACTACACCAAGATCGGCACAGCCTGCCTCTCCACCACATCTGGTGTGGAACCCCGGACTAACACTAAAAGTGCGAAGAGGGGAGCCTCGATAACATCGAGGCCCCTCATTCATAGGTTACCAAGCCTTTTCGAGCCCGCTGCCTTCAAACGCTTCCTCGTTATTCTCTCCACTGATGGCAGCATGTTGGCCAAGGGCAACAAGAGCCATAAAAGGATAGCTTTAGCTAGTATAATTGGTAGAGGGCCAAAGGTGACCCGTTTATCAGACGGGAGCCTTCTGACGATTGCGGCAAATACCTCCGAGGAGGCCAAGGTAAGTGCTCTTCAGACACTTAATGGCAGCCCGGTGAATGTGACGCCAAACTTTACCATAAACTTTGTGAAAGGAGTAGTTTATGCGAGGGAACTCGTTGACTACTCAATAGAGGACACCACCTTAGAGCTGGCTGACCATGGGGCAGGCAAGGTTGAACGTGTGATGAGAAAACAGGGAGGGGCCTCGAGACCTATCCCTACCCTCATTTCACTTTCGACTGTGACAAGCTCACTGAGTCGGTGCGTGCCTTCGTACCGCTACCGCCTAAAGGCTTTTGTGCCACTGCCGCGGCGGTGATATTACTGTCACCGATTCGGCCATACGAATCGCTCATGCAGACGTGCAAAGTCGCGGAGACTCGAAGGATAAGCAAATTGCTCCAAGGCCACACACGATAAGTCTAAGTCTGTGTGGCCATGTGTGTCAATTGCGGAGAGCCACACCCTGGTTCTTCGAAGCAATGTGGTGCATATCTCCTTGAGAAAGAAATACAAGCCATTCAGGCCAAGGATCGATTCTCATTCCGCAAGGCGAAGGACTTGGACCTGGCGCGCCCGGCTCTGCCTTGGATGTCTTATCCCTTAATGGTTAGAAAGACACTCTCTACACCTGGCACATCCAAGCATACGAGCAAGGTTGTGTCCGCGCCCATTCGGAGACCTTATGCTGATTTTACTGAACCCAGGTGCTTCCGTGATAAATCTGGTGGTACAAAGGTTTCACACCCAGCCCCGGCCAAAACCAGGGCTCCTCCCTTTCCCCCAGCCTGACCGTTTCCCGTAAGGCGAAACGGCCACGCGCCTCCACCGAGTCGTTAGACTTACAGATGACAACACCCATGAAATTGGTCGCTAGGCCATCTTCTGTGGTTCCTAAAGCTGTCCCCCGAAGGGAGGACAGAAACAAAGGAGCTTTGGCTCCTTTGCCCACGCCTGTTTGTGGGCTGAGTTATTCAGAGAAGGTGGATCCTCGAAAACAGAACCCCCGACTCTGAAGCCGCAACGCCATCCTAAGGTTTCGAGGCAGAGGGAGAAAAAGACTTGCATGGTGAGCCCAAACTCCCCCAATAAGTCCTCGAAGGTGAAAGCGCCTTCAGCGCATTGTCCGGCCAACAGCGCACGGGCTTTTCTCTCCTAGAAGCGTACGGCCATTCCCGTATGGGTCTTCTGTTTGGAAGAGGGCCCCCACGTCTTCTCCGAGCTAGGCGTGTAGGGCATATTCCTTTAATGCAATTCTCGTGGGCCCTGGGCCAACTAGGATGAGTTGCGGTGGCTCGTCTCGTCCCGTTCCCCGTAAGCTATTTTTCAAACATTGGCAGTGCAGCTTCACCTGGATAGGAGGTATACTATCATTTTTGCGTACATTCCATCATCTGCTGACTTCGCCGCGTGGGACTTTCGCCACGTCATGGCACGGTTGCCAAGGCCCTTTCTCTTGCTTGAAGATCTAAACGGCAGACATCCTCTCTTGGGGGATTACTCAATGTGGATAGGTTTACGCATCAGTGCCCGAGAACTGCTTCATTTTCTTGTCTTGATCTATCCTTGTGCTCTTCGAAAGCACAGCCTGATTTTGATTGGGGGGTGGTCGATGACATCCATGGTAGTAAGCACTTTCGCATTGAAATATCATTTTCAAGGCAACTGCCGCCTGAGAGCCCACCTCAGGGGTGCTTGGTGCCAAAGCGGTGGCCTGAATTTCAGCAAATGAATAAATTCTCTATCTCAGTCGAGGAGTTTATGTTGGTAGGTGAAGCCGTTGAGTTCTTCTCCGGTAACCTAATCGCCACAAGCCTGAGTACTATTCCCAGGACGTCTGGACGTTTTGCACCCCGACCACTCCCGTGGTGGTTGGCCGAGTGTGAGACGGCCCTCAAACAGAAGCCTTATGCCTACATGCGCTATAAGCGCCATGCAAACGATTTCACTGTCGCTGAATTTTGTCGGGCGAGGGCTAGGTTCCGGTATATCTAAAAGCACGCTGCTGATCTTTTTGGCGGGCATATTTGTCTTCACTTATCGGGAAGACCCCTCTATCAGGGGTGTGGAAGCGAGTCAAAAGGATTCGGGGCAAGTTCTCGTCGGACCCCTCTTCCGTTGTCCAGGAGAATGGGACCCCAATCTCAGACCACGCATCCGTGGCGTAATCCTTCGCTACCGCTTTCTAGGCATTCTCTACCCGAGAAGCTGCTCCACCCGCAATTAATGCACACCGTGATGTCGCGGAAACGCCGACTGGACTTTACCCCCGGGGCGGAGAATCCTTCGACCACAGGTTTACTCTAAGTGAGTTACGTTCCGCTCTTGCTATGTGCGTGGACTGCGCCCATGGTACAGACGATGTCCCGTACGTGATTCTTCGACAGCTGGGTGAGCAAGGTATGGCCTTTCTGTTAGATTTGTTCAACAGAATTTGGGTGGAGGGTCTCCTCTCAGATTCCAGGCGAATCGCTACTGTGCTCGCCTTTCGCAAACCGCGGAGAGATCACTCTACACAAGCCAGTTTCCACCCAATCTCTCTAACCTCTTGTGTGCGCACATTGATGGAGAGATTGGTAGAGGTGAGATTAGCCTTTTTCCTGGACAGCGAACGCCATCTGTCTTCTGCACAGGTCGGCTTCCGCAAGTTCCACTCCACGTCGGATATTCTGCTCCGACTTGAAAATGTCCTGTGCGAGGCCTTCCTTCGTAGATGACACTACGCCACGGGATTTTTCAATATGGAGAAGGCCTATGATACCGCATGGCAATGCGGTATCATGGAGAGTCTCCACATGATGGGAGCGAGCTGACGCCTCCCACTGTTTATACCTGAATTTTGGCGAGATCGTCGATTCCCCGTACGGGGGGGGAGCCTTCTCCAGCCCAATGGAGCAGGAAGAGGGTGTTCTGAAGGAAATTGTCCTCAGTGTCACATTCTTTGCCCTGCGCATCAACAGCATCACCTCGGTGCTGCCGAAAGATTTTCTTGAAACGCTCTACGTGGACGACCTTTCGATATCTTTTGGCGCGGTCTAGATGCCAGATCTGGAGCGTCAATTCCAACAGACATTGAACCGTGTCTCTCGCTATGCCGAGGCTCACAGGTTACAGATTTGTTTGGCCAAGACTAAGGCGGTGCACTACTGCCGCCATCCACGACTTCACCCCGACCCAGATTTATTTTTTAATGAAGTGCTCCTGAAAGTGCTTAAGTCGAACCGTTTCCTTGGTCTTGCATCTGACCGACGCCTCACCTGGGAGGCTCATATTCGCAGCCTTAGGGTCTCCTGTACGCGCGCCATGGACATTCTCCGTTCCATGACGTTCAGCGCTTGGGGCGCTGATAGGGCTACTGCCTTGCTTTTTCATCGATCCTTTGTTCGCTCGAAGCTCAACTACGGAGGCGAGTTTTATGCTTCCGCAGCCAAATGTTTATTGCGGAAGGTGGACTCGATCCACCACATCGGCCTTCGCATTGCGACCGGTGCCTTTCGCACTTCCTTTATTGAGACTCTACTAGTCGATGCTGGGGAGATGTTACTCGCTCTCCGCCGCGGACAGTGCATTACTCGCCTGCCCGCGCGAGCCCAGCGCCTCCCTCAGTCGCCAATAGCTCTCACTGCATCCTCAGCTGATTTCGACAGTGCCTATGCAGCAAAAGACGCCACTTTCCCCTCAATCCTTCGAGTTTAGGGCTAGGAAACAACTTTAAGAGCTAAGTATAGCTCTCAAGCCGGTAGCGCCCCTGGTTCTGCCAAGGACGCCACCCTAAACGCTATCACATTTGGCTATTTGTCGCCACGCCATTGTTCCCAAAGCTTGTACAGCGCCGGGAGTATTGCATTCGACCTTTTTGGAGCACACCTCGTGTCACGCTGGAACCATGCCAGTGTATCCGGATGGCTCCAACTCAGAAGAGGGGGTCGGCTTACGCGCCGTATCCCCTCTGTTTAAAGTCAGCGGGGCTCTACTAGGCGCTGCGAAGTGTCAATACACCACAGGATACTGGAGATTACGCGACGTGCCCGGTTCGGAGACCTGATTGTGATCTATAGCGACTCACAAAGCGCCCTGAGTGCTCTTGGGGGTATTGGTATCTCTGCATACCCTGGTTCCACATATCCGTGACGCCACGGTTTTGGCGAGCCGGGAGGATGTCGAGATTATCTTCTCCTGGGTTCCTGGACATGTAGGAATTGCGTGGAATGAGCGCACCGATGAGGGAGCCAAAGAGTCCGCGAGGACTCTGCGACCGGACCAGCGTTTTGCTCTTTCTCACACCGACTACTTGGCAGGAATATGGGCAGCTCTTCGGACTGCTTGGCAAAGAAGATGGGAGATGGTCGAAGGGAACTTAAAGTTATGTGCCATTGCGCCACGACTGTTCCCATGGACCTATTTCCCAATGTCCGCACGGCTTCACGTGGCTTTCTCTCGTCTCTGAATCGGGTACACTCGTGTGACGCATCGCCTTTTGATAGAGCGCTCGCTTGCGCCCTATTGTGACGACTGCGTCGTCCCCCAGACTGTTCGGCACATTCTTGTGAAATGTACCAGTCCGGGTTATTTTCGCGCACGTTACCTGTCCCGGTACGGAGATGGGCGGGGTCTCTGCCACCTGTCCCTTGTACTTGGGACGAGTGCTTACACATTCACAGGTGGACTTGTAGACTTTTGGTGGGAGGACGGCCTTCTTCCTATTATTCAACCAGGTTTTTCCCCCCTTATAGGTCGCACGCTTCTGCACTGGGGGAACCTCCCCTTACTCGGGAGCTTGCTTATTACTCGTTTACTTTTCCCTTTTTTTAATTTTTGGGGTCGTTTGCGTTGTTTTTCGGTTTTTGTGTGCTATTGAATTCGTTGTCAAAGTAGCCTAGTCCTGGGCAAGTTTTTAATGCGGCGACTAATGCCCAAGTAGGAAGTTGCCAGATCAGCTCTTAAAAAAAAAATTCCATTGCTTTACACCTTTAGATCGCTTTATTCGTCATTTAGATGTAAAATTATTTAAATAACTGACATAGCTGCTTTAATTAGAGCTCACATAACACTGAAACTACTCAGGTTGTTGGCGAGCTGAGGCGTCTGGCTCCATAGTGAGCATAAAGAAACCTTCGCGTCGGCTAAAATATGCCAAACAGCCGTGTTCTAGGGTTAATGATTTCACTATAATTACGTAACAATAATATAAAGACCTTCATTATAAAAATGTACGGTTTTATAATACCTCATCTTATTGCATGCTTACGAACTATATGTAAACCTAAGTTGACCTTGAAATATTGGGTATAATCAGTTTTAATTCTCTGTTATATCCCTGGATGATATAATAAATAACTTGCAGTGAAAAAAACATATTTAGATTTTGTTGTTGAATACGGCTTGGTTATTGAAGACCCGTCTTAAAAGTTTTCCAAAAGAGGCTAAGGCAAGGGCAATTTCTCTGGTGATTTCGTCATGCTTTGAGCAGTCAGTTGACAGAATGGATCCAAGATATGTAAAGTGTTGGACTTCCTTCAATTGGTCTTATCCTATAGTGAACTGTGGGTTGGCTATCTGCCCTACACCTTGGCCTGTGCGCTGGAATGATACTTGTGTTTTTTCAGTGTTAACCATTACTCCTATTCGTGTATATGCTTCACATACACAATAAACACTAGAATGGCCAAGGTGTCGAAATCGACACTGCAATTTATCATCTCTTTTTTGCGCCCTAACCAATGCATATAACTGATTATGCTTCTATAAAAATTATTATTTTCTTCTGAATTTATTGAAACGTAAATTTTTAACTTTTCAATTTTTATAATTTAATAGGCATATGCGAGTTTACCTTGGAAGGCCAAGTTCTCGAAAACGACACCATTTATATTTTGCTAATACAAAATGAGAAGATCATATTATTTTCCCTAATTTTTATTTCAGTGAACATTACATAATGTGATGCAATAAAATGTGAGTGGAGCCTATTTGTGTGTGGATCATTTATAACATTTCGCAGTGTGGTGCACTAAGTTGTGGGCTAGGCATTCTTATTTTTCTAGAAATTTGCATGGAAATTTGCATTCAAATCTTTAGTGCTTTTGGTATTTATAAATTATCGTTAGTTACTTGTTCAGGACCGTACAAATCTGTGCTGTGGTACAACCTGATAGCCTAAACTTTTCGTCATAAGATAGTTTTATATATCTACCTAGATTATGTCTTCAGGTGCAGATAAATGTATTCCAATTGATAAAGCAATCGACATCCTGTGGGATTCTGGTGACGATATACGTAGTGAAAGTGAAGATGAAGAAAATTCAAGTAATCATAATAACAATCAATTTGAATCAATTAAATCTTTAAACTCTTGCTCAGAAAACGACCAAGAGGCATCATCTCTCCAAACCCTTACATTGGATAGAAGCGAAGATATTGTAACACGATATGGAGTAACATGGAGAGCTCTCACCAAAGCAAAGCCTGGCAGATCAAGAAACGCATCAGTATTGAAAGCTAATTCAGGTGTTGCACGAGCCTTGATAAATGATGTTTTAAAATCTCCATACATGGCTGGAAATTATTTATTGCTGAGACGATGCCAAAAAAAATTCTCAAATGTAATAGTGCTGAAGCAAAGGAGTGCAATCTTGATAATTCTGTCACTTTTGAAAAATTGGACGCATTTTTTGCATTGGAATATGCTCGAGGAATATATGGTAAGGACCACAGTGCAGATTTTTTGGGCAGCAAACTTTATGGTCCTGATATTTTTCGAGAAACGATGTCTCTAAGACGTTATAAAGAGATAAGAAAACATCTCTGCTTTGATCTAAAAGGTACGAGTTCAGAACGTATAAGTAATGATAAATTTACCCATATAAGAGACATTTTTGGGCATTTGCTCAAAATTGCAGAAGAAATTATACTCCAGAGTTTAGCCTAACAATAGATCAGCAACTTTTACCGATAAAATATAGTTGTCGTTTTATTGTATACATGCCAAACAAGCTAGACAAATTTAGCATCAAATTTTAGATCTTTCCTGAAGTAAATTGCAAATATGTTCCTAATATAATACCGTATCTCAGTGCACAAGAAAAAGAATCAAGAAATGAACTACTTGCCGGGGAAAGTGTTGTGCTAAGGATCACAGACACAATAAGAAGAAATAGCTATAATGTAACAACAGACAACTTCTTAATTACATATGGACTTTCAAGAGAACTTCAAGATCAAGGGACTTCCATAGTTGGTACAGTTCGTTTAAACAGCAAGCATCTGTCCAAGGAAATGACTGCCTATAAAAAGGGAGGACGTTCCAATAGCAAATTTTTTTTTCAAGGAGAAAGTGGATGCACGCACACCCAATTCCCCATTTTAACATTAGCTATTTAATCCTCAAACTTATTTCTAACTCTTTCTTTTACCTATTGAATATTTACATTATTTATTAAATATTTCATCAATTTGGTCTGTATTTCCCGCGGTCATATTATTATTTTATACGTGAGCACGTATATGTTAAATTAAATATTTTCTTTAATTAATATTATATTTTATTTTATTTCCCAAGTTAATTATATGCTCCTACATTAAATAAATACATCATAAGGTTATATTCATCATATATTTGTTCATATTTTTTCAGGTATTTTTTATTCGTAATTACTTTCTTTTCAATTTTACCTAACATTTTTCATCTAAACATTCGTCAGTGTGAACTATCTATAGACAATTAACTTCCGTCACTCTCATTTTAATAAATTAACAGTAAAGATATTGCGATAGATGACTTATCTTATTTCAATAACAAACCTGTTAAAACTTCTCGTGTAGAGTTATAGTGCAGCTACACCTGTATAGGTGTTATAGTTTTAATTCACCGTCAGCAGACTTCAACACGTTCAAAATATACACCATCGTGGAATGGTTGTCGATTCCTTTCTCCTCTTCGTGTTCTTGAACGGTAGACAACATCTCAGAAGGGACTTGGCGATCAAACTGATAAATCAGGTCATTGTCTTATAAATACAATTTTCTAGATAATCTATATGAATGTGGCAAATGTTGTTCATCACCTTTGGATAAACACTACAATTTCTTGTCTTGATTTATCCTTTTGATCTCCGGTAGCACAGCCTAATTTGGATGTGATGAATTCAATGACCTTGATCGTATTTAGCACTTTTTGATTCAAAAAATCATTTTTCTGTTCAAGAGCCCTAGAAGAAACTGCTTCGAGTTTGCTTATAACAGGCGCAATGATCTCCTTTTTCAGTTACGATACATATCTCTGTCTCAGTCCAGTAATTTAAGTCAGTTGATTAAGCTGGTTAGTTCTTTTCTAGAGAACCCATCTCGTTATGCCTAATTATCATTTTCTGAACTTCTGGAATACTCTATCCGCTTCCATGATAGCCGTGCAATTGTGAGGCAGCTTATCAAAAGTATTAATACGAGCAATAAGCTCCCTCGAATAAATTTTCCTTTTTGGAATTTTGTCAAGGTAGGTTTAGGTTTCGTTATGTTTTGAAGCACTCCTCCCGGGGTTCTGGGCAGACCTATGTGTCATCGTTTAAGGTAGAATTTTCTTGAAGAGAAATGAAATCGAGTCAAAAAGATTAGGGGTAAGTTCTTCGCAAGACCATCTTTCATCCTTCTGCAGAAATGGATTTAAATCTCGGATTACCAGAACCGCGGAGTCCTTCGCGACCGGTTTCTTTACTTTCTCTACTTCTTTAGCATTCACTGCACACTGTAAGTTCCTGAAGGCCGTCAACTGGACTTCTGATCGACAAGCGTAAAACTCTTTAGCGACATATTTATACATTGTAGGATGCATCCCGCTCTCTTTTCTTGGGATAACATCGCCTTTGGTCTGGACTATAGCAAGTATTCCATGGTTCGACAACCTATTTGAGTGAGACATGGCCTCTGTGAGGGTAATGTCCCATATTACTTCCGCAACATAAAGAAAGATTATTATACGCCGACTGATTTCCTAACAGTTTTTCTAAATTCTTGCGGGTGCAAAGATCGTGCAGAAATTCGTAAATGTTGCATTAGCATTTTTTTTCCTGAACCTGGCATTCGTAAGTTCTACTTTACGTCTGATGATATTTTCCGACTGCAAATTTCTATCTGCGAAGGCATCCTTCGTAAATAACATTTCACCTCTGTAATTTTCGATTAAGAGAAGGCTTTTTATACCATAGAGACACGATGACACCTCCTAATGCTCATATTTGAATTCTTACGAGATCATCGACTCGAGGTAGGGTGAGGGGACACCTCTAAAGTGTAATAGGGCATGAAGAGGAAGTCCAACACGGAGTTGGCCTCACTGTGAGATTATTTTCAATGAACATCGAAGGTATCAACTCGGTAAAGTCGTAAGATTTTTTCGCTGCACTCTACGTAAATGACTTTGCGATGTCTTTTGGTTCCGCCCTGATACCAGCTCTTGACCGTCAAAAACAACACAGTGTGAAAAGCATCTCTCTCTATACCGATTTTACAATATTCGAGTGAGGTAGTAAACTTCTGACGCGATAAGAGCCTCTACACCCATCTGAACTTGTTCCTAGAGTGCGTTCGCCAGGAAGTGGTAGATTCTCAGGAATCCTTATTCTGGAGTTCTACCTGTTCCTCATAGGGAAATTTATGGCGTGTCATAGATATTTTTCATTCTCTGAAGGTGAGCCGATATGCGAGGGAATTATGATTGAGTTACCGAGGTGCGTTTTTATATCTCTTTGTTCCTGTGAAACCTGACAAGGCATCTGCTTTACGCGTCCGTATTTGAGCCAGAATTAGGAAAAAGGACACAATTAAATACACTAGTCTCCTTTTGGCAAACACCGCATTACGCAGGCCTGATGTAGAGTGTTTGCTTGGCCAAGTATGGTAGCTGTCACTCGTTCTGTGCCGCAAACTGAAATGATTGGCTTGTTCGCGAGAGGGCTTGAGTATTTCTTTGCATCCGTGGCCGATCTAGACTGTACCAATTCCACTGAGAGACACCAATTGTACTCTAAGATTTTCCTAGGCGTAAAAAACCCATTCGTGAGCTTGATGTAGCTGTCGGAAGGTGGCACTTCTAATTCTATCCGACACCATTTAGGAGATAACACCTTTGAGTTTCTCTCGCCTTTCTTCTTTTCTCAAAAATTACTGTGCGCTTGGTGTATTGTGTTCGAGCCTGTATGGAGCACATTTCAAGCCACTATAAAAACGTGCTAGTCTAAACTGATGAATCCAAATACGAAGAATATTGAGTTTCCACCATCAATCCTCCCTGTTTGAATTACGCGGGCTCGAGCAGATGCTGCGTCTATCTTCACGGCCGATCTAGTTTCTATACTCTGCAAGGTACGGGAGATAATGCATTGTTCACTGTAGGTAAAAGATAAAGTAATTTATAGTGACTCACTTAGATCCCTGATTGCGTTCGACTCATTTGAAAGCTCCCTACAAAAAGGTATAGCGTATTAGTGATGCTACCACTGCCAAGAGTGGGCTGGACATATATGGATTCCGAGTAATGAGCGCGCCGATGAGGCAATCAAATAGACCGAAGGGAATGGACAATCATATCAGATTTTCGCTCTTGCCGACGCTAATTATTAGGCAGGTATCAGGCCAGCCCTCTGAGCTGGCAAGAAAGACGATAGAAGTGTATTTAAATTTGCTCACCATTTTTCGCGGAAGTTCTTTTTAGACAGAACATCAAATGCTTCTGCAGCTTCAGGTCACTATTCCTTCAGTCCTTATCGATCACACACAATAAACGCAGAGCCCTTTGATTTAGCACTCCCAGGTACATTACTGCTACGACTGCGTGGTGAAAGATACTTTTTTACATCAAAAATGTTTGTCCCGGTGCTGAATTTTTGCGCACGGTAGCTTTCACCCTTTGTCTTGGGGGTCTGCCTTTAAGTCTATTTATTAGTCTCCAGTTCTCTTTTGTTCTCCTTTATTCGTCTATTTTCTCGTTAGCCTATAACATATGTGGCTCTGCTGTTCTTCTATGAAATGCCTCAGTTCTTCTCTCCGTCTTCTGATAAATTCGTATTGCTCTCGATTTGGTCCATAGAGAATTATTTGGTATTGTATTCTTTTTAGTTGCCTATTCTTTTTCGTCATTTTCTCTGTTCACAAAGTGAAAAAAAATATATACGCTGTCCTAAATCCACAAGCAATACAGAATAAAAAGATATATATACTCGTCCTAAATCCAGAAGCAATACAGAATCTCCAAAAAACCCCAAATTAAATTCGCATCACAAGGAAAATAGCAATGGGATACATGGAAAATAAATAAAAAAATAAAACCAAATAAATACACGTAAAAATAAATACCTAGAGACTTGAATAATGTACATTGATTAAATATTAACTAAAAGCACTAATTTACATCTATCAGGTTAATAATAAATTCTGAGCTTTGAGAAGAGGGCAGATCTGCATATGGTAAAAAATAATTAGTAACATTTATTTACAAAAGGGGTTCATATTTGAGAGTTGAATTTATACAGATTCACTGGGCGTGGAATCTATACGATTATGGCTCAGGCTATCGGCTATACAATTCTCGAAGCCTTTTAAATATATTATTATTAATAGGAATTCCTTGAGGAATAAACTCCAATGAATTAGTGTCCTATTATTTTTTTGTTGTTCCACAGGTACGACAAAAGTTTATGGTCCGTCTCGATCACGAATTACTTTCCTATCAAATAAATCTTAAATTTTTTGACCCCCAATAGGATAGCAAGGGCCCCTAGTTTAATCACTGCGTAGTTCTTTTCACTCGTTATTTAATTTCGGTTAGCGTACGATATTTGGAAACTCTTGTTATTAGGTCCTTATTGAACCAATACGCACCCTATACCGTCATTGCTGACATCTGTCCTAATGCCAAATGGTTTGCCGGGATTAGGCAATCGTAATATTTGAGCCGACGCAAGTTTACCCTTAAGCATACTCGTATCTATTGGTAACACATCTCAATTTTGTAATTTATGAATTTTTACACGATCCTAGATCGAAATGTACATATTTATATTATTTTTAGTTATATTAGTCTAAAATCAATATATTATAAGTGATAATAAAACAAATTATTGACATTGAAGATGGTATTTATTAGAAAAACACAACAAGCAAAAGTATTGGCAACATTCATAAATATTACATATACATATATTATTGGCAACTATAAATTAGGAGGAGTTCTACTTCACTCTTCCACTATAAAGGCTTTTAACTCTGCGATAGTGCTTGGTGAGCTCATAAAGACGTGACTTCAGTTCTTCTAATAAATTTTCAATCAAACATCATCAACAATTGTAGAGTGATCATTTAAATAGTATTTGATTTTACACAAATATTTGTCATACAGATTTTATGTATTGAGAAATTGTCTTAAAACCGTTTTCCTAATAAAATTAGAAAATTGTATAAAATTTTATTATAATTCTAAAGAAAGTATCTTAAAAAACATTGTACTATAATTTTAGAACCATTGTATTTGTAGTTACTTGACAAAGTCACTCAACTTTTAGGTTAATCAGGAGAGTTGGAGTTAAAACCTCTTCTTTTTGCAAAAGTCATGAATTGTTGGCCAAATTTTCCACATGTATGAAATGTAAAGAAAAAAGTTGGATGAATAGACATAGGAAAGATAATTATGAAACTCCTGCTCTTATTGGTAGGTTTTCATTGCTTTCAGGATTATTCAAAAGGATACACAACATACCTGAGTCAAAACGAAACTATAGTCTCTTGATAAAAGTAGGAGAGAAAGAAAATAAGGTTGAAAACAAAGAAAAATCCTCCAATTCTATCCAACCACATCATGGATTAATATGGATTTGCGCCTGTAAATAAACAACTTTAAATCTTTATTTACTATTAAGGAAAGCAATAAATAAGCATTTGTAAACCCCCCAAAAGTTTGAGACTATGATAAAGTACTACGATTCCAAACAAATCTACGAATTAAAAGCGAAATGAAAGTAGTACATCTAAGTAGTTTGTGAACTCTCTTCATATCTTTCAGGGCCCCACCAAAGGACATTTCATTAAACCAATTTTAGCTTCTTTATCCGAGTTTATTTCCTGTTCTGGCTTTTGCCTTTAAGAAAGCTATTGAGAAGCACCAGATAATTGCAGCCAAAGGCAACGACTCTTTCAATTGCCCAAATAAAGCAAGCGGAAATTGGCGGCAAGTTATTCTCCCCCCGGCTACAAACGTATACAGAAATTCATACACTGGTATTCAGTTAGTATACACTGTAGATCCATATATAAAAATACACGATTGTGGTAAGTGGTGGATAAAAATTGGGCATTCTGGCAATTTTCTAGAACGAACCATTCCATTTCGATTCGTTGGAATGATTTTATAGATCATTTTTCAAAAACAGGAAGAAAGGCTGCACCCAGTGCGTTGTGAAGACGAGATATCACTTATGTTGTCCCCTGAATTTAGATATCCAAACGTTTTTTTGATTAATCTTTTTTAATTCATCAGTAAATTATCTTTCAATTCATATTAAACTTTGTTCCAATTATCTTGGAAGCCATATTTTTTGTTAATTTGTTGCGACCGGAGATCATCTGAATTGATTTTCTAAAAGACAAATAAAGTGAGACATTGATACAGGTTTACATACCACATAAAAAATAAGACATAATTTGAATAAAATAATCCGTGATAATTAATCGAACGCCATCATCTTTAATTTCGGCAATATAACATCGCTCTCCTGTGAAACTAAATTGATCATTAACAATAAATTAATTACTTAAATTGTTAACAGGGATCAAATGACGTTTATATTTATCTAATAAAAAGAAAATCTATAATGGCAATAATGGAGTTTCCAAGATATATTTTACTCGAAAGTACACTCGTGCATTTATTTTAACCCTTTATCGGTCTATAGTGATATATGGAAATTGGTAATTAGGGGCCACTTTGCTTCTTAACATATATATTAATTTAAGTTTTTTTACGTTTATTATATATAATTAAATTTGATTAAAAGAACTGACAAAATCATTATTTTTATTCTCTACCTATGCACATTATATTTCATTTTTATATTACATTCTGAATAAATTAATCAATAGCACAACCTAATTTTATTGTACAAAATAGGAGATATTTAAATTTTTATAAATATAACAAAATTAACATTGAAAATTTATTCAATTCATTTCTAATCAAATGAAAAAATTCTTAGCCCTCGGCGTAATGGAGCACCATGGAAATACATAATTATTATCACATTATTATTAATATGAGATGGAAAATATATATATCTAACCAATGGAATTTTACTAATAAATGATGATGGAAAGGACGACAGACCAAAATTCACTAAGAGAGAAATAGGAAGAAATGAATAATGAAAGTGTTTAATAAATTGCCAAGACAAGTTAAACAAAAGGAAGAAGAGTTCTCAAAGGAAAGAACCAAAATGGCCTCATGGGAGCTCCAGAAACATTGAATAAGAAAGAGTAAATACATTCAAATATCGTAATTGGAACACAATTTTATATAAAAAAATAAACAAATTGAATTGAACTACTAATACTACTATCATTGGTCAACGAGAGGAAAGTAGCTGCATACAGACCCTGGCTCTTTTGATCTCCTATAGACCCAAAACAGAAATAAACCGTCTTCTCAAACAATCTTTAACTAAAGGGATCGTGCCAACTGATCATAATTAAAGAAAGACTAATAAACAACCGAACCAACTTTACACAAGGAAAGACTCATAAACAACTTTACATCAATCAATTTTACATCTGTAATCGAAAAACGAATCAAGTTTATCATTATGAATAAAATGCTTGATCGCTTAAAATATCAAAAATTAATAAAAGGTCAATCGAGGTGAGGCTTTGTTTCAGCAAGACAATACGAGGCAACGCACTGCCAGTTTAACCAAGGAGAAGTTAAAAAAGATGGAAGGTGGTGAGATTCTTCCACACCCACCCTTCCCTTCCATGCTCCTCTGAGTGACGATGGCATATTCCGCTCAATGGCACACTTCTTCCGCGACCAGCGATTGAAGACCTTTGATGGAGGAAAGGAAGCTTTATACAGTTTTTATTAAAACTTTTTGAATGGTATTTGGGAGAGATTGAGATAATGGATGATCGCTGCAAGAAGATGATGGAGAAGGATAAACTTTATTTTCAAGAATAAATGTTAGTTTTGCTTCATAAAGATTTTAGGTTTTCTTTGCGCTTCGTAAGTGTGTCAGCCGTTTCTGGCCAAGCCTATATATATATATATGTAGGATAATCGTCCCTTACCCCCCCCCCCCCCCGTCCACTCTTGGTACAGTCACAAGGCGGTTACCCCAAAGACATCCGTCGAAGGCATCGGCGGGTCAGTGCTTAGCCGCAGTGTGGCACAACTCAGTGCCATGAAAGACCCTAAAGGTCAAAATGTAAGATCTCCCCCAGGAGAGTGAAATTCAATTTCACGTCAAATAAGAAATTGAAGACGTTTTTCTCCCAATCTCGAAGGCTAACGAGGAGCCGATGTTTGACTTCGTTTGAAAAACCGTTTGAAAAAAGAGCTCTCCTGGGGCCGTCATCAAGCCCCTTCCCCACTTACCACTTCCACAGTGGGGTGACGAGGTATAAATGAGGAACTCTGAGGAAAATCGAGGTAGTATACGTAGACCTCTAGGTGACGAAGTCTTCGGATCAAACCGAACTACCGAGACTGGAGAGGTAGTGTACTTTGCTCGACAGACCAAGAAGTACCCTGCAAGAGAGGCAGGGCTACCTACCGTAAGGGGCTAAGAAGAAGCTTATCCTCGAGCTAAGTCCCTGGTTATCAAACCAAACGATAAGTTAACTTTGGTAAGTTCAACTTACTCTCGCCAGAGAGACTCCTCATATCCTGGTGCACCTTAAACACCAGGGGTATTCCTCGTCCTTGAGGAATTAAGAAAAGAAGAAGGAAAAAGCTCCCCCTTGACTCCGTTATTCGGTGACCACACCGAACTCCTAAGTTAACTTGGTAAGGAACCAAGTTCAACTTGTTCTCGTGAGAGAAATCCCCCTCCGTTATACTTGCCCTTGAGGAAGACTGGAATTAAGAAAAAGCTTATCCTCGAGCTAGTTCCGGGTTACCAAACCGAACGTTAAGTAATTTATTCTCGCCAGAGAAACCCCCCTTTGTTATCTTCGCCCTTGAAGAAGACCCTCCCCGACTTCAGTCCTCGTCCATCAGGAAATTAGTGACGAATGAGAAAGACTCCTCCTCGAGCTCGTTACTCGGTGGTCACACCGCACTCCAAGTTAGCTTGATTTAAGAACCAAGTTCGACTCACTCTCAACAGAGAGACCACGACTGCCTAGGTGTTGCATAAAGCACCATATTGGTTCTCGTCCATGAAGAACTCTCCCCCCCCCCGGGAAGAACGTGTGGACCCCCCGGCTGCCACCCTCGCCAAAAACGACCGTGGAATTTCGCCAATCTACATCTGGACACACGGCATGCGTCGTGAGTCAATAACGTTTCTGAGGCCTTTAAACTCCACATGAGTCCGTAAGCCTAATTCTTATATTATTGTTTTGTGTAGAGAAAACGTTTACCAATTTTTGTGGGTAAACTAATTTAATTAATTTTTCTTTGGGATAATATTTAGAGTATTGTTGAAGTTAATGTCTAAATGTCATGTATTCAATTGATAAAGGTAAAATATAAGTTTATTTTGGGATTAATGATCGTTTTCTTATATATATCCTTAAGTGTTTCGTAACGGCTCTGTTCGTTAAGATATTCTTATAATATCGATATATTAGACACTCTTAGCACTGTTAGAGATAGAACAAAAACAGGGGGAATTCTACGACATAAATAAAAGTGGTGTCAGGTTTGTGGAGTTGTTATTAGAAAGAACCCAGCAGTGTCTAATTAAGAAAGAGCCAACACGTAAAAGGAATATCATATCAGGAATAAGAGAATAATTGACGAGAGGAAAATTGGTAGAGTTAGGGCTGGTAACAATCTTAAGGTAATTGGTAGGTCAAGTGGTAAATTTGTTGTCGGGAGTGGTATTTCAATCAACATAGTAGTGAAATTAGGGGTAAGTTATGCGGAGCGCTACCTGGTGAGTGGTGGCATAATTACCTGAGAATACAGAAAGGAAAAATCGACGGACCAACACGAAATAGATGCTGTCAAAAGATTTTACCAACAAGCCCAATGTCTGGGACTTGAAGGCAAAGAGAAGCATGACTATGTAATAGCAGAACTAAGAATAGATTGTGAAGAAGAAGAATGAATTTTGGATTTAGAAGAAGAACAAGAATTAATAAAGTTTGAGAGAGAAACAGAGGATATAATAAGAGAAGATAAAAGAGAACGTAAATTAATGGAAATACGGATGAACCGAAAAAGTGAAGAATACCGAATACAGCGGAAAATAAAAACAGAGGGAAGAAGAATGCTGAGAGGAGGTAAACAAGCACAAAAATAACACTGTTGAAAAGAGAAGCACGAGAATTTAGAATAAGGATAGAAATGGAAGATGAAGAAAAGAGAATAAAGATAAAGCTGGAAGATGAAGAAAGAAGAACTCGACGGGAAAAGGAAATAGCGAAAGCAGAAAAAGAAGCCGAGGACAGGAGAAGGAAGAGGGAAAAAGAGTCGAAAGAGAGGAGAATAAAGATTAAAAAAGAAAGTCCACTTGTGCATTTATTTTAACCCTTTATCGGACTATAGTGATATATGGACCTAGGTAATTAGGAGCCACTTGTACTTTTAACATAAATATTAATTTAAGGTTTCTGATGTTTATTATATATAATTAAATTTCATTAAAAGAACTGACAAAATCATTATTTTTACTCTCTTCCTATGCTCATTATATTTCTTTTTGATATTACATTCTGAATAAATTAATCAATAGCACAACCTAATTTTATTGTACAAAATAGGAGATATTTAAATTTTCATAAATATAACAAAATTAACATTGAAAATATATTCAATTCATTTCTAATTAAATGAAAAAATTCTTAGCCCTCGGCGTAATGAGTCACCATGCAAATACAAAATTATTATCATATTATCATTAATATGAGATGGAAAATTTATATATCTTACCAATGATTTTTACTAATAAATGATGATGGGAAGGACGACAGACCAAAAATCACTAAGAAAGAAATAGAAAGAAATGAATAATGGAAGTGTGCAATAAATTGCCAAGGCAAGTTAGACAAAAGGAAGAAGAGTTCTCAAAGGGAAGAACCAAAATGGCCTCATGGGAGCTCCAGAAACATTGAATAAGAAAGAATAAATGCATACAAATATCGCAATTGGAACACAATTTTATATTATGAAAGGAACAAATTGAATTGAACTACTAATACTACTATCATTTTGTCAACGAGAGGAAAGTAGCTGCATACAGACCCTGGCTCTTTTGATCTCCTATGACCCAAAACAGAAATAAACCGTCTTCTCAAACAATCTTTAACTAAAGGGATCGTGCCAACTGATCTTAATTAAAGAAAGACTAATAAACAACCGAAACAACTTTCCCCAAGGAAAGACTAATAAACAACTTTAAAACAACCAATTTTGCATCTGTAATCGGAAGACGAGTAAAGTTTATCATTATGAATAAGATCCTCGATCGCTTAAAATATCAAAAATTAATAAAAGGTCAATCGAGGTGAGGCTTTGTTTCAGCAAGACAATACGAGGCAACGCACTGCCAGTTTAACCAGGGAGAAGTTCAAATAGATGGAAGGTGTTAAGATTGTTCCACACCCACCCTTACCTTCCATGCTCCTCTGAGTGACTAGGGCATATTCCGCTCAATGGCACACTTCTTCTGCGACCAGTGATTCAACACTTTTAAAGGAGTGAAGGAAGCTTTTTACAGTTTTTATTAAAACTTGCTGACTGGTATCTGGGAGAGATTGAGATGATGGCTGATCGCGGCAAGAAGATCATTGAGAAGGATAAACTTTTTTCTAGGAATAAATGTTGGTTTTGCTTCATAAAGATTTTAGGTTTTCTTTGCGCTTCGTAAGTGTGTCAGCCGTTTCTGGCCAAGCCTATATATATATATATATATATATATATATATATATATATATATATATATATATATATTCTCATTATATCATGTTTTATTAAACGCAACCACTAGTTTCGTATTAATAATTCTCTTTTCAATCTTCTCGATTTGTCTTATATTTGCCTTTTCTCCATTGTTTAACACACACACACATATATATATATATATATATATATATATATATATATATATATATATATATATATATGTGTGTGTGTGTGTGTTTGTGTCTGTATTTGCACATATTTGAAAAATAACATGGAATGGAATGGGCCTGTTTTTATTTTTTAAAAGTTAAATATACAGGCATGAGTACAGGAAATAAAAAAGGAATTTATAGAAAGAGAAGGAAGAGAGGTAAGTAAACCTTCATGGATAAGAGATGAGTAAAAATTGTGAAATATTTCTTTCCAAACATTAATTCATAGTTTACTAAACAGACATAAATAAGAAGTTTCTCCACATCGATTTTTCAAAAACTTGAGATTTTAGTGTCAATAAATGAAATAAATTCATCGTTTCGAAACTCCTAAAATGAGATTTTTGTAGAGGTTACAACAGGGCCGAGCTGCCTGACCTATTACAGGACAATTTTTATGCTTTCTCTTTCCTACTTATGCACACTTTTCGCGCTTTTTATTCCATATTTATATTATTTAAGCGTTCTTTGTATACTCATGGTTTAATTTGTATTTTTTTATATTGGTTATTTCTGTATTTATTTCAAGTCTTCTGACTTGGATGCTATAAGTAATGTGTTTCGGTTTCTAGTCTGATGTACCTTCACCATATTTCACTAGGGCTAACTTAATTAATTATTTCCTAGGATTTGCTCCCTAACTGATTTATTCCTTTTCATAAGTAATAATATCCTTCTGAGGTCCGCCCCACAATGTTATCTACCCTAAAATAGACAAGTGGGGACTCTATTTTTCCCCCTTGATTCTATCAACATTTCGTTTAGAGATTTTACCACCTTAATTTGATTCCAAAGTTTGATTCTAAACATCGAATATGATAGATTTCTATTTTGAGAAGAAAAGTGTATCATTAACTTATTAAAAAAGTAACTGGGGATATTGTGATTAATGGCAGGCAAAAGAGATTTTATGGCCGCAATTGTTCAGAAAGAAATTTGGTTTTTGTATTCTTAGAGTTTAAACTGCTATAGGAAGTTAACATTGAATTTATTCATTAAAAATGTAAAGTAAATTTTTTAGGAAAAGAAATTGGCCCAAGATTGGGTTGCAATGTGTAAAAACCCAAAAAACCCAAGAAAAGTAAAGAAATTGAGAAAAATGTTAAAGGTTACATAGAAAAAGTAATAAGAAATACATTCATAAGCGTACATCGCTTCAAGTTCGTACCAGTAAATACGTTAGAAACGCAAACAATCTCTGTTTTGAATGTCAGTAACAAACCTTACTGGTCCAGTATTCGGAATGGCATCGATAACTATTGTAAATTCTTCAAAAAGAGAAGTTTTTAAATTCAGATTCTGAAAATAGGCTCAAGTTATTCCTAAAGTGTTCTCGATAAATTAAAATGCGAAGGTAATGCGACATTTTTTATCAAACAAGTATTTGAATTTATTTATAATTAAATAAGTATTTATTTACTCAATTTTAACTGAAATAACTTCCACCGGTTTCTCAAATTTGTATTTATCTTGTGGTAGAATGACCCAGACCTATACGTCACTTCAACCCAATATTCGTGGACGTTCAAGGTCAAACGGGTGACCTTTGCTTCACTCTGGACACGACAGAGATGGGGGATAGAAGTATGGGGGTGGGGGACGAGTGCACAGGATTTAAATTAAAAATGGGAGTGCAGTTGGCCGATATTAAACTAATGAAGGCTGCGGGCTATGAGGCTTATGAAAAAATAGGTACAAAAATAAACTTTAATGTTTACAGAGTTATACATAATAAATAGATTAAATAAAATACTGGCAATAGATACTCGATGAATACAAGAACCTAACTTAACAGAGCTACTCGGTGCGAGTTCTACGGGGTGCGGGGAGGCGATACGAGTCCCTGTACATACACATACAGGGATGACTGAGTTTCTTGATAACACTCCTGGAGGGGACAGAAGCGCGCGTTTGAGATTCCAATCACTCGATAATCGCAGAAAGCAGTACGATATTCTGATTCTTCTCACGCTCCCCGCTAATGTGAACTGAGCTTGTGCCTGACCTCGTGGGTGGACAGGCCACATGGCGGTAGGGTGTCTATTCTTGACATATCTTTATGCTAAATTTTCATTAACTTTTTCATAAAAATCATTCTCTTGACTTAATAGATAGGTGCACATTTTTACCGAATGAGCAGTTTTTTCTTCAGTGAGGTCTAATGGATCCAATCGGGGATTCTTCCGAACAAAATCCATTTGATGCAATCGGTTCAGTACAGTCTGACAAGATGATACTCTAGTAACTTTCGCAAGATCAAAACAGCTTACAGAGTGTTAAACTTTTAATGATGCCACTTAAGCTTTACTTTCAAAGGTTGATGGTCGGCCGGAACGTGTTTGATCATCAAGGATAAGATCACGGAGTTGAACTTTCTGTACCACATCGAGACCTTCACTTGACTGAATGTCTCTCCCTTCTCCTACGGTATCGCAAATTTCCATCAGAGCATCTCTTGTTAAATATTTTCGCTTGTGACACTCGCAAATCACAACCCTAATACCACTTTCTTACAAACTCACTTCTGTCATTTGTGCCTTACACTATGAGAAATAAACTACGCAGGAGAACCAAATAAAAGGAGTGTGCGGAGGCGGGTATTCGAATGAGTTACGTTGACCTAACCTAAGGTAGGCAAATATGAGTAAGTAAGGATAAACTAACTTAATGTTGGTGTTGCTCCATAAAGTTTTATTTTGTTCTTTCGGCCTTCGAAGGACATTAAAACCAACCATATATAATAAGATGACAACATCGTTTGGCTATAATCAAGCAGTTTTCGAAACAACGAGTGGGATAACAAAGTTTTTGTCGAGTCTTATAAATATTGCCAATTTATGTGTGCAATAATTCATGAAAAACATTAGTTTTGTCAATTAAAAGCATAGAATTAAGTGAAAATTTCAGTTTAAATCATTTTTTTATTTCCTTCGTTGTTATATACTGTAAAAGAATCGTCACTCCCACGTTCTCTCGCAGTGGAGTCACGAGGCGATTACCGCAGACATCAGGCCCCAGCCCCGTCGGGTTAAGCACATAATCGCAGCGCCGCACCACTCGTCGCTATGAAAGACCTAAAGGTTAAAATACAAGATCTTCCTTACGAGAGTGAGATTTAATGTCACTTCAATTAAGAAATTGGAGACGTGTTTCTCCCAAGCTCGAAGGCTAACGAGGAGCCGATGTAAGACTTGGTAAGAAAAACCGTTTGGCATAAGAACCCTCCTTGGCCCGTCCTCAAGTTCCCCCCCCCTCTTACCACTTCCCTAGTCAGGTGACGAGGTATAAATAAGGAACACTGAGGAAAATCGTGGTAGAATACGTCAGTCTCCAGGTGACGAAGTCCTCGTATTAAGACCGGGCTACCTAGACTGGATTGGTAGAATACGTCAGTCTCCAGGTGACGAAGTCCTCGGATTAAGACGCGGCTACCTAAAGTTGATTGGTAGAATACGTCAGTCTCCAGGTGACGAAGTCTTCGGATTAAGATTGGGCTACCGAGACTGGACAGGTAGTTTACTTGGCTCGCCAGACCAAGAAGTACCCTGCAAGAGAGGCAGGGAAACCTACCTTAAGGGGCTAAGAAGCAGCTCATCCTCGAGCTAGTAGTTCCTGGTTATCAAACCAAACGTTAAGTTAACTTTGTTAAGTTCAATTTACTCTCGTCAGAGAGACTCCTCATATCTTGGTGCATCTTAAACAACAGGGGTATTCCTCGTTGTTGAGGAATTAAGGAAAGAAGAAGGAAAAGGTTCCCGCTCGAACACGTTACTCGGTTAACTTGGTTGAGGAACCAATTTCAACTTATTCTCGTCAGAGAAACCACGACTACCTTGGTGCCACCTAAAGCACCGAATAGTTCTCTTTCTTGAAGAACACCCCCCCATGAATACCGTGTGGACCACAAAGCTGCTACCCTCGCCAAAAGGACATCGTGATCTCACCCACCTTAAATCTGGCCAGGCGGCACGCGTCATTTGACAATAACATTCCTGAGGTATTTAAACTCCAGTAGAGTCCATAAGCCTAAATCTTATATATTGATGTGTGTAGCGAAATTAACCAATTTTAGAGGGTCAAACTAATTAAATTAATTTTTGTGTATGATAATATTCGTAGTATTTCGGTAGTTAAGGGTTAATTTTTGTGTATTAAATTGTTAAAGTTAAAATATAAGTTTATTTTGGGAATTATTGTGCGTTTCTCTATATCCTTACGTGTTTCCAACGGCTCTCTTCTTTAAGATATCAATATTACACTCCTATCACTCTTAGAACAAAAAGGGGGTCATACTACGACATTTACATATAGGTTCTTGTCGGTGTAAATTATCTCTGTGAAATTTGCAGTGTTGCGCTTTTTACCATGAGTTACTGTAAAATGCGTAGTTTCCTTGTAGTTTCAATACTATGATGTGGTGCATAAATTTCCCGCTTTAGAGTTTGTTTGGCAGAGTTACCCTGGGTGACAAATGTGTATGTAATGTGTAATGTTTAATTATAATATAGTTTATGATCGCTAAAGACTTTTATTTGGCTAAATCTTCTAATGTTCACTCATATAATGAATACTAGAAGCAGCTATGTAATTTTATCCCATTTAAAATTTAAAATTTTAATAGATATCGGCACTACACTTAGCACATACGGCAATAATACAATACATACTCTTTGAAGACTGTGATGAAAACCCCGAGTCTAGGCGCTGCTTGGCCTGACAGCTCAACAAAACATCCAACTATATTTTAACGGTAATGTAAAAATGATGCATCTTTCGATTATTTTGAAAACACCGGTGATTATATTAAGAAAGAACAATAATTATATTTTGCGATTTATTATTAACACAAGAACATCACCACATAGGCGGCCTGAGTGATCATTTATGTGTAATTTGTCATGATGACTCTAATTCATTAGGACAGACGGCTAAGGGAGGATTCGTCTCAATTATTTCCTGATAATTTCGTTTTTGTTTTGTGCTAAACAAATTCTGAAGCTTTTTATAAATGAAACTTAAAACTAGGAAGTGGTGTACATGTTTAAACCTAGTGAAAATTGGTCGTTGTAAATTATCCAGAGTAGTGACCGATTTACGTACCTCAAAGATGATGGCTACCGTGGAATGAAAGTCATTCGTTTCTATCCCTCGTGAGTTGTATTAATGTTCCCGCTGATAAAACACCGCCCTCATTTACTAGCCAGTCTATAAATTCTTCTCTTTATCTCCGTTTGTACTTGCTACAGTTTTTTACCCTCCAGGATATTAATTTAAATTTATTCCTCTATTCCTCTTTTAGGATGTTACCAAAGAGCTAAAGCTTTATGCTTTGCAGTCTTCTCCTTAGCTGCCTTTTCGGTATTAGTTTTACTTTATTTTACGTAATAGATACATATAAAAATGCCTACAGTATAGAATTCGTAGAGAAATCTTAGTTTTAAATCTTAACTCCTTTATTGAGAAACCTAAATAGCACCTGAAACTTGTGTAAACTCGACATTTTGTTGTGTCGTGGTTGAAAGCCATTACGTTCTTGAGTTTTAAGAAAAGTAATTAATGGAGAATCACAGCATTTGTTTTTACCAATCGATTTTCTCTTCCCAAATTACTCATTATTTTAAAAGACAGAATGTATGTGTAGATAAAATAAGATAAAAAGAAAAGGAGTTAGAGAGTAAAACACTTGAGCATTTAATCCCCCTTCTCTCCGCCCAAAATTAAATTGTAAGAGGGCCTATGTAAATTATAATTGTTTCCTGATTGGTTCGTTGCTTCCTAAACATGTATTTAAATAATTGTTTTTACTGTTTAGGTGGAGAGGAGTAGAAACACCGCTCAAAAATTATAGAGAACAGTTTGCATGAGATTCAACCGTATGAGATATATTCAACTCTGTATGTAAACCTAATTATATCAATATCTTATTGTCTTATAATTAATTCTTTAGATAAAACTAATGGCCATATTTCAAATTATTGCAATGAGAGTCACACATCCTAACTCGGTCTGGAGCAAAGTGTTTACTGTAATATCTTTTTGTTTTTGAATAGAAAACTTTCGATCAATGTTCGGGTTAATGAAAAAGAACTGTTGTGTTAATTAATAAAGCGCAGTGTAATCAAAGACTGCAATATTTAGGTATATAAATAAGGAGGGGATATACTGTACTTTTAAGTGCTTTTATTAAATCGTTGCCTCCGACTATTTAAAAAGGAGAGTTGTATAAAATGTGTTATGATAATATTTAATTGTAATATTTCACAGCACATCAGGGGCAAATGATTTGAAGCCATTAGTGTGCCTTAAATAAACCTATTCTTACCAATGAGGTAAAGTAACCTTTGTTGCGGGTTCTGAAAAGGAGGATACTAATAATGAAATAGCGCTGCCTTGTGTTCAAGCTTTGCTCTCTTCATTACGTACCAGAGCGCTACATATCTGTGCTGTAGAAGTTATTTAGAAATGTACTTCAAAATATATCCCATAAAGCAGCCTTTTTATCAATATATTTCAAATGTAAGGAAATCCTGTGGTGAGAAATGGTCAATGAATGTAGTGAATGGAGAGTGGAAACTGCAGATAGATTTCATTATTTTTCTAGCGAAAACTATTGAGCGCACCGGAAGAAACCTTTAAGCTGATAATGGTAAAGGAATTTGATATCAAGTAACGATGAACCATCTCTCACTTAAGCTAGTAAAGATATACAAATGTAAGATAAATTGACAAAGATAAAAAGACCGAGTAAAACCTTAAGCAAATTAGGAAAAACAACCTAAATTACTCAAGAGGGAGGGGAGGAGGAGAATACACTTTTTCTATTATTTTTTATTAGGCACAGTGATTTGTTTTGTATTTTTTCTCATTTTATTTATTTTTTCGCTTCAATTAGAGAACTGCGGTGGATATATTTGAACTAGTCTATCAGTGCAACAATTTGTGTTTCTTTACAAAGCAAAACACCAAAATCCAGATAACTTCCCACCTATTTGTCTCACGTTCATCGTGGCAAACTGATAGAAAGCATAATCGCTGATCGTGTAGATAAGCACCTAGAATCTACAACTTAATTCTCAACACTGTTTCGCGGATACAAATCGTTTCTCACAAATCTCCTTAAATTCTTCGATAGTTTATTGAATAAGGGAGATCGAGTAAGGGTTGTTGCTATCTTATACCTCTATTCACAGAAGGCTTTCGACAGTGAGAGCACGCCACTCCCCAAGGTTAAGGTTGTAACAGGGGATTTATACCTATTACACTAACTAGCCTACCGCGCGGTTTAGAGCTGATGGCAAAGCTTTGGATGGATATCTTTAATAAATAATGATAATTGTCGAAGTATTGTTGGGTTCTTATTCTTCTCTGCCAGAGAACTATATATTTAAAGACTTTAGAGCGCCAGTCTGATACTTATACTTAAAAAGGGAAACCACTCCTATATTGGTTGAGCGGTCTTATTAACTAAGGAATATATGAGAGTGCCACAGTGTCTAATCCGTTTAAAGGAAAGAGCCAGTCAAATACGTAAGCATCTAGTGAAACCACCAAGAATTAACCAAAAATATATTCTTTTAATTTATCCATTAACTGAAAATATTTACAATAGCATTTATAAGGTTAACATGGTTTACACGAATTGAGCATTGGCCTATTCCAGACGAGATTCATGACCAAAGCAAAGTAGGCCCTACGTAAATAAACCAATTGCCAGTTAGTTAATTTTTGGAGACCTTTTAGTATAGAGTTTATCCTCAATTTATGTGCCACTAATCTTAACTAGCAATAAGACAGGAGTCACTAAATATTTTCCATCCTTTAGTTAGCTTGGGTACAGTATTAAAAATCCCACTCAATCAAAACAAATAGAAATTGTTATTCGGACTTACATGACCTTGAAAGGATTAGGAGTTGACGGGTGTCGCTATATTAGATTTTTCACGATTCTTTGAGTCGCAGCAGCCGACTGGATTTTTCCACGAGAATGGAGAAAGGAGTTGTGCTCTCTGGTTTAAGGAGTACTCTTATGGCTAGCTCTTAAAGTAGGTTGGTATAATCATCTTCTTCGAGGGGTTGCCAAAGTGGGTTTGGGGTTTCTTCTCTCTCAATTATTGAGATTGCAATTTGTGAGTCAGTCGAGGGTGAACGGGTCTTCTTTTCTCTTGCTCCCGAAATTCCTGTTTTGCACTAGGAATTGTGATCCAGCCAGACTCCTTACTAAGTCTGTGAAGGATAACTCGGTATGGCACCGACACGAAAACGTGACTCTCTTCTAAGATTTAGCAATCGATTTTGAAACTGGGTAAAGGACCAATCTCCTCGATCTAGTCCTCTATGGTCTCTCACATAATAATCCTATTCTTTCCATACGTACTTATTTTATAGTCCGGTGACCGCCTCACCTTAGACGAATGGGTCGAGGCCGCTGAGGGGAGTGCGTGGGGTGAAGGGAGGGTGGCACCGCGTAGCCCAGGTCGGTTTCTTAATCAGAGGCACCGACGACCGTCCCAATCCTTCGTGTTCTTTTTGATCTGACACCACTTTTAGGGGCGCTATAACCACGGGCCTCTGGGCCGCGTAGGTAATCGGATCTTTTGAGAGCTGCGAAATTCCCTTTTGTGGTTACCTTGGTACAACAGCTCGCCACCGACTACCTATTCGGGTCGGGAGATCAAAGCTTCGGCAGTTTGGTGGTTAGTTTGACGACTAACGTTCTCACGACCCTCCTTTTTGGGTACGTCTCTCTCGCTGTCTTCGACGAGGAACTTTAAGGTATATGTACGTCTGGCCCTCTGGGTGTAATTATGTTATAATTCCTCTACAATAATAATAGAATAATTTTACTCATAGTTTCGTCCAGAACATAATTTATACACATAAACTTTCATAGAAATCTTCCAATTCTTATTTTTTGTCATTATTTTCTGTTCCCTATTGTAAACTTATTCATGTTTATCATGAAGACAACCCCAATTGACACTATGGTCCTCTTTGGATATAGCGATGGATATAGTCAGTTATCAGCGATCTTTTCGAATCTCACTGGTGCTTCACACATTTTGGGTGTAGATGATGTGGACTAGGAAGAAAGGACAAGCCTACTTAGATGGTGTGAACATATATGTATGCGCGCTTCTATATTATCTTACAATCTTGGGACGGGTTAAACTGTCATAGCTATAATATTGATGGGATATAGCTTTGTTTTCTCCCTCTAAAATCCAATAATGATATTGTTGAGTACAAAGGAAATACTGCAAATAAGAGGGCATTCAAAATAATAACCCATAAACAGAGAAAGAATGTAAAAACGAAAGTGGAAATGAAAGAAACAGAAGTAAAGAAAAAAAATAATAGATGTAAAGGCACATAACCAAAGGAATCAGCTGTGAAAGAAAATAAAATATGAAAGTAATTTTTCTTTAGCGAGCTTCTAAAAATATGTATGATTATCAGCTATCACCAAACATTTCTGATTTTAAGGGAAAAATACATCCCAGAACAAGATAACGTAAAAATATTTCGGCAAAAATCTTATCCAGTACCGATTCTATGTCATCTCTAGTGATAATGTATGATATTAACATCCATAACCTTTTATGTATTAGCGTTTTTTTGCATATATAATGATAATTATGTGTGTGCGGCTTTCAATGTTAAAATAACTACAATAAGAAGTAATAATCACAATCATAATCTTCAGTTGCTTCTTTATTTACGTGCGCGACCTGCACCAGTCGCTGTTTCGTTTTAACCACTTTGCCAAAAGCGAGGATGTCAAAGCATTCGGTGAATTCATATAAAATTGGTTGACCTATTTCCTAACCAGAAAACTTCCCTATACGCTCGCCTATTATCATTAGCGGTAATTCCAGTAAGAGAGATATTTTTTTCCGTAATTTAGAAGGTATCAAGCTCAATAGTCTTAAAATATCTTGATTTCTTTATATAAAAAAATGAACCCCATGTTAAATAACTACTTTTCATCTATCAAATTAATGACATACTAAATATCTTTCAACCAACCAATACTCTTGGATCCCACTCAACATATCTCACTTCATCACTATTTTTATTCATACAATTATATGCTCCTACATCTCCTACATTCAAGGTTATTAATTTTAATGTTTTGCCTCTAATTCAGATCTTCCACATTTTCACTTAAATTGCAGTCAGTGTAAATAATTTTATTTCATTTTTATGTTTGTATTATTTTATGCTTGTTAACAATTTCCCGTTTATATTCCTAATTTCCAGTGAAGAAATTTTATATTCCCAATTATTATCTATATTTGTCTAGATTTAATATTTAGTCAGGTCAGGTTTAAATTTATTTTGGTGTTCTTTGATTAAAGATCAACTTTTATTGTTTTAGTTTTAGTCAGTTTTAGACAAATATAGATAATAATTGGGAATAGAAAATTTGAGTTATATTATATTTCGATTTTAGGTCTTTATCGGGCTGATTTATTGTTAAAAGTCTATAAAATTTAATTGTCGTGGTATGACATTACATTATATCAATACCATATTACATCTATGATAGAAAGACCAATAACTTGAAAGCGAACCAACAAAAGGGACGCAAAACCACGAGTTTAAACGGGCTGAGTAGCGAGAGTGTGCAACGAGGTCAGTTAATTTAGGGACAAAAATATAATTTCATTTACACAAAAATAATGAGAGAATTGATGGGTAAAATTACCTCAGAAAATTAACGGGCTAAATCACATCAGTAGATGAAAGTGGTATTAACTCAATTGGGTTATTGAGTGGGGAGGAGGGGTTCCAAGAGCATTCTGCAACGATTGTTTGATAGGCATGTTTCGACGCAGGCTTCTGTCATCTTCATTTGCTGACAAATTAATAAGTATATAATTATGCTTAACCTCAGGAATCAAATTTACAAGCCAGAATTTAATGAGGGGGACCGTGCGGCAAGAAGCTTTTGATCAGAGGTTGGATTAGTGTTGAACTGACCATTAGAAAATTAAAATGGTAAGTTCTTTCATTTTAGCGGATTCCTGTAGGCGGCGTGTATTGATATAATTGTTAGATTAATAAGTTATTTTTTGTATTTTAGAAATTAATTTCATGATCTTCACTTGAAATATGTAAAGATAACTTTTTGTGTTGCTTCACTTTCTTAAAGTATCTATTGATTTCACCTTTTTCTTTATCAGTGAATATATTTTCGTAATGAAATATAACATCAATGCCGTTGGCCGTTAATATTTTTTTGAAAGGATTTATTGAGGGGGAGTATAAAAAACTAATATAATAGGTAAGAGCCTGTTTTTCGCATTAATGGTGAATAAATGTTACTTCTGCTTTTATGGCAATTTTCTATCAACCAAATCTAATATCCTCACCTTGAAAACGGATTTGCTTGGAGAACATAGTTGGATCCATGAGATAAACTTGGCCTCCAGGTGCCTGCTCTTCGGGTAAGTTCGAGCTAATCTCCGTCTGAACAAATTCACTTTCCTTTTACCTCTCCACTTCCTTAACAAACGTCCTTTTATAAATATTTCTAACGGAGATTCGGTCATAGGTTTTTGCTAAAGAATTTAATAAATAAATCTACTCCCCTATGTTGATCTAGCTGAAGCAGTACTTAAAAACCGTTTTTCCTCGGACGATTTATTTGCTTCGCCATATCTCAAATAACATCTGATCGCTCTATCCTCTTATGTATATTTTACTCATGTAGTATTTATTTTAGCGAACAATTAGTATTTTATAAAACCAAGCACTCTTTTGATTAAAAAAAATTGCTTCCTCAAGAATTATATTATTTGGCAAGGAAACGTGATATTTTTATCTGTTATTTTCATCAGAGAGAACTTTAAATAAATTCATTGAGATTTTATGTAGGATCATTAATTCTACAAGTATGGTTATTCAAGTTAGGTTTGGTTCTTTTGTAATTTTCTAATCTTTTTCCTATATATCATAATAAAAAAACATTGATAGACATAAATCTTTACTATACCTCTTCCATATAAAATTATTGTATTTTGGGGGACTTGGTATGTAGTACTTATTTAGGCTGCCATAGAATGAAAAGCTACTTTTTGGAAATTAATATATTTTGCATTCAGAAACTGGTCCGTAAAGGTTCGTTGATCGATTCTTTATAAGAGAATGGATACTTAGTGCATTGTGTAACATTTTCAATTTTGTGCCCTAGGTTCTTTAAGTCATTTTGGTCGTTTAATAAATATATTCTTATCCTAGAAAAGTTATCCTAGAGTCAGTGTAGTGCAAGAACGGTGTAAGCATGGTACAAGAGCCAACCTCATTGTTAAATTATGCCGTTTTTTTATTAATTTGGTAATAATCAAAATCTTATTTTATGAAAGTTATATCCAATAAGTAAAGGGATCTTTCATGATAACATTTTAGCTTTTTGAATATTCCAAACTGACGGCGAAAACTATAAATTTAATATCCTCTGAATATAAGAGAAAATAAGTTAAAAATTAGGAGGTCCATAAAAAGACCTGAAAAGTTTCAAAAACAAAAAAAACAAACTAACCAGAAATATAGGTAAACAATACAATTTAAGATAATCTAATAACCAGAAGCTTCTGTTAGTTTGTTTCCATTGGAATGGATTACCCTTCTTTTGATCGTCGGTTGTTCCGTCCTTTTTGTCAATAAATTGTTTATGTTAAGAAAGTGGATATGGGACTTATATGGCTAAGCGCCCATTCCAAGCTTTAACTTTTTCTTCTATTTTCTACAAGAAAAGATGTCCCATCTGCGATTGTCATTTCATCGTTCGCTGAAAGAAGAGGAAATTTATTTGTCCACATTTCCTCTCCACAGAGATAAACTGAAGCCAATTTAGGCTCGGATATTACCTGCCATTGTTCCTGTAATTTTGTTCCAAACTCACGCAAACTATTTGTTGTCATCACCTTTATCTCGTTATAGTTATTCCCCTTTTTTTAGAGTAAAATGTAGTGTTCTCGAACCTATTACGAGTGCTTTAGAAAAAAACAAATTATTACTGATGGTGAAATAAGTGGCGCAGTGGGTAGACAACGCTATGGCTCTGTCTATATAATAAAAGTACTTCGGGTCTTTGCACGCCTCTTCAAAAATGAACTCTTGCTTTTTTTTAAACGTTTTCTTATGTACAGTTTTCCATGAGTTTTGAACCTAAAAATCCAAAATCTCATATATTTTTACCCAAGATATTGGGAAGCAATGCCACGTATGTAAGAAATTGCAAATTCAATTATTTAAATAAATATTCACTTCACAGTCTGCTGCTCAATATGTTACACATGACTAAATGAATAAATCCCTTTATTTAGGTATACTGATATCATATGTTTGTCAAAGAGGTAAATGTTTAATTTCGTTTTAATTTTCACATGGAAGCAGGAGTTCAAATTAAATGGATCATTTTTATTAATAACTACTTCTATAAAGGCCTTAAAATTTACTTTGAACATGTTTTTTCGAAAAAAATTGATTCCTTACAAAAGATCAATAGGCCAATTATGGGTAAATAATAATATAGTCAGTGCCAAAAAATATCCCTTATTTCTTGTTGTTACATATGTGTAACGTGGTGAGTAGGAGCCTCATATGATGTAATTTAGGATGGCAGTCCTATTTCCTTTACTAACTGAGAGGTAGTCTTAACTAATTTGCAACTTTTACATTGTTTTTACAGATTTTACATATTTGTACATATTTGTACACATTTATGCATAGATATATTGCCAAACCTTATTATATTTACCCGTTTTACTGATGTCTTCTTAATGTACTCTTTCTGTAAATGGCATGCAAGAATTTATAGTTGATGATCATTTTGGCAATGACTCGTTATTAGAATTCCTATTTTGGTAAAAAATATATGTTTCATATTCCAGAACACGAAGAATTCAAGTTTAAATTAAAGACGAATTACAAACAGATAATCAAATCACATATGGAGAAAAAATTAAATGGATCAAAAAAGAATTTGACCCCATTGCTTCCCGAGATTTTCAAATACTTTCCCCTCCAATTTCTGTGAACCCATGTCGCCTTTATAAATAATTTAGGACATTTGGACCAGATGAGTTAATTGAATTATTAGCCGAAAAAACAAATGATTACTAAAATAAAAAAAGGGAAACTTTTGACAGATGAGTAAATAAGAAAAATTTTTCAGATTGGAGATTTGAATCTCCCTCAACTACTAATGTATTGGAGTAGTAACGTAGAATTGATCTAATTGTTGATACGATGTCTTTTGAAAAGTACGTACACTTATTGATATTTATCTCAATACCCATCCAGGAGGAAGCAGGTGCTTTTCAAAATCCTCCATAAACAGATTGCATAATATCGGGGATGGGGGATTGCTCATACTCATGCTATAATTCTTTCTGTAAAAACAATCTTCAATTCTGAATACATTGTCCGTCCACACACAAACGAACTAACTTTACATTTTTATTACACGGTAGGGATAATGTTAGGTTAGACAAAGGTAAGTTTTTCATAATTACATCCAGAACTTCGTCAACGGGAACTTTTGTGAAAAGGCTATTCGACAGGTCAATCGCTTTAATTTTATTTAGAAAATCACCAAAATAGATAACGTGAGCACAAAAATGCTACCAATTAATTTAGATAGGATTTTCGCTAGCCATTGAGAGAGTTTGTACGCATGGGGTCCTACGCTTGAAATTAACGGCCTAAGCGCAGTACCATCTTTTTGTGTTTTCGGTAGACCGTACATGCACGGTAGCGAGGGATTGTATATTTGGCTTGTTTAATAAGACCAGAATGACCATTGAGAATATTTTGGAGTGGACTATTTGAATTTCCGCAACAGTTTCCCTTCGTTTAATCGAACCGAAGAAAATCTCCATCGAGTACCTTTGAGGAAAAGAAGATTCCTCTTTCCGTGGAATTACGAGAATTCTCACATTCCCCGTCGAACGTCATCTTTGAAGATTTGCTATCTTCATCGGACGGTTAGTTCGGATCGTGCCCCCCCTGCCTCATTCGGACCGTGCCCCACCTGCCTCAGTATGATTGTGCCCCACTTCCCTCATCGGATCGTTCTCCACTCGCCTCATCACAAGAAGAACCTTCCTCGAAGTCATCGGCCCGTAACTCTGAAACCCCCTTCATTATTAGTATTGTCAAGTTCCCCCTTTTGATCCGAGCCTAGTTACATTACCCATTAAAGCCTAGCGTTGCATATATGCAACGTTTTCTTAAAGTTTCCAAAATGAAAAAAAAACTTAAATTACATTTAAATTGACATGATTTTTACTCCAAAATGATAGATAAACGAGTGTTAAATAAATTCCCCTATATAAATACTTAAAACAAAACAGTATTTGGAATAGCATCATTGCGTCTACCAGCAAGTAAGTACCTATTTTTAAATTTCATTTTTATTTAGTTATATATTCTATTTTTCACTTATATATCATTTATTGTCTTTCAAAGAGGTTCATTGATATGTATCAATCACTCAAGGCATGATTCTTTTTCATTTCCTTCATTTTTTCCTTGTTCTTTGAAAAATGAAATCTCGTGTTACACATATGCAACACCAGGTCATTAGGCTATCTAAAAATGTTATCCTTCAATATTACTTTTTCTTTATTTCTCATTAAATGCATGACTAATATGGTCTCTTTTGATCATTTTTATGATTTAATTCATGATTTAATTATGATTTAATTAACTTTACTTTGACAATTCTCGATTTTTATATAATTTTGCAACAATTACTTATATATTTCTCTCACTGCCAGGTCAGTCTCTATTGAAGAAATGTTGAATATTCTTGATGAAGGAGATGGCAATGAAGATGATTTGGATCGGATCTACATAGAACCTCCTGAAGCAAGAATTGAATCCGATGAAGACTCTGGTGATGAAAATGGTCGTTTAATTGATAATCTCTCTAGCAATCAGCTTCGTTCAGGGAGCATAGCCTGTTTTCGCAGTGGCAGGGGTATTGGTGAGGAAGACTTTAATTTAACAGAAACTCACCCAAAAAAGAAAAAGAAGAAAATATGCTGGGACAATAATGATATGAGCAGTTTAAGTATGATTTTTCCTGCTTCAGATTACTCTAGTTATACTGACCAATCGCCATCATCTCTTTTTGAGAAACTCTTTGATGAGATTGTCTGAAAATTGCTCGTAGAGGAAAGTTTCCGTCTGGTATGCTTTATTTTTTAATCTTCCCGATCCCAAGATTCCTGCTAATGAATTCAGGGTGTGTATTGGGATTCTTTTGCTAAGTGGTTATAATAATCTTCCATCAAAGCGTATGTATTTGGACTCAGAGGAAGTTGATCGCAATTAATTAGTATGTAATGCTATGAGAAGGAATAGTTTCTTGCAAATCAAGAGATTTTCGCATTTATGCGATAGTAGGAATTTTTCCTATCAAGACAAAATGTGGAAACTTTGTCCTTTCATGGACATCTTACAAGAAAACTTTGCCAAAAGTTTTCAACCGTAAATGAATATATCGTATGATGAAGCCATGATTGAATATTATGGGAAGCATGGTTGCAAGCAGTTTCTAGGTCCAAAACCAATTCGTTTTGGTTTCAAAACTTGATGTATGAATACCGTTCAAGGCTATCTTATTAATTTTAATGTATACCAAGCCAAAGACATAAAAGTAAATTCAAACTATGAAGGTAACTTGGGAAAGTGTGCTACACCATTGGCAACAATGATTGACAGTCTTCCTGAATTCAAGAAGAATTTGCCGTATCATTTTTACTTTGATAATTCGTTTCCACGCACAAATTTATTATGCCACCTAAAAGAACGAAATTATTGCGAAACGAGGACTATTCGAGAAAACAGAATTGATAAAAACTGCCCCTTTTCAAACTCAAAAGATTTTAAGAAAGAGGCTCATGGAGAATTTGAATGTGCCAGAAATGCTAAGAATAACATCATTTTAGTACGTTGGTTGGATAACAATGTTGTGACAGTTGCTTTAAATGTTCACGGCATTACCCCTGTTGCGAAGGCCCGCCGTTACTCACGTGTTGCCGAAAAAGTAATAGGTGTCACACAACCTAACATCATTTCAAAGTACAATAAGTACATGGGCGGAACTGATCTCTTGGACCAAAATATCAATGCTTATCACATTGGTATAAGAGGGAAGAAATGGTGGTGGCAAATCTTTACATGGATTGTTGATGAAACTGTCCAAAATGCTTGTATTTTATACAAAAAGTGTAATAAATCGATGAGCCAGCTAGAATTTAGACGCTTCATTGTGCAAACATTTTTTGAAAAAAATATGGTTCTCAACCAGGAGTAGGTGGTCGCCCAAAGATTTCAAAGGAGAGTAGCATAAACACTCGAGTATCTGATTCCATCAGGCTGGATCCAGGTTGCCATCTTGTCAGATTAAATCCCTAATAACGAAAGAAGGAGATATACAGGTCTCAATTGCTCATCAATAACGAGAACCGAATGTCCAAAGTGTTCCGTGGGTTTGTGCATAATTTGCTTTGAAGAGTTTCATAATGCCTAATTTGTTAGCCGATCAGCCTAGCGTTGCATATATGCAACACATGTTTTTTGCTTTTGAATCCAAGATTCATCATTAAATATTAATCTTTGATAAGAATTATTATTGCTCATATTATAGTAAATATTAAAAATTAAAAAAAATTAATAAACAGTCTTTAATGGGTCAATCAATTAATTCCATTTGAGAATCTATCCTCATAATAATTATCAAGAGACTCTTTCAATTTAAATAATTCACCCTTACCTATTATTATTCTTATTTTGATCTGTGTAAATAAAAGTATTTTTTTGGTTTCATCTTTAACTAATCTTGAACGATACTCTCGGCCTATTCAAGTAAATCTCGTTAAACATTTATCCACTCTGTTTGATTATTACGGATTTGAAACCCAACGCCTCAAGTGTGAACTCCTAGTCGGTCGGTAATCCCTGCGAACAGTCCACCAACGGTTCACGTTGAAGTAGGTGATTAAGTCACCTCACCACATAATATAGAAGTAGTATATGGTATAGAGTTGTTGTACAATATATACAATATATATATATATATATATATATATATTTCGGATAAATAAGCAGGGTAAATTTAGGAAGTTTATTATTATATATTAACTTATTGGTACCGACGTTTCGGGTAGGAACCCATTCTTGAGGATATATTTCCTATTCTCTAATTGTAAAAGCCCTGGATTTTTATAATTTGAATATTACTACCTCTGCTGCTTCCATTTTCCCATATAATTAATTTATAAATATCTTATAACTTCTCCCAAGAATTTTTATGTTTGCATATATTTATAATCTCATATCCTTGAGAACGGATTCCTACTCGAAAATTCGGTACCAATAAGTTAATATATAATAATGAACTTCCTAAATTTATCCTGCTTATTTATCCTAAAATTAGGCATACGCTTGGCAACACGCAACCCCTATATAAATATATATGTTTGTGGTCCTTCTTCTCGACTGGGGAGAAGGACCTTTCCTTTATTTTTTCGCAAAACATTGCCAAATTCTGTCAATTTCAAGAATATAAGGCAGTTGGAGAAATTTTACAGAGAGGGAGGACAGGAAAAAACTATATAAATCAGCCGTATGAAATTACAGGGGACTGGGTGCACAGAAGCAAACTATATAAAACAAAAACAGGACAAAAAACAGAAAATATATATAATATTAACCACAAAACGGGGACGGCGGGTGGGAAGGCGAGGATGTTACCACTTTAAGACGCGCCTATTAACTGCCATGCTGCGTCCAGGCGCTACCTCTCTATATACTCACAGGAGCAGTAACGGTTTTTAGGAGGTCCGCGAGGCAATATTAAATTGCGAAGCTTCTGGCCGCAGCCTCATCAAGATTACGAGCAGCTCTCACAAAAGTTATATTCACCGCCACCTTCCGGAAAATTAAGGTGAAACTTCGTTTTGAGGCGTCGGAGAGAGCGCAAAGAATAATGTCAGGAAGTTTTCCGCGTGCGAAGTTCCATATGGCGCCAAGATTGTCTGCGTGAAGTCGGCCGTTGGGTGCCAGCAGCAAGGCGAGCCTGAATGCCAAAGATTCTTTTTCAAAAATATTTGAAAAATTGAAGAGACGAGTGGAAATAGCCAGGGAGGCGCATGCCATAGCAATGCTTAGGCATGAATAACAGATGTAAAGGTACTAAGTTGTAAGGACTGGCAGAATGCACCTGTTTACAACATATTTGAACCCATATAAAAGGCATCATAAGGACCGGGGTTATAAAATTAATCAATCCCGCCATACTTAACCACGTTTTTTGTGGTGCGAAATTAGCATTGAGGTAGGCAACGGCACTTCTCACTTTGTTGGCTAATGCGGATGTTAACGTGGCGCATTTTCTTTTATTGGCCAACTTTATGCCAAGAAACACAATTTTTCACACGGGAACGAGCTCACTTTTGCGAAGATTAACGTTAAGGGAACTATTAATGATAAGGTAGATGCACTTCCGCAGGTTTTTCTTTGGGCCCAGGAGGAGGATGTCATCTGAATAAGTAAATAAGAGACATCCGGTTTTTGTGGCCCAAGTCTTTATCACAGAGCCGACCGCTTGTTGCATAATAAACAGTGATCCCGGGAAACCAATTAGCATAGGATTAAATCTGAATTTTTCACCTTCAATAGAGGCCCCGAAGAGATGACCGGCCTTTTCGTGAAGCGTGAGGTGATAAAATCTGTCTTTAAGGTCGATCTTGACGGCGAAGTGTGAAGAATCGTAGCTACCCAACACCTTGTCAATGTTGGGGAGTTGGAACACCGGCAGAGTGTGGTGATCAGCGAATTGGTTCATGTAGACTAAACGGATTGTGACGCTTGGTTTTGGAACAGGGGAGAGAGGATGAGCCGCCCTGATATTATTGGATTTTTCTAGGATGCCTATTTCCACTAATGTTCGCCAAGTGGAGTATTCTCGGGTCTGAGACCATTCAGTTCTTGTAACTTCCTTTGGTAAATACTTTAACTCCATCTTTTTGCAGGGCCTTTATAATGTAAAAGGGTGACAGAGTGTTGGAGAGATCTTCCAAAGGTTGACCCCGTGAGGGGCGCAGTGATTTGCCATCCTGGCCGCCGTGCTCACGGGATTACGTGCTCCGTCCGGCCCCAGCTTAGCCTCTCTTCCTTCCTTCAGATAGCCTGTAATTTTCTCCTACTTCGTCGCCTTTCATACAACCTCTCTTACAACTTTTACTGGTTAGCCTCTAATTTCACAGGGTAGATGCTGACCTTCTTCTCAATCCAACCGTCCCTAATCGGGGCTAAGGGGGAAGATGACAACGTTCCCTAACCCCTGAGCTCCGGTTTGGGATGTTTTTTTTTAACAACCTGCTTCATCGCTACATATACCTTCCTCACATCACTTTTATCTCCTCTTCACAATCTATCTTTTAACGCCGTGTTCAATGTGGAACCGCCATGCCGATGGACTGCCAGGCCACCAGGCGGGAGGCGTGGTCCCGAATGGCCGCGCCTGGCTCTGCCAGGCCTGTAAGCACCTCTTGCAGTCTAGGCAACTGTGAGAGGTGATGAGCGATTGCTTCCCGTAAAAGAGAGGGTCACCATGCCCAATGATGTGTATATAAAAAAATCCCCTTAATTCCCCTTGTAACAACGACGGAGCCGCCCGCGGGCAGCTCCCCTGAAAAAATGGAGGTCCCCATCCATATTTCTTTAACGGGAGAGGAGGCTTACTCCTCTTCTACGCCTACGGGTGAAGTAGACTTCCCCTCATCCCCTTCTCTGGAGGTGATTTCGAACACCTCCCTATGTCCAGCGGCAGTCCCTCCTTTTCTTTCTAAGGGGATTACCAAGAAAGCCAGCAGGCAGCCCATTGCCGACCGCCCCTCGTGTACCGGCTCGGTAGGGCAAACCCCGTTAGGGAGAAGAGAGAAGCTAAGCCTCTTCGGTCGATTCCCTCAAAAGACCTGCTGGCAAGAATGTTAAACCTTGCCTGGGTCAAGGCCTGTGCCTCCTCAGATGAGACTGGTGACGCTGCCAAGGAGACCTGCGATGTACTGGGACTGGATGGCCAATTGTAGGCCCCTCCTGTGATAGACATGGTCTTTGAGGAAACCCAGCCTCAGATGGTAGCGTCTTTCATGCGGGGGAATACGGGTTCGGCGAAAAGCACCGAACCCGAATCCGCCCCTATGCAAGGTCCTCCTCAAACGGCTGGGGTCTCCGAGGCAGTACAAGGAAGGGAAGGGTCTCCTCTGACAGGTCCCCCTGAAACCACCAGGACCTTCTCCATTTCAAAGAAGGACCTGGCTGAGGCTGGTTCATCTGGCCTAAGGGCTTCTGCCGGCGGAGGTGAGAAGCGGCTTCATTCCCCGACCTTCTCTCCCAAAAAGAAAAAGACACGAAAGATAAAAAAGACTTCGGGCTCTTCTCCATCCGTGGGTGCTGCAGGGACAGATGTGTCTGCTGCCACTTTGGTAGGCGACCAAGCCAAGATAGGAACATCCGGCCCCTCTGCACCCCTGCGGGTTCGGAGCCCCTGACTATGACAAAGACGAAAAGTGCACAGGGCGGAGCCTCGATGACATCGGGACCCCTGATTCAGAGGTTGCTTGGCGTTTTCGGGCCCGCTGGCTTCAAACTCTTTCTTATTATTCGATCCACTGATGGCACGATGATGGATAAAGGCAACATGATCCATCAGAGGAGAGGATTAGCTAGTGCAATTGGTAGAGAGCCGAAGGTTACCCGTTTCTCGGACCCGAGCCTTCTGGCGAATGCGGCGAAACCGCCGAGGCGGCCAAGGTAAGTGCTCTTCGGACACTTCATGGCACCCCGTTGAGTGTGAGGCCGCACTCTACCATGAACTTTGTTAAAGAAGTAGTTTATGCGAGGGAACTTATTGATTACTCCATTGAGTACATCACCTTAGAGCTGGCCGACCATGGGGCGGTCAAGGTCGAACGTGCGATGAGAAAACAGAAAGGGGCCTTGAGACCCACCCCTACTCTCTTCATCACGTTCGGTGCTTGCCGGTTTGGTACCGGTACCGCGTCAAGTCATTCGTGCCACTACCACGGCGGTGCTATTACTGTCACCGCTTCGGCTATACGAATCGTTCTTGTAGACGTGTAAAGTCAGGGGCACCCGAAGTCTGTGTATATTGCTCCAAGGCCGCAGACAATAAGTCTAAATTGTATGTGGCCAAGTGTGTCAATTGCGGAGAGCCCTCTCCACTTTTTCGAAGCAATGTGGTGCATATCTCCTTGAGAACAAAATCCTGGCCGTTCAGGCACAGGATCGACTCTTATTCCACAAGGCTAAGGACTTTGTCCTGGCGAGCCTGGCTCTGCCTGGGATGTCATATGCATCAATAGTTAAAAAGGCACCCTCTGCTCCTGTCCCATCCAGGCGAACAAGCTCGGTTGTTTCCGCGCCCATTCGGAGCCCTTCTGCGGGCTCTACCCAACCCGGGCGCTCCCCTGGTAAAGCTGGCTGCAAAAAGGGTTCATAGCCAGCCCCTGCTAAAACCAGGGCTCACCAATCTTTCCCCAGCGTGACCATTTCCCGTAAGGCGAAACGGCCACGCACCTCCACCGAGTCGTTAGACACACAGGAGGCAACACCCCTGAAGTTGTTTGCTAGGCCATCTTCCGTGGTTTCTAAAGCTGTCCACGAAAGGAGGACAGCAACAAAGGAGCTTCGCCCACGCCTAGTGGTGGAGCGAGTTGCTCGGAGACGATGGTTCCTCGAAAAGAGGGCCCCCCGCCTCCGAAACCGCAACTCTCGCCTAAGGTTTCGAGACGGGAAGAGGAAAAGACTCGCATAGCGAGCCCAACCTCCCCCAATAAGTCCTCAAAGGCGACACCGCCTTCAGTGCTTTGTCCGGCCAACAGGGCCCGGGGTTCTGCCCCCGGAAAGCGTACGGCCATTTCCGTGAGGGTCTTCTGTTCGAGCGTCTCCTCTGAGCTAGGCCTGGAGGGCATATTGCTTCAATGGAATTGCCGTGGACTCCGGGCCAACTGGGAGGAGCTGCGGACGCTCGTCTCGTCCCGTTCCCCCGTTAGCTATCTTTCTGCAGGAGACCATACTAGGCGCGTGCCTCCTGCCCGCCCTCCTAGGGTATAAGGGTCTTGCGACCCCACCACCACGAGATGGCGGGCTGGGGGATGCGTGGTCTACACTCGGTGTGATGTCTCCGTTCTTTCTTTCTCCTTAGATACCAGCTTTCAGGCAGTAGCTGTGCAGCTGCACCTGGATAGGAGGTATACTATCATTTCTGCGTACATTCCACCGTCAGCTGACTTCGACGCCGGGGACTTCCGCCGCGTCGTGGCACGGTTGCCGAGACCCTATCTCTTGCACGGAGATCTGAACGGCAGGCATCCTCTCTAGGGAGATTACTCAATAAATCCCAGAGGAGAAGTCCTTGCAGATCTGATCGAAAAACTCTAAATGGCTGTCCTAAAAGTGGATGAGTTTACGCATCACTGTCCGAGAACCGCTTCATTTTCTTTTCTTGACCTATCTTTTTGCTCTTCGGATGTACAGCCTGATTTTGATTAGGGGGTGGTTGATGACCTCCATGGTAGTGACCACATTCCCATTCAAATATCATTTTTAGGGCATCTGCTGCCTGAGAGCCCACCTAGGTGGTGCTTGGCGCGGGCGCGATGGCCTGCATTTCAGGAAATAACTGAATTCTCTATCTCAGTCGAGGAGTTTAGATCGGTAGATGAGGCCGTTGAGTTCTTCTCCGGCAACCTCATCGCCGTGGGCCTGACTACTATTCCAAGAACGTCTGGCCTTTTTGCACGCTGACTACTCCCATGGTGGTCAGCAGAGTGTAAGACGGCCCTCAAACAGAAGCGTTATGAATACATGCACTATTTGCGCTACCCGAACGATTTCACTGTCGCTGAATTTCGTCGGGCTAGGGCTAGGTTCAGGTATATTTCGAAGCACGACCGCCGCTTTTCTTATCGGGCATAGGTTTCTTTACTTAACCGGAAGACTCCTTTAGCAGAGGTGTGGAAGCGAGTCAAAAGAATTCAGGGCAAGTTCTAGCAGGACCCCCCTCCTGTTCTTCAGGAGAATGGGACCACAATCTCAGACCCCGCGTCCGTGGCGGAATTCTTTGCACCTGCTTTTTCCGCATTCTCTAGCCGGGATGCTGCTCCACCAGCAATCAATTCACGTCGTCAGTCGCGGAAGGCTGCCAGCTGGACTTTACCTTCAGAGGCGGAGAACCCTTCAACGACAGGTTTAGTGTGAGTGAGTTGCGCTCCGCTCTCGCTTCGTGCGCAGACACCGACCATGGTCCGGACGATGTCCCGCATGCCATGCTTTGGCACCTAGATGATTGATGCCTGGCCTTTCTGTTAGATTCCTGGCAAATCCCTACTGTGCTCGCCTTTCGCAAGCCGGGTAGAGATCACTCTACTCCGACCGGTTTCCGCACAATCTCTCTAACCTCTTTCGCGTGAGAGTTGATGGAGAAATTAGTAAATGTTAGATTGACCTTTTTCTTGGACAGCGGAGGCCATCTGTCTTCTGCACAGTGCGGCTTCCGAAAGTTCCACTCCAAGTCGGATGCTCTGTTCCGACTGGAAAATGCCGTCTATGACGCTTCCGTTCGTAGACAGAACTACGCCACCTAGTTTTTCTATCTGGAGAAGGCCTATGATACCGCATGGCGATACGGTGTCATGAAGACTCTCCACACGATGGAGGCAAGAAGACGCCTCCCAGTCTGAGATCGTCGAATCTGCGTACGGGTGGGAGGAGCCCTCTCCGGCCCAAGGGAGCAATAAGAGGGTGTCCCGCTGGAAAGTGTCCTCAGTGTCACACTCTTTGCCCGAAGCATCAAAGACATCACCTCGGTGCTGCTGGAAGATGTTCTCGCTACGCTCTACGTGGACGATCTTTCGATCTCTTTTGGTGCGGCACAGATGCCAACCCTGGAGCTTTGACTCTAACAGGCATTAAACGCTTCTCTCGCTATGCCGAAGCGCACAGGTTTCGGTTTTTCTTGGCCAAGACTAAGGTGGTGCATTTCTTCCGCCATCTATGACTCCATCCAGAACCAGATTTGTTTCTTATGTGGTGCGCCTGGAATTAGTTGGAACTTACCGTTTCCTTGGTCTTGTATTTGACCGTGGCCTCACCTGGGAGGCTCATATTCGCAGTCTTAGGGTCTCTTGTACCCGCACCATGGATATTCTCCGCTCCTTGATGTTGATCGCTAGGGGGGCTGATAGGGCTACTGCCTTACATTTTATCGATATTTTGTTCGTTCGAAGCTCGACTACGGATGCGAATTTTATGCATCCGCAGCCGAGCGTTTATTTTGAAAGGTAGACCCGATCCATTACACCAGCCTTTGCCTGGTGACCGGAGCCTTCCGCACTTCTCCCATTGAGAGCCTATTATCCAAGTGGCGAGATGTTACTCGCTCTACGCCGCGTGCAGTGCATCCCTCGCCTGTACGCGCAAGCCCGGCGCCTCCCTCAGTCGCAACAGCTCTCACTGCATCCGCAGCTGATTTTGAAGGTGCCTAGGCCGCCGAGAGTTGGCAGTCATACCCTAAGCCGTTTTGCTTTAGGGCCAGGAAACTCCTTTGAGAGATCGCTATATCTCTCAAGCCGGTGCCTACCAGGTTCTGCCCAGGACGCCACCATAAAAAATACTACATTTGGCTATTTTTCTCCACCCCTCTTCTCCCAAAGCTTGAACAGCGCCTAGAGTATTGCTTTTGACCTTTTTGGAGCACATCTCGTGTCACACTGGAACCGTGCCAGTGTATACGGATGGCTCCAGGTCCGAAGAGGCGGTCGGCTTCCACGCAGTATCCCCTGTGTTTGGAGCCAGCGGGGCTCTGCTAGGCGCTGCATTTGAATTCACGGCCGAGCCGGTGGCAATACACCACTCGGTACGAGAGATTACGCGACGTGCCCGTTTAGGAGAACGGATTGTGATCTATAGCGACTCGCATAGCACCCTCAGTGCTCTCGGGGCATTGGAGTCTCCGCATCCCCTGGTTTGCGATATCCGTGACGCCACGGTTTTGGCGATTCGGGCGTATGTCGAGATTATCTTCTGCTAGGGGTTCTGGACATGTAGGAATTGCGGAGAATGAGCGTGCCGATGAGGGCGCTAAAGAGTCCGCTAGGACCGGGTGACCGGACCAGCGTTTCGCTCTTCTTCACTTTGACTACATGACATGAATACGGGCAGCTGTTAGTATTGCGTGGCAAAGAAGATAGGAGACGGTCAAGGGGAACTTAAAGTTGCGTACCATGGCGCCGCGACTGTTCCCATAGACCTATCCCTCAATGCCGAGACGGCTTCAGGTCGATTTCTATCATCTCCGAATCGTTCACACTCGTGTTACGCATCGCCATTTGATGGAGCACTCGCCTGTGCCCTATTGTGACGTCTGCGCTGTCTCCCAGACTGTTTGCCACATTCATGTTGAATGTCCTAGTCTGGGTGATCTTCGCGGATGTTTGCTGTCCCAGTACCGGGATGAGCAGGTTCGCTACCGCCTGTCCCTTGTACTCAGGACGAGTCCTCATACCTTGACTGGTGGACTTCTAGACTTTTGGGGGTAGGCCGGCCTTCTCCCTTTTATTTTTACCACTTTTTTATTGTTGTTTTCCTTGTAGTTCGCACTCTCCTGCGCCGGGGGTAGGGGGACCTCCCCCCTGATGCCGGAGCTTGCTTTCTAATTATTGTCGTCTTCCCTTTTATCGTTGTTTTCTTTTCATATTTTTATTTCAAAGTATCATAGAGCTAGGCTGTTTGATTGCGTGGACTTATGCCCAAGTGGGCAATCGCCAGATTGCCCCTTAAACAAAAAAAATGCCGTCTGCTTAAAGTACCCATTCTGGTGCGAAACCAAGTTCCATATCGTGGGAGAGCCTGAGGGAATGCGCATCTTGGTTGTGAAGAGGATGATGCCTAGCTTATTGTGCCGTTGAGTTAATTCTCACTTATAATGATGCCAGTAGATACGGTTGACTGCTGTCTTAAGGCCACGCCCAAACCGTGCTGCCAAACTGTATAAAATAACTGATTCGGTTGTGGAGATGAGTATACTACTCCCTGTTCAGCGACGACCGGAATCTGTATAGTGACAGTAGGGACTCGCAGCTTGAAGACAGTCGCGTTTATGTTGGACTTCAGGTTTAAGAACACATGTTCCCAACGCACCTGGTTGAAGTGTTCGATGTCCTCGGGGTAGAAGCCTTGAGCAAGGGGTGGGGTGGGAAACTAAGAGGTTCCTCTGCATTCTGCGGTCGGCGCACCGACCTAGGGGCCTCTGGATCAAATAGGCAATTGCTGCGAATGGACGTGGATCGGAGTCTATGTCAATTCGTCTTCCGATTTCTGGAGATGCTTTAGTGTCTGATTCACTGATGTGGTTAAGCTGAGTGAGGAAGGTATCTATTTGATGACTCCTTGGCTAAGTTCTGAGTAAGCTGTGTAAATTCATGTGACTCTAGAGCTTCTCCTTGAGTAGTAGGGACGACCCTATAGCGTGTCTTTATACTCATGCCGAGTAATTCTCACGGATGCTCAAAGTACATCCAGGAAGAATCACGAGTGAATAGAGACGAGGCTAAGATGTTACCACTTAAAGACGCGCTGATTAATAATAGAATGAGAAATAGTGGAAATTGAACTTGACCATTATATTATGCTTTAAAATAAATAAATTGGAACGAACAAGATAACTATATTAGCCCACATTAAACGAATAATATGTACATATATATATATATATATATATATATATATATATATATATCTGATTTAGGCGGAAACTAGGGCGGCATACAAGCTGGTCTTTCGAGGGGCATCCTCTCCCATGAAAGAATGGCTTTCATTGACTTCCGGACGTAGGTACATTTTAAAAGATGTATCGTCATTAACGATCGAACAAAAAAATAAATAAATACAGGAAATAGTTAAATGCATGACACAAAAAAATAAATTAAAATAAAGTCTCATTCATATGAAGGGTTGTGGAATCATATTCAAGACAATAAAAAAAAAGACAACGCCGAATATAAAATACACAGGGAAAAAATATGTACACAAAATGCAATTTTTACAGGAAGACCAAAGAGCATCAAAAACTTTATTAAAAATGGGCGAGTACACAGACTCGATTATATACACGAGAGTACATAGATTAACACGATTTACTTTCCAGGGGGAGAATCTTTTACCAGATTCCTACTTAGACTGTCTGCAATACAGTTTTCTGTCCCTTTTATTTACAATTTTTGTAACTGATATTCCATTAGAAGTAAGTACCATCGCATAAGAATTCTGTTCTGGCTTTTATAATTTTTTAAATAGGCCAATGGGGAATGATTGGTTTTGATCACAAATTCTGTGCCTAGCAAATACATTTTAAATTTTTGCACTTCCCACATTATCGCGAGAGGCTCAAGTTCTATTACCGCGTAGTTTCTTCTGACTGGCGAAAGCAATGTGATAACTATTACCATCTTCTTCATAAGAGAACAAAACGCAACCGATGCCTTCACTACAGGCATCTGTTCGAATTGCAAATGGATTCCTCAGGTTCAGGAGTCGAAGTATGGGAGCTGACGTTAATATTTCATTCTGCTATTAGAAAAAAGAGGGGGTCCGGGAAATGCTGATTTAGTAGGGCATTAAGGGGAGACGCTAATGCGTTGGAATTCGGAACATAGCATCTTTAAAAGGACGTCGATCCGAGATAGGCGCGTAATTGTTTCTTAGTTCAGGGAAGGGGCATGCCGGCTATGGCCTTCACTTTTTCTTGCTGGGGTAACATTTGATTTTTACCAATGAGAAAACCAATATATTTAATGGTTCTGTAGGCAAAATGACACTTGCTGGGGTCTATACTAAGGCCGTGTTTACGTAGCCTACAACGAATGGAGCAATTGGAGACTAATCCAAAAGGTAGACGCCTAAATTTCATAAGGCCCTTTTATGTGGGCAATGCACTGTATTTCCTGGCGCTACCCTAAAGGTGGATTTTCTTACTACATGACAAATCCGTTAAGATATCTGATATTTCATTCCTATTTCTTCCAGCCTATAGAATGTGCGATCCATTCTTCCTTCAGGATGAAATTAACCACCTTATCTGCAATTTCATTGAACTAAAATATCCAATTCACCTCATAAATAGATGCCATTCCAAAGCACGAAGAAACAGCTATGCAACCTCCACACCACGAAGGGATGATTTAAAAAAATATATTAGTTTCCCATATGATCCAGCCTTGGTTCCTCTAAAATCATATGCGAACGGAATAAAATAAATATTACATTTAAATATTCTAATACCATTCAAACATCCTTAACTAGACTGTGCCCAATCAATCTCGATGCTGGAGTTTACAGTATACCATGCTATAAATGCAAATTAACATACATCGCAGAGTCAGGCCACTTTAAGAAGAGGATGAAATAACATTTAGCTGATAGTAAAGGGTGTACTAACTCTTTAAGTCTCTTTATGCATATAAAAAAGCACGACCATAGAATTGATCTTAACCATGCAAAAATCATTTTTAAATCGAACAATTATATTGAGAAGAGGATTGCGGAACCATCATCATCAAAAAAGTTGATAATTTCAATTTAGCTCAAAGGCAATACAAATTTAACAAATATAAAACGAATAGAGTCGCCAATCGTATGTATAAGCCCCCTGACGCAATGGCTCAAGGAAATAAGCAACTTTCCAGATGGTTTCCGGTTCCATTTCATTTTGTCTAGCTTGTCATTCACGCCAGATTCACTTGAGTTATTTTTTACCAGATTGTTTAATGGTGTTTCATTTTGTTTATGATGTGTCTCAAATTATATATATTTTGTGGTCCTTGCTGTTTCTTCATTATTAGTTGAAAATCACATCCTGTCGAAATTAGTCCGATAGTTATAAATAAAATCTTGATTCAAATATTGTGGTTTATCATTATCTATCACACACACACACACACACATATATATATATATATATATATATATATATATATATATATATATGTATATATATATATATATATATATATATATATATATATATACGAGGGGTGGTCAATAAGATTTGGATTTCGGATATAAGGAAACGAGATATGAGGAAAAGTGTTTAATTATTTTTCAATATAACAACCCTCGACTTCAATGCACTTGCGCCACTTGTCCTTGAGGCTTAGAATTCCCAACAAACAGAAATTTACCGACTGCTGTTAAATCCAGTCCTGGACAGCGAGCTGGGCATCTTCATCGTCCCCAAAACGGTGTTCACGCAGTGAAGCCTTGAACTTGCGGAATAAAAAGTAGTCGCTAGGGGCCAGATCTGGACTGTAGGAGGTTTGGTTAAGCTCCTCAAATCCGCACTCACGCAGGGTAGCTTGTGCAACTCTGGCCCTGTGAACTTTGGCGACGTATAAGGCAGGGCCAAATTTACGTGGCTCTTGTTGATAACACTTCCATGTGATATTCTAAGTTCTCTCTCGATTTCTTCGACCTTCACCCGTCGATTTTCGAGGATAATCTTCTCTACACCAGCCACATTGTCCTCGTTGATCACGCCTGACAGGCCTCCTAGACAGGGGTCATTTTCAAGGGACTCACGACCATGGCGGAACTCCCTATTCCAGCGAGCAATGGTTAAATAGGAAAGGGCGGTGTTGGTATACACTGCAACCATGCGTTGATGGATCTCTTTTGCATTCTTGCCTTCCTTGGTTAAAATGTTGATCACTGTGCGGTGCTTAACCTTCTCCATTGTTGAAATATTTGTGACTGAAGATCTGCGATCAGCTACCGCTTCTTAAATAGACGAGGCAGGAGCGTGCGGCTTCAGTTCCTGCTTTGTCCTAACTTGTCCTAACACCCCCACAAACATCTATCCTCCTTCCTCTGTTTTGCCCTACCGATTCACAAAACTTATTGCCTGCCCCTCGTGTATATATATTTATATATATATATATAAATATATATATATATATATATATATATATATATATATATATATATATATATATATATATATATATATATAAGTAAGAGGCCCTGAAGAAGATATACATGCTTTATTCTAGTCTACAGCGATGGCAGCATTGTTCACCTTAGCTTCCTAATTATCGACGAGATCCTGTTCTAAATTTGCAAGTCGTGAAAAAACTCCTGTGAGGTAGAGTTTACACACTAACCATAGGCATGAAAATAGGGTAGGATAAGTTTATTCCTGGTCATCTATTGATTATGGTAGTTATAATCAAGAATTAAAAAGTTAAAATTTAAAATCTAAAGATGCAGCCATGGTTAAATATTTATAAATTTCTGAACTTCGCCAATTATAATAATTGCAAAAAGAAACTCTTAAACTAAAGTTCTTCCCTTTCAAAATATCCCATTGCTACAATATAGAGGTATAGAATATAACCTACAGGAATAAACTACCTATAAGTAAGGTTTCTGCAAATTTTGATAAAAATAAATGAAGGTTATCAGCAGATAAGCAATTTAATGGAAAATTTACTGGGACCACAGTGATCCGAACGATTGCAGAAAGAATTTTCCCTTTCTAACATAATGATTATATAATGAGTGACAAACATTTATACCAGTTCTAATAAATTATTATTTAGTAGTGCTACTTTATTTTACTTCCGTAATATGATCGAATTAATTGTTGACACTCTTGCGCAGTAATCTCGCCTTATTTACTTCAAAGAATTTCTCAGAGTTCTTGAATTGTTTTCGGATTCCTCGATTCAGATATCTTTCCGAGTATCTGGCAAGATTTTCCATAGGATTCAGGTCCGAAATTTGAGCAGGCCATGTTGTAATAGTGATGTGTTCATTATCCAGGAAAGGCCGCGACGCAGTGGCTGTTTTTTTGCTTTACATTTGTTTGTTGGTCTCAGAGATGAGTCGAAGTATACTACTGAATAATCCCCCCCAAAACGGGCCCCAAATTTCGATAGGCCTCATTTCCTGATTTTCTGCAAGGATTGAATGAAACTTTAGAGATAACTAGTTTATTGTGTTTAAAAACATTATATCAAAACTAGAGAGCGTTTGGAGATTTCTTCTTTATTCTAGGGCACGTGTTTGAAATGACCTCCATTTAGCTATGTGCATTTCTTGAAGCGCAGTATAAAGTTTTCCATGACGTCCTTTCAAACTGACCGACTCATGGCACTGATCTGCTCCCGAATGGCTTCCTAGTGTTCATGATGTCTCTGGATCTCTCTGCGTACACTCTGTCTTTATGGTATTCTCAGAGAAAAAAATTTGGGTGGGTAAGTTCTGGGCTGTGAGGTGCCCACTTAAAATCAGTCTTGAGACTGATCACAGGACCACCAAAGATTCGGGAAAGGTTTGAGGTGGGAGAGATTGCTCTAAATTGCTGGAACCATAACTTCCTCATAAGCGACGGGAACAGGGTTGCAGCTCGCTCTTGAAGGTTTAGAGGACCTCAACATACCGCTCCTTTGTCATTGTCACTGTCCTGCCAAATTCTTCGAATAACATTGGCCCGATGATCCCTCTTGCTGAGATTGCAGTCCATACCGTGCATTTATGGGAGTGTATGGGCTTGGTAGCTGCTTCATTTGGTCTAGAGGTCCCCCAGAAGACATTTGTCTTCGACTTGACCTTTCGTTCAAGTTGGAAGTGAGCTTTCATCTGAGGTCCAAAGGAGGTTAAAAAAAGTTGGGGTCTCCTTAATCTTCTCCAGTATCTTGACTACCATAGCCTTTCTCGGCTCGTTATCTGCGACTGTAGGGGCCTGCTTCTTCTGTATTCAGTATAAGTAGGCTTTTAAATCCATTGCTAACACTCTTCTTCAAGTCTTACGGGGTATACCGAGGAAATGACTTTGATTGCGCACAGAACGTTTTGGACTCTGCTGAACTGACTCTTTTATGCTCTCGACTTGCTCAGCTTTACGCTTCCTGGGGCGTGCTGAATGGCTTAGATGGTTGTCACTGGCTGCATTGAGCTTTTCCACTGTCCCATAGTTCCGAAGTGGTCCACCCAGTCCTGAATTCTATTCTTGGAGGAAAGGTTTTCACATTCGAACTGATGCACGAAAGTGTCCTGCACTTTCTTGAACGGGCCTGTCTTGTGTAATGTTTGACGCAGTATATTCTTTGCTGGGGCTCCCATTGATATCTATTTGTGCTCATTGGCGTTGCTGCTGTCATGTGCTGTAAAGTAAGGGTGAATAGTGAATGAATGATGGATATATCACACAAAGTGTATGCAGGCCCGTTTTGGGGAGCCTGCTTTATATTCGCATTCGTTCTTGGTATAGTGAGCAGTATACCATTCAAGTAGTGAATTAGTTATTTTAACATATATAATTATCCTATTTATGCAACTTTTCATTATGAATGTGATAAAGTCGCAGAAATACAGTGATCAAATTTGTTAGAGGAGCCTATATAATTCGTAAAAATACAGCAAACAAAACTAATCATAAGAACATAAGAAAAGAAGGAGACTGCAAAAGACCATTCATGCAGGGAAACAATTACAACAGTACTGAATTATGTAGGAAACAATGAGGTAAGCATGGACAAAAGCATCATCACCCACCAGATCCTGCACAGCAGAATGTTAAAATAACATTAAATAAAAGTAGTAAAGGAGCACTTAGTTCCACTGCTCCATCCCGCAGAATCGTTGCGAACGTTTAACAAGAGCTTGAGAATAAAACAATCGCGTTGTTTCCTAAAAGAAATTCACTCTTTAAACGTATTCAAACTAAGAGGTATAAATATGAAGGTTATATTTCTGAACCAGAGTCAACTGAGGTTTTAACTCTGACTGAAGAATTCAGACAGTTACCATAGTTGAGACATATGAATGATTCCTGTTCTGTTATTATATCATTTACTGACCAAATAATTATTTTAGCCAGCGAAACGATGCTTTATCAATCCGCTTTGTCAAACAAGTAGATGGGTGATGGACTACACTGTTTGAAACTACTACTTCTTTGCCTGTGTCTATATTTTACTACCAAATAAAAAATCAACATAATAACGGGTGTTTAAAATTCGCTAGATTTTGATAAAGCTACATAAAATTGCTAATTTCATCGCAGTATTTCTCAATGTAACTGTACAAAGATGCTTCTTCCATCTCTCGCAAGCATCATGAAAAATAATTCAAACTCGTGGCCTGATAAATACCTAACTAACTAATGACACATGTGCCCTGATTGAAATCTCTTGCAGTTTTACATAATATTCCTTCGTCTTGATCAGACGAGAAAAGAATTTCAAGAGTTGACTGAAGAAAGCAATTGAAGAAAATTGACGAGGAATTAGCAACATTTTGCGACTATTTTGAGGACACTGACTTAGGAAGAGAGCCGTAGTAGAGGAAGGATAATACCTCTAAGAACAGACGATGGTTTTTAAGATCACTATTAAGCTAGAAGGATGGCATCGAGCTACGCAAAGAATGTATGAATGTTCACATCATTTCATGTGGCGATTTCTGAGAGGCATTCGAAAGGAATAGGTTGCCCAAAGCATTAATTTAAATGTCTATTTCAGTGGACAGTGAGTACCTATTAAAAATAAAACCCAAGAAATCAATAGAAGATTTGATTGTGTTTAGAAACCCCACGCAGAAAGAAATATCGACTAGAGAATTTTGCGAGGCATTAGATATAATATTACTTACTAGCATTTTAAGTTTCGTTCATTTTTGTTAACGCTGTAACGTTTAACGTTAAATAACTTATTTTCTAAATAAACATTTTAACGTTTTTGTAGTTTCATTAAAATTCTCTAAGAACTATGTTTTGTTCAAGCTCTTTTAGAACTAACTCTCTTTGGACTAGCGTTTTCGTCATACTAGCTATTTTTTCGCACTAGCACATTTGAACTAGCTATTTCGGGATTAGCTCTTCTCTGGCACAAACACATTTGGACTATCTGTTTTGTGACAAGCGGTTTCGCGGCGCACTGCTTCTGAAAAATAACACGGTAAAATTCCTGATAACTAATGTTATCACCTTCATTTTAAGACTATTGTTAAGGATTCTTGGGAAGAAGTTGGTAGTTCCTTTTAGAGTTTTAGATGGCGAGAATTTACAGCAGAAGCCTATTTTGATTTTTGCAAAGCCCTGCTTGCGTGGTATAAGAGAAAATATGTGAAACACTACAAAAAAAATATTATGCATGTCAATGTTTTCTCCGATTCGGCGAAATTTCCGCAGGAAGCGTTGGACCAAATAGCGTAGAAAAATGGGTAAATAATGGACAGGTCTACATACTGCCGGAAATTTGATTATCACAGGGAAGCGCTTGAAAAAAAAGTTTATTTTCCTCAGGATTTCTTTGTGTTTTCTTAATGAATCAAAATGAATGTAATTTTGTGCAATTAGGTCAGATTTTCTCAGTACAGCCTACACTATTTTCCTTGAGATTACCTCATTTTTCCTGAAAAAGAAATTTCAAAAACCTTTCTCTATCTAATAATTCATTATAATTTTTTATATCATATAGACAGGAATAAACGTATGTAAACTTTAATCCTTTTAAGAAAACAAAAAATAAAGAATGCAACATATGGTGTATCGCGCTTCAAACACCAACAGTATTCAGCAAGCATGTTTACGTCCCCTTTACGCTGGTACCTGGATTCCATTGTTTTTATTTCCTGGTGGAATCTTTGCCCATGTTTCTTACTGTAATCCATGCAGTTGTCTTGAAAATAATCCAGATGGGACTGTAAAAAGTGTATCTTTATAGACATTCGAGCTCCCAAAAGTTCGTAACTTGTTAAGAGCTGATTTACCATGGCAGCATATTCTGGGATTCATTTTCTTCCCTAGAAAATTGTTAAATAGAGCTTTGAAAGCTTTCCAGGCATTTTTTCTATGGAGCTTCGCGTCACTGATTTGTGGAAACCTTTGAAGAATAATTTTAAAAGTTTGGCTTCTTTATTAAAGTTTTTGACATAATCTTTCATTATGCGAAGCTTTATATGTAGTAGAGGTAGCAGTATTTTGTGAAGAAGCACTAAACTTTCAGCTATCACATTGTTTGATCCAATTCTAAATTTTTCTCGTGGGGGGCCAAACCTTATTCTCATAGTGCATACTATTTGCACGACTGTCTCATAAACAAAGGAAACAGGGATGCTTTGTGTATCCTGTTTGCATCCTAAGTATAAGAGACACTTCCCGAAAAGAAATTCAGTAAGGTATGTAAATTCAAAGTGTAATATTTATAAAAACAAATTCAAAGTAATATTTCTTAAAAAAATAATAACATGTATCCTTTATGCCGATGTATTAAATCATTGTATTGGAACTAATTGGATATATGTACATCTTATTTGTTTTATTGAGTTATGTTGTATACCTTCTTAATTAGAATAAGTTCCCCATTAACTCAAAAGGATGCATTAACCTATAAGGACACACTTCAACAAAAAATTATAACTCAAATAATGACTCATGATTACCAGATTTGCATGGTTGTAAAATGTAAGTTGACCAAAAGGTTTATACAAGTATTAACAACTAAAAAATGAAAATGTCAATATCAAAATGCTTAGAAAATCCAAGTGTAGGATGATCTTCCCTCGAAGTCACCACATATCCTATAATTGTGGGGAGAGAAATTTATTGCATCCAGCAATTCTTTAATATTTTTATAACTTTCAGTAAGTTGGATTGAATGGCCTATAAGAACAGAAGCTATCTTGTTATTAATATTCAGTAACACAGCTTTTAAACTTCTACTGGAAGAATCTATGAAAAGTCTCCAATCTAACGAGTTGTTCTCTAATTCTGTATCCCCTAAAATGTTGTTTGTTTAGCGAGAAGATTACTTTCACGGAGTCAAGAGCCAAGAAGTTGTGCATTCTCCTTTGAAAGACCCAGATCCATGGTCAGGTCATTTAACTGAACTTGAGTGAATGGTATTGCGACCATATCATGTGTGGAAACCTGATAAGACTCTGAAAATTAGGAGACTGACCAATAAGTCGGAGTTTGTCCATCACCTCGTTGTTCGCACTGGAGTTTACTTTCTTGGCCTTACAGAAACCTGGATCGAGTCTTATTCTAGTTCATGCACTGCCCTTGTAATCCCCCTGGGTCATTTTTTTCTGCATGTTTCTCGGAACCACTGTTGAGGGGGAGTTACACTGATTTCCAATTCATCTTTCTCCGTGAATCTTCTGCCCTCCCCCACTCTTCGCTCATTTAAGAGCTCTCATTGCTGTCTCACGTGCTGTGCCCACTCTGACTATTGTGGTCCTTTACCGTCCTTCCAGCTCGTCTCCGGTCTTATTTCTCTCCTTATTCTTTGTGACTTCAATCTTCCTAGCCACAATGAGACTTTTCGCGCATTAATTGACATCATAGACCTCTTCTCTCTTACATAACACGTGTCATCCCCAACACATATACATGGAAATATCGTTGACTTAGTCATCTCGAACCTCCATATATCTAATTTCCCAGTAACTGAACTTTCTAATACGTTATCCGAGCATTTCTTGGTCAATTTTAAATTCTGTATTTCCTTCCACCACCCTACTCAGTCGTCCCGAGATCCTACTCCTTTCCGGCGACTATTGTCTAATGATACTACTACTCTCTTTAACGATGTTGTTTCTGCCCTACCTCCTCTTGATACTACCCTTTCACCTGACCAAACCTTCAACTCACTGCAACAAACATTACTTGCTTGCCTTGACAAGCACGCCCTACTTATCACTCCTTCTTCAAACCGCCATCACCGCGCTCCTTGGCTCACCATGGAACTCCTTTGTTCAAGGAGATCGTTAGGTGCCCATGAACGTGCCCTTCAAAAAGCATGCTCCCGTGGGCGGGACTCAACAAACCTCTCACTTGCCTATCGCCTTGCTACTTCGACTTATTCTTCCAAATTAAAATCAGCATGTGAGGCTCACTTACGCAAACTTTTGTCTGAGAACAAGAATGACCCTCGGATATCTTTCAACTCCTCTTTCATCTTTCCTCGCCTTGCCCCATTTCCGCCACCTCTCCTCTCATTAATCTCTCTACTATTTCTAAATTTTTCTTTTATCAAATTATTAACCTTTGCGCCAAACTACCCCAGTCGTTTAAACGAGCCCATGCTGTTCTCCCCGACCATAATCCATTGCCGCTTAATGTCCTTTGTGGAAGTAACTACCCTGATCTCACGCTCTAACAATTTAGATCCCATAAGGGCGTCTTTCCACCCAAACTCCTCTACCAAATTCCCTCTGCTGTCCTTTTACTGATTCTTCATCTCCTTAACACTTCTCTTGCTTTAGGGGTGGTTCTTCTTCCTTTAAACATGCCTCAATTCGTCCTATCCCTAAAAAAAATACATCTTAAACCTTCTAAACGATCTAGATATCGCCCTATCTCACAGCTTCCATTCCTCTCTAAGATCTTCGAGAGAGTGGTTTTCTCTTGCTTTAATGACCATAACTTTAACTGCAACATAGTTGAAATGTACCAATCAGAGTTCAAAGCCAAGCACTCTGCTGAAACCGCAATTCTTAATGTTTCAGACGGTTTACGTAGAGCTGCCGGTAGGGGTTGTACATCCACTCTCTTCCTCCTAGACCTCTCCTCTGCTTTCAACACCATTGACCGCACTGTCCTCCTTGCTCTCTCGGGCACTGCACTTGCTTGATTCCGCCCTTAACTCTCCTACAGCACTCACTCGGTCACGGTCGATAACCTCTCTTCCGAGCCTGCACCCATTCATTTTGGGGTGCCTCAGGGCTCAGTCATTGGTCCCCTAATCTTTCGCATCTACTTACGTCCTCTTGGCTCCCTTCTTCACGATTTTTTCCTGTCCTTCCACCTCTAAGCAGACACTCAGTTATACCTTTCCCCATCTATAATGTCCTTCTATCAATCAATTACCAAGCTTCTTTCAGCCTACACTTCAAGAAACGAATGGCTGTCTGCTAACTTTCTCAAATTTAACCACGATAAAACTAAAGTTCTCCTTGTTGGTACTACTTCGATGGTGGAGAAATATAAAGCTCTTTTTCCTCCCTTAATCTTAAGGAAACCCATGACGACTTCTCTGTTACCGTCAGGAATCTTGGTGTTATTTTCGACGAGAAACTCTCGTTTAAACTGCAAATTTATCGTATCTGTAAGTCTTCCCTTGGTTTCCTCCGCAACTTTTGACGTATTCAATCCCATTTTGATCGAAAAAGCCTTGAGACTGCTATTCATGCCTTCGTAACCTCACGTTTGAACCATTGCAATTTTCTTCTAGTGAATCTTCCTTCTTCGTCACTTCGCCCCCTACAACTAGTTTAAAACTATGCTGCCCGGATCCTCCTTCACCGCCTCAGGTTCTCTCTTTCGATGCCTCTGGTTACAGGAGTTACACTGGTTACCTATTGGCTTCCGTACCCACTATAAAATTCTTCCAATCACCTACAAGACCCTATACCTGGAGGCTTCCCCTTATCTCTTGTCTGCCTTCTCCCGTCTGCAAACTCCTTGGACGCTCCAGTCTAACTTCGCTCCCATTCTGAACACTCCTTGTTCGGTCTTCTGCCCGATGGGTGACCGTTCCTTCTCCGTTTGTGCTCCTAGACTCTGGAATGCTCTTCCTACCGAAGTCCGATCCTCTCCCTCACTTACTACTTTTAAACGTCTCTTAAAGACTCATCTCTTTAAAATTGCTTTCTCTTCTGTAAACTTTCTCTAAACTCGCTCCCCAACCTGCGCTCTGTGAGGGGCTAACAGCCCTGAAGGGCGCATTATAAATACTTATTATTATTTTTATTTTTTATGTATCATAATCTTGATCAACTTCTATATTAATCTCTTCATGGACCTCTATATGTTCAGGGCGAGAAGGTATAGGAATTCCTGGACTATGGGGCAGGGGTTTGATGGCAGAAGGAACATCTGGATATTCTTCTTATTTATACCTGCGGAAAATATAATTGCATATTACATAAAGGAATTGATAGTACATATATGTTTAGTAAAAGTTATGTTTATGCTGAAGTGTACTATGTTAGTTTTTAATTTTATGCTAGGCCTATGGATAATAATGACATTTCAGGAGCCAGTATGATACAGAAGATTAAATACTTGATACAATGCTCACCTTTAAGATTTGTCAAGCAAAAATAGCAGTCCGTATTGTTGTCCTTGCACTCTCTCAACACCATGAGAACACCAAAGGAGAGAGAGAGACTTCTGTTCGCCCTGACTCCAATGCCTTAAACTTATGTAGCATGCCTTGCAGTAGATATGCGGTGCAAAACTTTTACTTGGATCTCCTATCTTTACTCCAAAATATGCATGATAAAAAGATTTAATTACAGGAGAGATTGTACATTGCTGCTCGGAAAAAGTCACTTGCCGAAAACATAGCAAAATCTGTCGGAGCTATTCTTGCATTTTCTGTTCATTTTTAACTCAACTAATATTATTATTATTATTATAATGCTAAGCAATTTCTAACCTGCAAAAATATAAACTTATTAACATAATTAGTTAAAATGTACACAAAATTTACTGCGAATACGGTAGTGCAAAACCTTTGAAATTTTGATGTAATATACGACCTGTATAAACTATAAAATTATTATCACCCTCTGTATCGCAAAAAATAGACCCGATAGAGAAAAACTGATGACAGATTCGGATTTAAGAGGTCAAGTTTATTAAGAAATACTATAGAAAACCTAAGGTACGTTGACGCAGACCCATGTTATCAACGAGGCCTTTTGGTGTATCAGTAAACGGCAAATCTCCATGAATGGGAGAAACATTTGTCCATTGAAGATTTCTTGGCCACTATTTTGACTACTCTCAAAGGTAATTTATCTTAAGTTATCAGAAATGTCAACTCCTCGATAGAACATTTGGCTCTTTTCGACCGTTACAATAAATTCCGCTCAGTTACTACAAACTATTACCTTGCCAATTGGTAATAATATTTTCTAAATGTATTTACTTAAGAAATATATGTAAGTGTAAACTATAAAGCCATGCATGTTATAAACGAATTCAGAAGCAATAAAGAAAAAATTGGAAAAAGGGAAACAGGTGAGCGGACTGAGAGGAATTGTGCCTAACAAGTTTATTTATAGACGAATAGAAGGAAAATAAATGTAAAATATACCTGAGTACAAAGTTTTATACTAAATACACGAAAATTACGAATCCAAGACTCAATCTACTGCCATTATAAAAGATAATATCCTCATGTCACGGGAATAAGTATTAATTAATAACCTGAATGATATATGTTATTTTAGGAATTTTTTGAGTCAATTATATCTAAAACTTTTTTCTTAAACTTAATTTCTCTTGGCTGTCAAAGTTTCATAATTTAATATTTGGTTATGCAACGTCAGCATATGATTTAGCATTTGTATATATTTATAACTAATATTACTTTTAATTTATAAACGGAACTTGTTTAACGAATTCTGAAAAAAATATGATTAAAATATTGCCTTAAGCCTATGAAGCATACTCAAAATTTTTAGTTCTTTAAAATATATATTTACAATTTTACTCCATATTTTTTTCAATGAATTTAATAATGATTTGAATCTTTAAAGATTACACTTATTATGTCAGAGTTAATCACATTTCCAGTTTTTAGCTTTAATCTAATTCGTTTCTTATAATTAAATGATGAAAGTGAATTGGAAATACATTATTGTCAGTTAATACACGTAAATATTATTATTCATTTAGAAATCTAGCTGATTTGCTTATTCCTTATAATTTAGAGTTAGCATTTCCTTTCGTAACAAATATTAGCAATGATAATATTAAAAATAATACCAGGAAATATATTATTCATATGAAATAAAATTTTAGGCATAATAACTTTATTAAAGAAAAATAACTGAAATTAAAAATTACAGAAAATATTTCGCATATTTAAATGGTTTGAATGCAAAGATTAAAAGAGAAATTCGGAAGTATGAGTTTTTAGCTCAATAGATTCCTTTATAACTTAAAAAAATTTAATAATCTTTTACAAAAGTGTTTCTTCATATACATACATAGATCACAAGTGTTTATATGCCTGGTGGTTTTTCCTCATTTGTTTGATTTATTGCTCAGACAAGCATCGATAAAAATAATGACAGTAAAATTTTGCGTTTTCTACACCTTATTGCTGCCAATCCTGCTGCAAATCCTATGTCTGGTTTACAACCCAAAATCTTATGCATTCTTAGTAGTAGTTGCTATTAGTGGCTATACGTATTCTTGTGGTGATATTCTGCCCAGGATATGCTCTTGCTCATTAAAACAAATGACAAGAGCGAAACCGTAATATAAACTATATAGTGTAGGCTTAAAAAAACCTAAAATAGAAAACGGAAAAAACTAAGAAAATCGCTGTGATATGAGTTAGTGAATATATTAGGAAAAACCGGAAGTAATCGCCTATGGTGAATTTAATATGACTTATGTTAAAGGAAAGGATAAGATCAATCAATTAAAGGATTTACTACTATTAATTAATTACAGAATATTGTTCGCTGTGGAGGAAAGGCCCAACACACACTATAAAGGTTTCAAATTAGTGAAGAAACGCTTTAACTCTACTATAGTTCAAAATTACTTCTCTTTAAAGATCACGCAAATGTGGAATCGCCTTCCTCACCGTGCAATAGAAAACACATCAGTGAATTTGTTCGAAAACCGTCTTGATGAGTATTTCAATATTGTATATATAACATAATAGGAGCATAGATGAAAACACTATACATAATAATGAATTAAGGAATAAAATGAAATGATTAATTAAAAGATGCCAGCGTAGAATTGAAATAGTTAAAAAACATCATTTAGAAAAAAGGGAAAAAAGAATCATCATATACTAAGATTAGATAATGGTAGTTTAATATCAACTTGGTAAGCGAACTAGCCTTGAACGGACTTAAGGGTCTTTGCTGGTCCTGGTTTCTGTGGTTCTGTATTTAAATATAAAAGAAAATAGAAGAATCTTTTTAAGCACTTCCACACAGAAGAACGGAAAACCAAAGGGGAAAAATGGAGGAATATTTTCCGCATAAAAATTGTATCTCAGTGATGACGACAATAGAAGGACGCAATACAACTAACTATTCTTCCCCTTACAAAAGAAAGACAAACAATATTACTTCAACAACTTTATTATCCTCTTTCCTGAAATCATAAGGTCATAATGAGCGATGAGTTGATAAATCAATAGCAAAGATATAAGATACTTTGGCACTCATAAATCAGAGTGGACTTATTTGGGAGTAAAAGTATGAGAAGTTGAAATTTTAAAATGTGAGAAGATTAGAATTATACTTAAATAAGAGTTGAAAAAGGAGAATTGAGTCAAGAATAGACGCTTTCACATAGTCAAGATTAAAAATAGAAGTAGACACAGTATTCAACCTAGTTCGTTTTAGAACCTTGTATTTTTATTATCGGTTCATATTGGAGAGGTCTATTTTCAAGGAAAATAGCCTCACATATTGGATGTCTATTCGAAAGTTAATGACTTGACAGTATGTTATGTATCAGATAGGACAACACTGGTTTATTTTACGGTTTAGTTTTTTTCCAAAAATTTTCACGAACCCTTGTTTTATTTCTTTGCGGAAGTTCTGTCATCTGTATAGCAATTTTCCTCCAATGAGGCAAAATCCTTTATTAAAACAAAAGACTAAACATTCATAAAATATAGAATCAAGAAGTACTTAAAGGAAATCTGAATTCTGAGACAAGGAGCTTTTTAATTTTTTAATAGTAAATATCTATCGTAATAGTAAACACTTTTTTTTTACTTTCACCAAAAACTATTAATAAATATTAGAAAACAATATGAACATAAACATGAATATCTTTGATAGTATATATGTAAAAAATAACAAAAAATGAATATATTTCCTATGAACAACGTTGGAAACAAGACATGATCCTAAGTGTATTCTCTTTGGCAAATAAATATATGCATATCCCTCTTTATTCAAAATTCAAATATTTCTTCTTAAATGCTGTCTTTACAGTGTCATAGAGAACAGAAAAGATTTCAGTAAAAATACAAGCTGGTGATTCCTCTTTAGCTTTTAAATTTACTTTTTAAAATTTACAAACTGTAGCAGATTACTTTCCTATCACTGAACAACCATAAAAAGGAATTGGCATAGTAATTGTTCATCAGATATGAGATGAAAAGAATTACCAATAAATTAATCCATCGTCATTTTTATGCTTTCCTCCTCCTTAAAAAATGTAATATATATGCTGAGGAGTATTCAGCTTCTTCTGATCAAACATTTTCTTACCTCTTCCGCAGTAAATTGTTGAAAAGCTACTAATTAATTGTTTAAATGTTAAAGTGTTGGTTCTTTTAGAACAAACAGGAGTTTTCTTCATTTAGCATAATAAATGACTCTCCTCATGCTCAAAGAGTCCAGGAGGCTACATTATTGAAGAAGGCATAAAACAAGACGGATTCGCGTACGTGAAAGTTTAAAGTGCAGCACCTCTTTGAGGCAAGCAATGTGTAGCTGATAAACAAAGAAAATTACCAGCCAAAAAGAAGGTTAAGGAAAAGAAATAATGAAAATAAGATATTATAAAGAGGTAACTGTAGTATTGCAGTAATAAAAAGTGTCTTTATACCAATGCAGATCAGTTAAGAAGTAAACTGAATGAACCTAATGTTAGAATAAAGTGATTTGCAACAGGTAGTTAGTATAACTGAACTCAAACCTAAAGACAGTAAATTTAAAATCTATCTAGCAAACTTTCATTAGAGGTCGGAAGCTATGATATTTTTTCTAAAAATTCGAAGAGAGGGGTAGAGTGCTTTTATTATTTGTGGCTAAAGACCTCAAGGCTAATGAGTTTAAAACATTAACTCTTTTTGAAGAGTCTTTGTTTATTCAGATAAAGATAGAGATTCTTACTCATTATTAGTTGGTTTGGTGAAGATGTTATCATTTTCAGTTGCACCAGTGCAACAACTTTAGGATTTCCTGCAAGCTTTAGCAAAAGTGGGGTTTTGACATGTCTTGGTGATGGGCGATTCTAATTTTCCGAATATAAACTGGAATATAATGACCAGTTTATAATGACCAACACACAAAATACAGATGCGAAGGACTATAAATATTGTGGAGTATATTCGGGACAACTACTGGTACCAGCATATTATTGATTTTACTAGGTGGAGAGCGAAAGAGGAGCAACATGGGTTTGATTTGGTTTTTCCCTCTTGGTAAGAGTGACCATGTATGTTTAGCTTAGCGTTTCTATATAAGTGTTATACATCATTGCAACCAAAATTTTATTGAAAGTGTTATAACCGAACTGACTACGCAGAAATAAACAGGACATTTGCCGATACCCTATGGGAAGAAATATTGGAAAAGACCAATAGTATTACTGGAATGTGGAATTTCTTTAAAGAGACACTAAGTGAAATCGAAGAAAAATATGTTCGTGTGCGAAAAATGATTATAGATAGACCAAAAAATATAGATGCCCTCTAGATAAAAAAACAGTGGAAAAATCCAGGAGAAAAACGCACTGGCGAAGAAAGCTAAAAGATCTAAGAGTCTAGATAGTCAGGCAATATATAAAAAGTGTCGTAACCAAGTGCTAACGATCACTAGGAAACAGAGAAAAAAATTGAATAAGATCTTCCACAGAAAGAGATCAAAGATTTCTCCCAAATCGGTATGGTAATACATAAAATCAAAATCAAAACTAAATCAGAAGTGAGGGACATACGAGTATAGATGCAACCTGGAGACACAAATTCACCAAAGATAGATAATGATAAGAAAAGAGCAGATATTCTAGCAAAATATGTTAATAATGTCTTTACAGTTGAGAGGGAGGTAGAGATACCCACTATTGAAGATATGATGATTACATATCAAATAGATACAGTAAACACTGATGAATCTAGCGTTGAAGCAATACTTAAAGGTTTAGAGGAGAATAAGAATCAAGACCCGACCAAATTAATCCCTGTATTTTGAATGATTTGGCAGAAACATTAGTTTTTCGACTTATCATAATCTTCTCCCACTCGTTGAGATGTTGTAAAGTGCCGTAAAAATGGAATAGGGTATCTCTTAGCCCATTTACAAGAATGCTGATATGGGTGAAGCTGGAAACTACCACCCAGTGAGCTTGACTTCTGTATTTTTCAAGATACTGGAGACAGTTCTGAGAGACCACAATATAAATCACATGTAAAGAAATAATTTATTTTCTAATAAAGAATTAGGCTATCTTAAAGGTAAAATCGGCAGGAATTCAACTATTAAATGTACTCGTATTAATCAACAGAAGCCCTTGACAATGATTTACCTATAGACTGTGTTTACTTTGACTACAAGAAGGCCTTTGATAAGATTCACGATTCCCACCATGAGACTTTTGGGTAAATTACAGTCTTATGACATAAGTAAAAACACTTTTAGATGGATTGAATAATTTTAAATAGAAATACAACAGAGTGTGAGGGTAGCGAGAAGCAACTCGGACTGCCATACTGTAAAATCCGGAGTCCTATAAGAGGCGGTGCTTGGGACAACACTTCATGCCATTTCCCTAAACGACCTCACGGATAAAAGTAAAGCATTATTTATATGTTTCCGGGTGTCACAAAATATTTAACACAATTAAATCAAGAACAGACTCTCAGGAGTTACAAATCGACCCGTAAAACATATAAGACTGGAGTGCAAGGTGGCAGCTGAGGTTACACGACGAACAGTTAAACACTTGGGTGTAGGCAAGGACACTGTACCAGGGTGGAGTTAGCATTTGGGTGATACTAAGATGGTAAGAGTGGAATGTGACAAAGACTTTGGAGCTATTGTAGATTCAAAGCTGTAATTTAATGATCACAACATAATGAAAAAAGTGAAGAATGAAAATACGATGATGGGTGTTATGAGAAAAATCTTCCAATTTCTCAACTAAAGGTCCTTTGTCATCATTTACCAGGCTAGGGTACGTTCGTATTTCGACTATGGAAGTACAATCTGGCAACCATATAATAAAGAGCTGAGAAAAGGAGTCAGTTCAGATTAAGGCGACCAAGTTATTGCCAGGCTTGAATCACCTCCAGTACCCGCAGAAATTGAGAGAGATTGGTCTACCAACTTTGAGATATCGTTTGTTGCGGGCTGTTATGATAGAAATTTTTAGAATGCTACATGGATAGTAGGATGAGTCTATCTACCGGATCATTAGTCTCAGGGAGGTGACCACGCGGCAGATAGGTAGCATGGGTCATAGTTTCAAACTGTTCCATAAGCAGGCGACATTGAATAGTAGAAAGAAATTTGGAGGGTTGAGGTTGATAAAAGCATGGAAAAGTTTGCCAGAAGAGTTGGTTTGTGAAGGTACTTAAAATATCTTAAAAAAATAGAGAAATTCTGGGGTCGTCTCGAATTAAAATATGCACGATGATTTTAAAGCTAAGGCCAGCAGCGCCAAATAAGTGTACACGGTCACCGAGTATGGCATAGAGGATACGTGAGGATCCTGCGCTGAAAATCAACTCTAATTAACGCTATGTAAATATACATATATATTTGGAAAATTCACATTCGATACGTCGTTGGTTTGTTTTTTTGTAGTAAGAATTGGCTAAAGTAGTTTATATATATATATAAATAGCTGACATTTTCAAATACATAAACAATATCACAATATATATTATAATTAGCTTAGAAATTTTTATTTCTATTGTCCAGTTGCATATCATAAAGGTTTAAGGTGTTATTCTTTACTACAAATTAAATTCATTTTGTAAGGTAATATAAATATCTCTGATATCATTATCTAATGTTATCGCATTTATCAAGTGGGATCAGAGATCTAAGAAAGAATGTCTAGCCTGTACATATTTATTAAAGTCTAGTTATATAATCAAAAGTGCTGAGAGAACATCTGTTTATCTCTATTAGGTTGGAAGATTTCAAGTATTGAACTTCAATCCTGCGTTTAATTTCTTCAATTATTATTTAGATTGTGGGGAAAATTGAAGCGTGACCCAAAATATGTAGTGTCAAAACAGCAAATCGAATATTTGGATAAGTAAAATTGTCCAAAAATATTTAGCACAAATACTTACGTGGGAGACTAAACAATTGGATATAATACCCGGTTTTTGAAATAAATTATAATAAAATGCCAGAATCGGGAGAATATTTTATAGTTCTACCACCATTTTCTTTCCAAATCCGCATAAGCAAAATTTCCAAGATTTATTTGTCTTCTATTATTGCAACAACTAAAATCGAACAAAGAGATATTATTTTCAACCAAATTATGGTAATTATATGTGTCAATTGCTAACTTAACCTGACCAAAATTACCATGGGCTTAACCTAAACTCTTCCTAAAAAACAAATAAATAAATGCAATTATCAAGAAATTATTGAATTGCAAAGAAACAAACTCAATTCCTTCCAAAATTGTTTGTAATGATTTGATAATTTTTATTTTATCTAATAATAATTCACAGTTATTTCAATTTCACTATTACTACTTATATCGAAACAAGTTATTTAGGTAATAGATATTTTGCCTACTGTCTTTTATGCTTAAACTGTTCTTTGGTTGAACTATTAGTGCAGGGGATGTTTTGATACATGTCTTATTCATATTAGCCTGGTTTTTATTAAGGCATTTCAAATATAGCTTTTAGTGGTTAACCGATAGTAGGATAAGTCAATGACCCAAAGTAGAGGGAGGATATATAGCTTAGGGTGTTCAACGCAGCTCACCTTATTTGTACATATAAATAACCTTTTGTTAAGGAAACATTTCTTGGATACCTTTGGAATACGGCTTTCCAGCCATATTCACACTACAAAAATATCTAATATGCAAAAGATTCCTTGATTGCTAAATAGAAAGTTTATTATGAGAAATTTTCTCAAATGATATTTAGGAGTAAAGATATTGAAATGCATCATGCGAAAAAGTAAAGCTGACAAGAAATAAGATAGGCAACCGCGTGAAAGTTGAATGTAGTGCTTGGGAAAGTTAATTGGTAGCCACCTAAGAAAAAATAATTAGGAACATCTTAGGCACTGCCAGACAACATTTTTAACGCCCTTTAGTCCTAGAAGCTCTAGTTGTCATGGTACAACCACTCTATACCACACACTGCTCCTATATTATGTAGGGGGAGGATGAGACTTAATCACCTATTGGAGCGGAAGGGGGAGTTTGGAGAAAGGAATTACAAGCTCCAGACATCTTAATCCGGAGGCGGAGTAGATTCATCATTCAGCAGCGAGTGCGAGACAGAGCGGCTCTTTCACATCTCGTCACCGGGGGCTTGGGACGAGTTCGCAGGATTGGAAAAGATTTTCTCAACCTGATCAGGAGTCGAAAATTTGAGAATGTTCGAACAGGAAATGGCGTCTCCATGGCGTGATAGCATACCACGTGGTCTCCGATAAATTAGGGGGCGGGGGGTCAGAGGTTGTTCCTTTATTTTTAAAATTGAAATTATTCACGAAAATATAATGACACTCATTCATTCCACTTTTCTAAAACTAATTCCTCTAATTTTACATTACAATTTTTAGTCCCGGGTTACGCTACATCTCACTATGTCGGCCATGTGGTTGGTCCCCATTTTGCTTTTTTTTTAGGGTGGCAATACATTGAAACTATTCCGCCGATTGGAAGGAAACTTGCAACCATTATGTTGTTTTAAATTTTCTTTCGAATGATGTAATTGTCAAAGCCTTTCCAAGGTGAGCCAGGGAATTATGTGGTTATGTCAATAACATCAATAACTGTTTGGCCGATTATAACGAAATTTGAATCACTTATGTTGTTTTATATTCTTTTTCGAATGATTTAATTGTCAAGGTCCTCCAAAGGATAGCCCGGGAATTATATTGTTTTAGCCATAACAACGTAACTATTCAGCCCTTTCTAACGAAATTTAAGACCCTTACGTTGTTTTATATTGTCTCCCGAATGGTATAATTGTCAAGGTTCTCCCAAGGTTAGGCCGGGAATTATATTGTTTTGGCCTTAACATCCTAATTATTCGGCCAATTCTAATGAAATTTGTTTTAACTTCTATTTTGAATGATATAACTGAGAAAGGCCTCCTAAGTTTAACCTGTGATTTTTTTTATTTTGGCAATAATACCATAAGGGTTGGGCCGATTTTAACAAAATTTAAAACCTTTATATTGTTTAACATTCTGTTTCGAATGTTGGAATTGCCAAGGTCCTCCCAAAGTTAGTATGCAAATTATTAAAAGTTTTGAAGGTTGTAAATCATAATAAGTGAGAGCACGCGACGTTTTGTTCAGCAGACCTTGTTAGATCTCTTAGAAGTTTTCATGTACTCAAAACCTGAAAACTATAAGATGAGAGACATTGATTTTATTTTCAAGTTATGACGTACTCAGCCCTTTTGGTATTTATAACAGAAATCGTAAATTCTTTGTACCATTCTCTTGATCTTGAGAGCAAAGACAATGAAACCGGCCGAGTAAAATATGGCTCTTAATGGACCGAAAAAAAACTATGTCAACTAATCGTTGAAATGCATCTGATAAGACTGAGACTGCACACTTTTTAATTGTGCCATTCCAAAGACGCAACAGTTACTACCTTTTTGAAAGTAACTTTGTGGTGACAGAGTCAATTTGAACCTTAATTCAATTTTTTACCTTTTGCTTGAGGGCCTTTTAATATTAACTAAAGCAGGCAAAGCGAATTCTCATTCATTTCATTTTTGCTCACTAGAAAGTTAATCTCTCAATTTGTTTCAGTTGATTTGGTACTATCACTTATTTCTAAAATATTGGTAGATACTTTTGGCTGAACTAAATTTTAATTTACGTTTAATACGGTCTCAGATTGTTTTACCGGTGCTGGTTTAATAACGCTAGTGGCAAAATTTCGTTTTTATTGCTCTATTTATAATTTATTTCTCGGTTATATGGATGTTCTGATGAATAATAAGAACACAAATGAACGGAAAATACCACTGATATGAGTTTATGGTAGGATTAGTGTAGATAAGATTCCTGACAAATTAGGTGGCCCTACTCAAGAAAGAATAAATACAGATATTTTTATATAGTTCTATATTTCAAAATATTCTTGAAAATAGACACATTATATGACAAGTTCACCATCCACTGTGATTCAATCCAGTAGTCACTTGCATTTTAAGAGAAAAAGGTCTTGAGACCTATATTTAGACATATAGACATGTTAATAGAATAATGGTATCAACTGTCTGAGTTTTTGTGGGAAAGGAGAGTGAGCTCCATCACAGTTTTAATCCTACATCATTTTTACTAAGTAAGCATTAGTCATGTTTGGGGAAGTTAATTTTAGGAAACAGTCTCATTAAAAACCAAGATTAAACGTTTTATTAACCATGTGAAGAGAGGAAAAGAGAATTTAGGTGGAGTAGTCTCACCAATATGGATCGCATTAATTATGAGAATATCGTCAACGCCTATTCCATGAACCTCTGTGGTAAAACTCAATAAAATCCCAGACGAGACAAAAAGATCATTAAAATGAAGAAAGAAAAATAGATTAGGAATGATGGAATAGTAAGAATGATCATTATAAACACATCGCGGTTTTTAGTAACCGTAGGCTCGACCCTCCATTAAAATTATGACTTTCAATGAAGAAACCTAATCTTTGGGGATGCCTCTTAAGCCCAAACTCCGAATACTATAAAACCAAAACTTTTGTTTTTAAAAGGCCACAAAACGTTTTTACAGCGAAGTTCAATGGAGCTTGAAGCGTTTTATCTTTTTTTATATGGTTGCAGTAAGGTCTATATTTTGGGTTGAGAGACGAATTGACCATTGTATTTTAGGGTTACGGCAATTCTTGATCTAGATTTTGAGATGGCCATTGCAACTCAAGGATTACCACAAACTTCCATTAAAAATATATATTTTTTATTATTATCTTCATTGTTTTACGAGTATTAGAGAGCGAAATGTGTCTCGTTTTTTCGCATTATTGGACCCTCACCTTTTACGAAGTCATAAATCCGCAGTTCGTATATCATGGCCGCATCACCTCCTGAAAAAGAGTGATAGTAGGTAAATAAAAGGTTAAATGTACTTTAATAAGACTATTAGTAATACTAGAGTTAGTATAGTGAAGTGGAATTTATCTTCATTATCCTTTATATTATCTTGTCGCTTCGGGGGTTGAGGGGAAGCATGGGCAACACTGCTGGCGATGACATTTTGAGGATTTTTTCTATTTCTGCCTCAATGCCCACAGGTCAATTTGCGGCCATATAACTTCCGGGCACTTTCATTTTCTCTCTTTTCTATACTTTCGTTTTATCTCGATCTCCTCTTACATACACTGTGTACACTTTCTGGCCACGATACCATTGTTGGTCTTGCTCGTTAATCTTAAGTGGCATAAACTTTATTATTTGTTAACTTTTCGTAAGTAATCTAGTGGAACATCAATTAATATAGAACAATACTGCTAGTTTACATTTCGAACTTAAATTTACAATTTATTTTTATGTAAATTTAGATGGATTGGCCTCTTATTTTGCCTTGTATTTATAGGTTTGCAGATATTCTGGTACAACATGAAAAGAATTCCCTAGTGAATTCGAAGAAATGAAATGCGTAGCAGCTACAAAGAAAGAGAAGCCAAAGATGCCATGAGTGATTGAATCTCTAATATACCCGAACCAATTTTCAAGAAGCGCATCATTGCTGAGGGTTATGCATGAAACTTGGCATATAGCTGCAAATCTAGTTATTTTTAGAACTATGTGATGTTGCGAAGTTGAGAACAAAAAAAGCTGATGGCCAATTACTCAAAGATAAGCGATATGGGCTATTATTAGAGCCCTATAATAAGTAAGATAATCGATCGTGAGACAATCCCTGAATGGGACAAATAGTTAAAATCACAAACTTATTCCCTCACAATATTTCTCCTGTCAATATTCTTTCTGCTGATTTTGCCCAATGTTATTAAAAGGGCAGGTAATTTTCCCTACACTCTAGCTTTCAGACAAGAAATAATAGCATATACGAGTATAACGAATGACATTTTTCGCTAAAATTTGTTACAGGTTACGTGACAAATATCATTGGATTCTATGTTACCCTTAAAAACGCAAACTCATATCTACTCATAATTATCAGACTTCAAATACAGTGGGGCGCAAAAGTTTTACAACACACTGTTAGAAATGAATTTTAGATACTTTTATTTAGGACAGGCTAATAAAATTTAGAAAACCCTTGCAACTTTATGATATAGATAAAATTCAATAATCAGAAAGCAAAATGCTAAACATAAAGAATTATATAAGAAAAATTATGTTATTTGAAAACAACAAAGTTTATATAACATTCATATAAATACATATGAATACGTTACATCTTTAAAATATCTCATTTAAAACAATTTCTCATTTGTTCGAGAATATTTAGTCGTGGGGTTTCTTTTTTCATCCTGTAAAGGTAGTGCGGTATTCCTTACAAGATACTCGTACCGTCAACATCCTTAACATGTGATAAAACAAATAAGTGAACACATTGTAGCCACTGATAAGCCTGGCCTTGTGTATAGAAAGATCTTTGTACGGCTCAAATCATCTCTATATTAAATTAGTGCCATAATACGCAACCGAAAGTCTCGTAGTTCGATTAATCCGTCTCATCGTTCAAGTTGTCTTGGAATGTTAACGGAACGTGAAGCTCGCCAAACATACCACAAATTAAGAAATCTCTCTCTAGAACTGGCTTGATGTTTGAAAATGAACCAATAAATAAAGTAGTTACAAGGAAAGAAGGTACCCTAGGAGACCTTACGGTCCATTCAAAGAGGGTACCTTGGGACTAGCAATCGCGCGGACACATGGCTGCTCAATTGTTTTGCGTCCCTAAACGGCCACTTTTCAAGACTTTGTCTAGTCTTGACTTGAACTGGTCAACAGATTCACTGTTGACAACTTCCACTGGAAGTGCGTTCCACTTACCGCAGATACTGTAGGTGAAAAAGTTTCCACACAGATTGCGGTTGTAACGCTTCAGTTCAAGTTTGAAGCCGTGATTGCGCGTTCTGTTCTCACTCAGTGTGAAAATATCCCGGTAGTCAACATTGTCGAACCCTCGAAGTATTTTGAAAACTTCGATGAGCTGACCACGCAGTCTACGGGTTTCCAACGAGAACAGATCTAATTCCCTTAGTCTATCCTCATAACTTTTATGTCGGATAGAGGGAATCAGTTTGGTTGCCCTGGCTTGTACGCGTTCCAACCTTGCGATGTCCTTTCGAAACGAAGGACTCCAAAATTGTACGGCATACTCCAGGTGCGGCCGAACTAGGGAGTTGTACAGACAAAGTACTATCTCCCTGTTACGGTATCCAAACTGGCGCTTTATGTACCCTAACATCCTTTGGGCTTTCTTCTCTGCCTCGATGCACTGTTTCGAGAACTTGAGGTCGCTAGTGACAGTAACACCCAAGTCCTTCTCAGTGTCACTCGATTCGAGAGCAGTGCCCTTAAGGATATAATGAGATTGGGGATTTCTGTGGCCGATATGCATTAATTGCACTTGTTCACGTTGAACGGCATTTGCCACGTGTCCGACCACTCCCCAATCTTCCCAAGATCTTCCTGCAGGCGGGCAGTATTTCCATCCTTTGCAACGTTCATACCAAGCTTGGTATCGTCGGCAAATTTGGAAATCTTGGCAACCATGTCACCGTCCATGTCGTTGACGTAGATGATGAATAGTAGTGGTCCCAGGACAGAACCTTGAGGCACTCCGCTAGTAACGGGCACCCACTCAGAAGCCTGTCCATTCACCACCACCCGTTGCCGTCTGCCACTTAGCCAGTTCTCGATCCAGCCGGCTACTTTTCCGTCTATGCCCAGCGCTCGCACTTTCCGGAGAAGGCGGCGGTGTGGTACCTTATCAAAGGCTTTCTGAAAGTCTAAGTAAACCACATCCACCGCCTTGTCCCGATCGTGCTCACTGAACACGAAGTGGAAGAATTCCACGAGGTTCGTCAGGCATGACCGTTGCCTTCGAAAGCCGTGCTGGGAACTCCTCAGTAGCAGGTTTGACTCTAAATACGACGTTATTTTCTCCAACATCATGCTTTCCATGAGTTTACCGACTATCGAAGTCAGACTGATAGGTCGGTAGTTTGACGGATGGCTGGAGGATCCTTTCTTGAAGATCGGAGTCACCTCCGCCTTACGCCAGTCTCTAGGAACGCATCCGGTCCGGATTGACATGTTAAAGATAGCGCACAGATGTCGTGATACTTCATCGCACACTTCCTTCAACACCTTGGGTAGAAACCCGTCCGGTCCAGGGGACTTATTCGTCTTTAGGTCAGCGATCTTTTTCTTTATTTCTCCTTCGGTGAAGTCCATTGCCTCCAGCTTTTCCCCCGAGTAGGAATCCGTGGGCTGGGGGATGGGACCACACTCTTTAGTAAACACTGAGGAGAAGTATTCATTGAGAAGGTTAGCATTTTCTGCATCTGACTGAGTTAATGCACCCTCCTCGTCCACTAGGGGCCCAATCCTACGATGGATTGGTTTACGGCTATTTACATAGCCGAAGAACTCCTTGGGATTCTCCTTGCAGAGTCTCGCCACTCGGAGTTCCTCAGTACGCTTAGCCGGCCTTATGCTGGACTTCACTCTCCTGGCTAGCCTCCGGTACTCGTCAAAGGCACCCGAGATCTTCGATCGCCGGTACGCATTTCTCTTCTCCCTAAGCAGTTGGCCGATTTCTCGATTAAACCACTTTGGTTGAACAGAAGACCGACGGAGGCATTTTAGAGGGATGCAACTTGATTGAAGACTCATGAATTTATTTTTGAAATTGTTCCACGAATCCTCAACCTCTTCGCATACCGCTAGCCTTACATCAGTCAGCCCAGCACGAAGGCGTGCAAAGTCTGCTCTTCTCAAGTCAAGTTTCCTTGATTGACTGGCAACAGACCTTACCTTCGGGATCTTGACGGTAAATCTAACTAGCTGGTGATCACTGCCACCGAGCTCTTCGCCTACAGAGACATCCTCAACGATATCATCCTCAGAGGTGAAGACCAAGTCGAGGATATTGTCTCCTCTCGTCGGTTCTCTGACCCATTGAGTGAGGAACTCGTTGTTGGCGAACTCCAGGAGTAGCGCGCTATCGCCACAGGCTGCTCTGGTTTCCCAGTCAACTTGTCTGTTGAAGTCGCCCATAACGATGCACACTCTGCCTTGAACAAGCTCACCCAGCAGCTGGTACAGTTCCCTGTCCTTCTCAACGGGTTGGGAAGGGGGTCTGTAAAGCACCAGGGTCCTGTATCTGACAGGACCTATCTCTAGGTCAACGCCTAGGAGCTCGTGATCGGATATAATGTTGGAGTTCGTAGATTTGATTGTATCCTTGACATACAACATTACACCGCCACCCTCTCTGTCTGGCCTATCTTTGTGGAAGAGTTGGTAGCCAGGAACCGTGAATTCGCCTTCAAAGTCTCGGTTTGACGTTTTTATCCACGATTCTGTTATGGCTACCATTTCGGGTTCTTCCGTCGCTACGAGGGCACGGAGCTCAGGAAACTTGTTCCTGATTGACCTCGCATTGAACAGAAGAACTTTCAGGGAGTCCGCGACTGTAGGACTCCCTATGCTCTTCCGTTTCCCGGCTTCTTTGTTGGCGAGGCACCCCTTTTTGCGACCTCTGAGAAGGTCGTTCCTGGAGTGACACGGGCGTACTGGCGTACGTCCGCCCTCACTCTGGGCCGGATACTCCTTTCGGTCCTCTCTACGACATTCTGGATCATGTTCGACAGAAAGGCCTTTCCTTTAAAGGAAAGATGTACCCCATCCCTTTGGTAGAGATCATTTCTACCATAAAAGGTGCGGTACGGGTCCACAAAAAAGACCCCCTCTGCCGTACACAAATCTGCCAGGCGCCGGTTTAGAGACACATTCATCGAGTGAGCGGTCCGTGTTGGACCTCTCCTCGGGAGCATCCCGACTACCACACGCTTGCGGGTTTTCAGCCCACAGTCGTCCACGGCACCCATGACCGTGTGGAGGATTTTATCTGTAGGGCCTACCCTACCTCCTCTCAGGTACAGGTCGTTTCCACTGACCATCAGTAGCAAAGTTTTGGAACAAATCCTTTGGTCAGAATAAATGAAAATAGTACTTTTTCGCCAAAATTCAATCATCAGGTTTTGATTAAGAATTGTGAAAATGATGCGCCAAATAATACGATGATTGATCAGTGGTGGATAAATCATGGTATGGAGTTGTTTTTGTTCATCCGGAGTTGGAAAATAGATGTAGTGGAATTTAGAATGAACCGTGAAATATAGAGTGGAATTTGGGCAAGGTATTAGTTATCTAGCTTTGGCTATCTGAACTTATAACCAGTATGGACATTTTGCCATGACAATGACCCCAAACATACATCAAAACAAAATTTGCGGCACACAAAGAGAATTAGTGTTTTTGAAGGGCCAAGTCAATCTCTTTACCCAAATCCCATCAAAATCTATTAAGGAAGTTGAAATGAATAGCCCAGAAACGAGATCCCTATAAGTCATATCAGTCCAAGAAAATATGTTTAGAGGAATAGAACAAAATCATCCCAATCCGATCTGGAAAGACTGGATGACTACTCAAAGTGCCTGCATGCTACGAATGACAACCTAGTTTATGTAACCAAATAATAAACTAAGATTATATTTTAAACTTAACGTTTTAAAATTTCATTACTGTCCATTATATATTTTACTTGCTCGCTGTTTTGCTTTATCATCATTACATTGTATTTATTATATAAAGTTGTGCGTGCATTGTAATATTTATAAACCTGCTGTCGAAACAAGAGAGTTCGAGTAAGGTTTTGTTTAAAAGAGTCGTATGAAACTAAAGGTTTCGGAAAGAGCAATGCCTACGCTCGTCAGAAAATTTCCGGAGAGAGTAGCCGAGAATTTCTTTGGTTTAGTTGGACCATAAAAACGCCACTGTGGACCTATAAACTCCGAGGCGGGGAGGCAAAGCTTAATTGCTTCCGGTAGAAAATATATGAGTTCCGGCGAACGCCTATATATTTTATGTCACAAAATTTATCTTAGAAGTAGTCCGTCAGAATCCTTCCAAGGAAGAGTCCCGAAGACGTCACTCTCCCTTGAAGAAGACCCCAGGTCGTTGTTTCCGAGTGAGCCAGGCCCAAAAAATACAGAAGGTATTCGTTGGCCTATTTTAAGACGTCTGTGGAATAATCCACTGGAGGCGGATATCCTCGGGCGATAGAACACGGTGTCATACTGACTCGCAGCTCGGATCCTATTTGGAACGATGGTTTAAGGAACGAAAGAGCCGTCAAGAGGAAGCGCACAGTCTCAGCACCAGATGAGTTTTCCTCTTCGAGCGTATTCAGGGGAATCTTCCTCTTTTGAGCGTCTACAAGAGAATCTTCCCATTTTGTGGGAAGATTGTGGTAATCCCCCTCAAAATAGTAAGATATTTGCACCTTTTCTTCCCTCTTTGAGGCGGTGCGACGCCCTCCAACTAAGACTAGTCAAGTAGTCTCCTCACAAGTCATCTCAGATAAGTAGAGTAAATTTTTGTGCCCTTAAGGCTAGGCTCCCATTCATAGTTTCTTCCCTTCAGCTCTTGCGGCATGAGTAATTATTGATAATTTTCCCATTGCTGAATTAATTAATAACTAGAGAGTGTAAATTATTTGTATTATATGTTTGGTTGTGTAATTAAACATTATTTTTGAAATTCTTGTTTAAGTCCTCCAACCACCAAAGCCTAATCAAATCAGATCAATCCCGGCCAACCATATTTAAAATATTCCCCCCAAAAAACCCGTGGACTCAAAGAAATTTAATTCCAATTATTATTTTTAGCTATCGTAGTCCTTTCCGAACAAATGAAGGAATCGAGAAATAGGCAATAACTGCCTAATACTACGACACCTGCCTTAAATAAAATTATGTATATTTTCAGTTGTAACAGTATGTTGTATACTTTGATCAGTGTTTGATTTTAGCTTGTTAGGAGTACAAGATCTCGGGGGTGACAAAAGATATTTTTTCCTAACGAAGGTAAATAACCAGACCAAGTTCACACTTATTTCTGTGTCATTGAGCATATTGAAATGGTAACAGACATAGTGCTTAGAAGCAGTGACCTATTTTCTACTTGCATTTTGTTCACAGAAAAATTAAATTGTTTCAATATAATCTTATTCACTTTCAGGATGAAAGGAATTCGAGCTCAGAATATTAATTACCTTTGCAGTGGGTGAAAATTTGCTTTCGATAAGTCTGATTCTCTTAAAATGATTAGGGTTCTTGAAGCTGTCCTTTAGCCTGGCCATTTATAAATGGTAAGATTTCTTATACAAGCAATTTCCACATCGGTTTCTTTATTGATAGCTCAACTTTTCGATTTATTTCGATTTCATACCAACCGGAAGATATACACTAACTGTTTTTCAAACAGTTAGTGACATTATTCCTTCATTCCCCAGCACTAATCGGGAATTTCATCAATATTCTTTAAATTTATTTCACCATTTTATCGACCTCTAAATCCATCTTCTCATTCACTCTTAATAAAAATTAAATGGGTGATCAAACCATTTCTATTTTTTCTCAATTTATTAAAAATTTTCTTTTACATCTAGATCAAATGAATACTTTCCTCCGAGTCAACGCTACAATTGATGCTAACAATCTCATTCACATCTGCTCATTAATTCATATAATAAACTAAGCGTTACACATAAGTAAGGAGATTATTCTGTAATGGGGCTTTTCTAAAGTGATGTAGTTAAGGAAAATAAAACGAATGGAATATATAATTTATGTTAAGGTAGAGGACAAACTTTCAGGTGTTAGGAAGAGTGCGGCGATGCCCATCATTTGTAGCACGGGCAATCGTACTGCCCCTGATATGTGGAATAATGCCTGCCGATCCGATATTAACCATCGACGTTACGTTTCAACCTTGTCTCTCAGCATGTTTGACCCTGCGGTTAATTATCTAATATATATTTTAACTTTCTTCTTGGTAATTTTCGATTTAAATAAAAACATCCAGGACACTATTTTGACATAACAGATATTATGATTGATTCATCGTCCATTATTTCTGCCACTAACCATAAATCCTATTAAGGTATTATGGTATGAGCGTTTCACGATAAAATATTCAGAAGATTCAAGAGAATTGAGAGTCGTTTTACAGCTTTCTTCTCTGCCCACCTCTAGTAGTACCTACATCAAGCTATTAGAATATCTTTCAATGATATTTTAATACTAATCTTATTTTAATAGCCATTCAAATGGAGAAACTTACGTTGGTTATATATTTTAATGACTCACATTTATATTTCTCTCTTTGGTTCCCATCATGATTTCCAGAACGATTGGAATCTCTAAGTAAAAAAAGTTTTATTTATGTACATTCACTTCACCTTCACTTAACTCCTTTATCTTCATCTAGTTAATAAGGATTAGCTGAAATTTTCCCCTCAACTAATGTTCCAATTAATAAAGTGAAGTAAGTGCGTATATGCAGACATTATTTTCATCTTCCGGAGAATTCATTTACTTTGCTTCGATAAAGTCCAGTACGATAATATACATAAATTTTGGCATAAGTGCACAAAATATCACCAAAAAATGGAGTTTTGTAATAACCTTCTTTTACTTGCCTTGCTACTAAACCAAATTTAGACAGGTGGCAAATTTAGCAGAGGTACAAAAAGTTTTAGATCTCTAACAATTAAATAGAGGGAACAAAATTAAATAGAAACTCCCACCCATAATTCACAGCTAATTAGTTCGGAATCGAAACCTCACAAGGGACAACAAACAAATCCAGTCAGAAAATCAATAAATCTGATTGGTTTCAACTGTTTGAAAGCATTGATCACAGATCAATGAAGATGGAGTGATGCAACTGATAACACACCTCTAGTCCTAAAGCGGTTGGGAGGATGAGAAAGGCAGAAGAAAATGTTGGAAAAATGAGTAAAATAGTGTGTATTGAATTACTTAATAAGGTAGTAATGGGAAAAGTGTAAACGTGGTCCGATAATGGTTGGCGTGCACGACGTTAGACTGCATCCGAGGCCGAAGCGTAGGGCGATGCCAGGGAACACCGAAGCAGAGACGGAAGCAGAAGCCGAGGCTCAAATCAAGCAAGATTCCCCTGTCCCCCGCAAAGAGGGCCCAATATCACCTTTATTTGGTACTCTGCCCTATGGACCCGGTCAGGTGGGTAGCGGCTCTGCTCCTCCTCTGGGAGAAGTGAAGATCAACCCGTGTCCCACAAGATGGACATGTACACTATGCAATAAACACATCATAAAAGACAAACACCCATAATGTGCAACAATGCCACAACACACCGGTTGCATCTCAAATGCACAAATACTAAAATCAAACAATACACAAAACACTGGATGTGCCCAAAACACCAAGCACCACACCCATCAATGCGCACCAAACCAACACCAACAAACTCACAACCCACACTTCTACAAACATCACAAACCCTTAGACAATCAAAGAATCAAAGCACACACAACAAGCATCTAAAATGACTACAAATAAACATAAATGGACTGAACAAGAAAACGATAGAACTCGAGCACTTCAAAACAAACATGAAATAGGCATAATCACCATACAAGAAACTAAACTCACGGAAAAACATAAAAACCCTCAAATCACAAACTATACATCAATCAGAACCGACAGAAAACACAAAGATGGGGAAGGCCTCCTCACATACAGCAAAATCAACATTACCTATACACAGACCCCCTTCCCAAACAACATAACACACATAAAACTCAAGCACAAATCACCAAAATCCTTCTAACAAAACTAAGCACTTACACCTCACAAACCTTTGCATTGCACCCAGAAAAACCACAAATACCAATCATCCAAATGAAGATGCAGACATAACAAACTTCCTAAACCACTATACCACTCTCAGGAAGTCTATAATTACAAGAAATATCAACGCACACTCAGAACTTTGGAACTTACCCACAGAAGACCACAGAGGAGAACTCATCACCGAGATCATCCAAAACTCAAATCACATAAGAATAAACACAAATACACCTACCCGCATACCCACATACCCCAACAAACAACCTACTTTGCCACTTCAACAAACACCCTACACAGTCCCCTCACCTGGAACATGATACACGCTCTCTCCTCTCACCATCTCCGCATCTTAATCACATTATGTATAAAGAAAAACAAACTACAGGCTACAAGAAAACCTCAAAACATACACAAACTAGATAGAATACAAAAGATAAATTGAATACGTACTCTTAAGCATCTAACCTCCCAAAAATGCACACACATCAAACAAAATATTAACTAACACTATCTTACAAGCAAGCAAACACAAAAACTCACGTGAGAAAATACACAACACAAAAACTACTCCCTGAACTAATCAGAAACATCATAGCCCAACCGAACAAAACTAGAAAACGAAACCCATCAGACCCCAAAATTATTAAAATAAAAAACAAATAGGTCACGCCATACAAGAACACAAACAAGAATCGGGAAACATCACCTAGACCGGCAATGGGACCACAAAACAAACACGCAATCTCTGGAAAACTATTGCTAGCTTCACAAACAAAAAAACAAGACAGCCACAAAAGAACACCATCACCTTTGGAAATAAAGAAGTCACAACGCCCATACAAAAAGCAAAAGACTTCAACAAACACAACCATACACCAAAAGAAACCTGAAAACAGGAAAATACGCAGACTTACAAAAAAATCCCCAAACGACAATTCACAACCACAACAGAACCGACCATCAGAGCAATAAAACAAGCAAGAGACAACAATTACACCAGCACTGATGAGATAAACATCAAACACCTAGGTTACAACGCCATAAAAATAAACAAAGGAGACTCGTACAAATAAATAGCGGTACTTTCCCCCATAGCCAAATCACTATAAAAAATCATCCTACCCTACATCACATCCAACATCCCAAATACACCACACCAACATGGGTTCAAACCATTGCACTCATCCCCCACAGCATTGCACACAATAAACAAAATAATACCAAATGGATTCAACTAGTAAATTCCACCACATAGAACCATAGCAGTCGCCTTTTACATGCACAAAGCAGTCGACACAGTAGACCTACACAATCTAATCAACAAGATCCACAAACTCACCATACTCACCACACTTAGTAAGTCCATAGCAAACAACATCAAGGGATGACCTTAATACACATGCAAATCACAAAATTTAAACACAGGCACACAAAGTCCGAAGTTCCCTAAGGACGAGTACTTTCCCCAACACTTTTCATATCTACACCTCAGATATACCAACTCCCCCACAAACACTAAAAATTGTCACCTACGCAGACGACATCACAATACTCTCATCACATAACAAACCAGAAGCCGCTGACCAAGAGATACAACCTTACCTCAACAAAATACACACATGGACAATAGAAAACTCACTATACTTAACGCCACCAAAACAATGAACATTCTCTTCACACTAAATCATACAAAATACAACACAAGCTTAAATCTAAACATAGAAAACATACCGTTACCCACCACGAAGGAACCGAAGATCCTTTACCTCACTTTTGACCCCAAACTGACATACTCAAAACACATACAAAACACAAAGTCAAGGCCACGAATACATTCAAAGTCATCAAGGCACTCACAACTACACACTGGGGAAAAACCACGAAAACGCTTATTACCACATACAAGACAACCACATCATACCAATCAAAAATCACCTAAAACTACATGCATCACAACTCAGGCAGAAAACACAAGATCCAAATCATCCAATCCACCACATCACCAGACAACCTCCCAATCACCGACACAGAAAACAGTCTATTTTCTGATAACAACTAACTTAGACAAAGACTTTAACACAACAACAGTAGACACAATCAAGCAGAACAAGAAAACAATCCACTCTCAGATCATACAACAATACCTGACAAACAGAACCTACAACAAAATATTAAGTACACTACCTCCAACCATACACAACTCATAACAAACATTCAAAAAACAGATCAAAAGAACACTAGCACAGATACAAACAAAAACTCACCCGTTCTGATGTCATACATGCACAAAATATCTCCCCCACCCACATAACACCAAAACTGCCACAAATGCTTAACACAGATACACGACACCACAAATCTCTTCAACTGCCCACAGATACACACAGAGCGGGGCCCGGTAGATCTCTGGGAGAGACCCCCGGAGAGGGCAAGTCTGCTCATGCGATGGTCCGGGGAGCTGGGGTAGGGCCTGGAATAGGTGGGAGGGTCCCCGACTGACTATTGGACCAGGGACGGGGTCGCCACCACTACCAACAAAGTGTAAACGTCTGAAAAATACATAATCCCATTGCTCCAAAACAAATACTTCTTGCTATGTTAGTAAGATAGGAGAATGCAATTTTCCTTAATTTGTCACCGATTCATAACAAGGAGACAAAGTAGGAGAGAGTGAAGGAAAAAACGCGGAGAAACTTATATGAGAGTAAATAAAAAATAATTATAGATAAAATCAAATATCGATCTTCCAAATCGTGAACAAAAGCCCCTAAGAGACAAGAATGAGGACAGGCGCATTTATTGAGGGGCAATGTCATATTTGAATACTCGGGAGAGAATGTAACATAAGAGTGTGACTGACGATAGACGCAGGTTTGTCCAACTAATCCTAATGGATTATTATCCAGATGGGTCAAATTGGGTAATTGTTAAAATTAGTAGCGCAGGTTTTTTCTTGCCATATTAGCGTTATGGTGTCGCATCATATTATATTACATATCATTTTGTTCGGAAGTTATGGAGCAAAGGATTAATCTATGGGCATTGGGGTCGAAAAGGCACGTAATACTCCACTCTTATTAGAGGAGGAGAATAGTAATGTAGTAATGTAGGGAAGTAGAGGGGTAACATGAAGGGGTAATGGCATCCTTCGCCCAGGATTAGGTGAAAAGATTTTAAGTTGAGGAAGAAATAAATATAAATAAAAGTGGAGAAAAAGGATGGGAAAGATGTAACACTCAAGATATTAGTTTGGTACAGGTTATGCGAGCCTTCTACCGATGTCAACGGCCTGCATTTGTGTTTTATTACTGTTGTGCGCTCATATGGTGGATACTATGGATGGTACAGCCACGCAAAAACAAAAAATAAATATTTCAATATTATTTTTATTAATCTATATAGAGTTAACAACTAATATAAACATTTAAAAATTAAAAATCACGAAAAAATAACATCAAGATGCATCCTTAGACATTTGACCTGCCATAAATTTGAAAAGGTATACTGTCGCTTGTAAGCAAATCCAATGGCGTGTTCGGCGTTTGAAAAAATAAGAGCCGTTGGGAACTGGAGAAATGGAGCCTACGCGTACAAGCAAGCGCATGAGAGTCATATTGCAACCATCCTCGAGTGACAGACTAACTGCTAGGCCGAGGAGACTTTCTTAGGGGTCGTTAGGAAGTCAAAAATGACCAAAAAGTGACTAAATCAGAAGGCTACCATTAATAGAATTTTCTTGGTGCTGGTATAAGTGAAAAAGGCTGCGAATATGCGCCTCCTAGCTGAAGCGTGGTTTACTAAGCAGAACTAATAATCACGCCAATTCCATTACGTCAAAACGACACCAATTGATGAAGGAATCCGGGGGTCTTTCTGCCATAGTACCTAGAAATTTTATTACCCTTAGTCTTGGCCAAAAGAAAAGAGAATTACAGTATACTATTTGTTAGAACGAGAAACGAAGCTTAGAGGCTGCTGGAGTAGGCACTCTAGCTTATCTGTGTGAGATCCAAAAGAAGAGATCGAAATAAAGCAGTATTTTAGAACGTGGCAAGAAGATTGACAGAAGCAACGATCTAATGTCTACGTAGCTCATGGCAAATATTGACGATATAGAGACTTCCATGTAGTTGACACCCTTCCTACTCTAAGAGATCCGAGATTTCCACCAGCCTAACCTTACGCTTAAATTTCAATCTCGTACTTACTCAGAATAAAGATAATTGAGAATATTTGACTCGCTATCAAGAATGGTGGTACCCCATGATACGGAATATCTAATCATTTCGTAGTAAGATGCTAAATGGGAAGCTAGAGCTTGAAACTCTAAGAAACTCTAAGATTTTGAATATAAGTCAAGCATATGGATTGTTCGCTCTACTGTATAAAAAAGGAAATCTCCAAGAAATATGAAATGAATATAAGAACCTATCCTAGGAACAGATCATTTTATATTGTTAACAGGAATTCCAACCTCCCTCAGATCTGCATCTTAGATAATTCCGATACCATTGTAGAATCAAGGCAACTTGCCATAAAATTATGGCTCTCGGACGAGATTTCGCACAGAGACCGTGCAGATAATGGCAGGCCGCTCAGCAAGGAAGCAGATAGAAAGGGGGGAGGATTGAGTTCTGAGAACCAAAGAAGGTTATGGCTTAGCCCTAATCGCAACCCATTCTTTCAAGGGCCCACAAGTACTTGTGCCTTACTCTCGTAAGAAATTCCCCCTAATTTTGGTTCTGAAGACGGACCGGCCGTCTTCGATCACATCAATTTGGTCAAATCATACACGGATATGCGTTTATAAATTCTTCTGTTACGTACATATATATATATACTCCCAAATTGAAGCTCTTTTCGGCCTCATAAAATTAAATATTCTTCTCGGAAAGAATTACCTAAAATACTATGTACGAGTATATTGGGGAAGGGGCTATTTTTAACAGTTGGAATTTTTTTCTCATAGTTCAGTTGAGATTTTGTATGTTATCATAATTTTACTAACTAATTTTATGTTAATGAAACTTATTTAAATTTAATGCGAATATTCAACGTTTTGGCGGTTTGGCCACCCAAAATTATTGGAACTTTTATAAAAGTTCTTTCTAAGGGTTCAGCAAACATACATATGATTTTTAAATGTTTTTTAATTCCAAAAAAGAGAATAATTTCAACTCTTGAAGTTTAAAATATGTATTAAAATTAAAACATGGCTGTTTACAGTGTTAAAAAAATTGTATCAAAATATGAGTGTCTTGGTACTTTTTTCGTTATTCTAGAGAACGTGTTCGAAATGACCTCCATTTAGCTCTGTGCATTTTTTAAGGCAAAGCAAAAGTTGTCCATTACGTCTATGCAAACTGACAAACTAATGGCTCTGATCTTCTCCCTGATGGCTTCCTTTAGTAAGGTGATGGTTCTGAGTCTCCCTCTGTAAATTATGTCTTTAATGTAGCCCCAGAGAAAGAAATATGGGGGGCTAAGGTCTGGGCTGTGTGGTGTTCACTCAAAATCAGTCTTGAGACTGATCACACGGCCACCAAAGTTCCCTTTCAGTTAATCTCGGGAGTGGTTTGAGGTGTGACAGTTTCCTCCATAGGCAACGGGAACAGAGTAGTGACTCGCTCTTGAAGGTTTTGAGGACCTCAACATATCGATCTTTGGTGACTGTCACTGTCGCGCCAGATTCTTCGAAGAAGAGATTGTAGTCCATACCGTGCATATTAGGGGATTTTAGAGGCTTAGTAGGGACGTCATTGGGTCTAGAGGTCCCCCAGGAGACATTTATCTTCGAGTTTACCTTTCCTTCAAAATTAAAATGAGCTTCATCTGAGCTACAAAGTAGGTTAAGGAAAGTTGAGATTTCCTGAATCTTCTCCACTATTTGACTGTTATAGCCTTTCTCTGCTCTTTGTTTGAACTCTAAGGGTCTGCTTTCTCTATATTATTTATGGGTAGGCGTGTACATCTATTAGTAGCACTCTCCTGAAACTCTTACGCGATATACCGAGGGACTGACTTCATTTGCGCACAAAGCGTTTTGGACTCTGCTGAACTGACCCTCTCACGCTCTCATCGACCAGCTCTTCTGTACGCTTCCTGGGGCGTCCTGAATAGGTGGACGGTTATTGCTTGCTAAATTTAGGTTCTCCACTGTCCCATATTTCTGAAGTGGTCCATCCAGTCCTGAAGTCTGCTCTTGGAGGGGGCTTTTTAACATTTGAACTGATGCACGAAAGTGTCCTGCACTTTCTTGAACGAGCTTGTCTTGTAGTACTGTTTGACGCAGTATATTCTTTGTTGAAGCTTCCAATGAGATCAACTGGTGTTTACAGGCATTGCTTCGTCATGTCCTGCAAAGTAAGGGTGATTAATGAATGAATGACTATATATCAAAAAAGTGTGTGCATGACCGTTTTGGGGGATACCCTGTATTAAAGTAAATGGAGATGAAACAAGGTTTTCTGGCCACAAAGTTGCGTGCTCTCACTTATTCTGATTTATGACCTTACGACCTTCAAAACTTTTAATAGTTCCCAGAATAAACTTGAGAGGACCTTGATAATTTTATCATTCGAAAAAACAACCTAAGTGTTTCAAATATCGTAAAACCTGCTGAATAGTTAAGATGTTATTGTCAAAACAAAATATTCACTATTCCCTATGGTATTTACTTTAAGAAAAAGTTTACAGCACTAGAAAAATTAAATTTAGTTGATCCTAACTTGAGGAAAAAATTCTCTTTGCATTGGGGACCCTATCGGTATCTGATATCCAAAAATGTATTACTAGTCCTAACCATAATATCTCTCTATATAGTATAAATATACCTATACCGGGTGTCCCAGAATAATGTTAACCGTTGTTTGAATTAGTATAACTCAAATACTATGGAGATTTTGGGGTTGTGCAAAAGTGTTTTATTTAACAACTATTTATCTGTCGATTCCGGAAATTTCATTAAATTCCCTAATCTGATGTTGATACATTAATTGGTTTAGTGGAGGCTATGTTTGCGCAAGGAGGTAAAATAATGAGACAAAGCCTAGGAATTCTAGGCCACCGTGCACTTTTAAGAGAAGCGTAGGAAGCCTACGTAGACTAGGTCACTGTGCCATTCTTCAAGCAAAGCCTAGGCCATTTTACAGTGGTTTTTCAGTCCCGCTGTGGTATGGTCTTGTCATTATTGCTTACTAACCAAATCAAAGCGTTTCTGGGTAAAAGTTTACTTTCGTAGAACCTTTTTAATCATGCAGTTAACAAAAAGATCAACGCGTATTTGTAGTCACAAACTTTTTTAAGACTGGCAGGATTAAACAAGTACAAGATTCATTTGAACAACGTTTTTCAGGTAGGCACCCACCAAGCAAGCCCACAGTTTGGAAAAATGTTTGCAAATATGAACATGAAGGAACATAAAAACAACAAAAGATATCGAAAATGTTCAGATGACGCTTCTTCAAAATCGACATGTATCAGTCAGAAAGAATAGGTTACAATTGTTAAAGTCATTATTTAGCCGCATTAATAAACATGACTTAAAATGGCATCCCTATAAGATGCATGCAAGAACCAGCTTCTTGAAACTGATGTTCCTAGTCGTAGACAATTTGTCGAATGGGGTCTCCATAACCTGCTCGTTTCTTGGAAACATTGTGATTGGTAACGAGGCAGCCTTTTTCATGAATGGAAACGTAATTAGCCATAATATTCGGCAATGTCTGCCCCTCCCCCTCAGCATTTAACTTTGACCCACGTATTTGTCAGCAGAAAATGTCTCTGTTGTGGATCGGAATATGCGGGAATGGCTATCTTTTCGGCCCATTGTTTTACGAGAATAAGTTGAATGGTGCTGCCTACCTGAACATGATCAACGAAAGGATCTTCCGGGAACTCCGCCAGATTTATGTCAATTAATTTAATAGACTTTGATGGATTCAAGAGGGTGCACCAGTTCATAGACAGCTTTCTGTAAGAACAAAACTAAGAGAAACGTTTGATTAATTACAAACACTGTCCCCAAATCAATACAACACACAAAATACTGCATCGATAAATAAACCCACTTAAACAATAGCTTACATAAAAGAGAATTATTGTTACTCATCTAAAGGATTCCTTAAATGTTAGTTACGGTAAAAATTCCAGCTTGCTTTTTAGTCGCGGGTGACTCTAATCTCACTATGTCGTTAGGTCGGTCTCCGTTTTGCTTTTTTGGTGTGTTTGGTAGTAATATTGTATATATTCGGACGATTCTAACCAAATTGAAAAGCCTTAGGTTGTTTTGTATTATATTTCGAATGATATAATTGCCAAGGTCCTCCTAAGGTTAGCCCACAAATAACATCCTAACTATTCAGGGGATTCTAATGAAATTTGAAACCATTAGTTTGTTTTCCATTCTCTTTCGAATGATATAATGCCGAAGTCTTCCCAAGGTTAGGCGGCGAATTATGTTATTTTGGCTATAACATCATAACTATTTGGCAGACTCTAAAGAAATCTGAAAGCTTTATGTTGTTTTAAATTCTCTTTCGAATGATATAATAGCAAAAGTCCTCCCAAGGATAGCCATGGAATTATTTGAGAAATAACATCATAAATATTTGGCCAATTATAATGAAATTTGAAACCATTATGTTGTTTTACATTCTTTTCCAAATGATATAATGCCAGAGTCTTTCCAAGGTTAGCCGGGTATTTATTATGTGGTTTTGGCTATAACATCATAACTATTTGGCAGATTCTAGCGAAATCTTAAATCCTTATGTTATTTTAGATTTTCTTTCGAATGATATAATTGCCATCGTCTTGCAGAGGTTCCCGGAGACTTATTTAGCAATAACACCATAACTATTTGGCCAATTCTAATGAACTTTGAAACCATTCTGTTGTTTTACATTTTCTTTCAAAAGATATATCTGTTAATGTCTTCCCAAGGTCATTCCGCAATTCTTGGAAAGTTTTGAAGGTCGTAAGGTCATAAATCAGAATAAGTGAGAGCACGCGAGTTGGCTCAGCATAGCTTATTTATTATCAACTGACCAACAAACCATTGAGTCAACTTTAAAACTTATATTTGAGCTCATTGAGAATTATTTTAATTTTTAAATTTCGCTACGTTTCCCTGTTATTTATTACTTAAAACGCGAATATCTATTAGGTTTTCTTGATAAAATGTTTAGATCTTTTGAGACCATAATGAAAACAATAATAATGAAATAATATTTACCTTAGTGATTTAGGTTTTTCAAGGCAATCATAACAGCAGCTCCTTTGAACCTTTTTCACCTTGGGCGAGAATATTGTGTTAGGAACTCAAAATTGCCATAGAAATTCCTTTGATACGAAGAATATTTACTTTCTAATGAGACAAATTGTATATATTACTAAAGTTTGTGTGATTTGGCTATATTGTCCAGGACCTAAAATAGAAAAGCGTCTCAACTAAATAACTGCCTAGGTTTCTGGGACTGATGATATTTCTCCAAAAATATATCGTCTTTTAGTCCGGCCAATTGTTCTACATACTGAAAATGAGTTTTGTTCTGCGAACATAAAATAATGTCATCACCCCCGCAGGTATTTCTAGAGTACATATAATAGGACATATTCTAGCTATTTTTAAATTTTTAATGTATCGAGTTTAGTAAATCATAATATGTCCTAACTTGGTGAGAATAATATTTTGCAGTGTAGGCTTTATTTGATAATAACCACGTCTAAGGGTAATAATAGGTTTTATTTGTAATTAGTCATTGTATTTTGCTAGTGATATTACAGAAGAAACGCAACTTTCATCAAACGGAACCATTCCCTCTAGAAATGTATTAGTGGTGTTTCCAGATAAAGCTGATGATGCATTATACAGGCATTTTAAACTTCTTATTGCAACAGTTAATGTACCACTTAAACACCATTTCCTCGTTGAAAATGTCAGTGCCTTTAATACAGCTTAAAAATTCCCATAACATTACTATATTTAAGCTTAATCAACTTGTAGATTTCTACAAGATTATAAGATTTCTACAAACCACAATAATTCATTGACAATCTTATAAATTACATTTTCTTAAGGTAAACTTCTTTCAGTGTTACCCCTATTAACCCTATAACCATATATTCGATCTCCCATTTGCCCTCGTATCATGTAGCCTCCGCAAATTTACACTACATTTTGTTGCTTTTATGCATTATTTTTTCGAAACAATTGTAGATCAAATTCTTCATTCGAACCCAAGATCAATGCCTAGAAGAGCAGAAGCGTTGCTCATAAGCTGCCATGTGTCTCAGCTTCACGCAAGTGCGTTGATCATAAAGAGTTTACAATTCTAAAGGCTCTCAAGGTTCTTCAAGAGTTAGTGTATTTAAATTGACATACGTGTTTGTATGTACATGTGCCTAAACCAATGGCTAATTTTATCACAACATACGATATTACTAGAGATCAAATGAAGCAGACCTGCTTGGTATTTATTCACTCTTATATTTGTTTATTCTTATTTTGCTCTTTTACGATATTTTACTCGTGGTTCATTATCTATAGGTAAGTTAGTTTGCTTCTGCTGACTTTTGCAAAAGATTTGTAAGAGAAAATATGACCCTTTTATTGCTTGCAATTAAAAGGAAATTGTGGAGTTAAATTGGTCAGGAATATTAAAATGTTATTTTGGTGTACAGTGCAAAGGAAATAGTAATATTCCAGAAAAAGAATGCCGTTACAGAGATATGATAAGCAGAAAACACCAATGAGGATCTCAGCATAAGTTCAGATAGCTATATAGCAGTAGAGGAGGACTTAAAGACAAAACTCTTCAAAGCAGTCTGAAAACCTTAAATTATCCCGGGAAATATTCGTGACATTTTAAAGAAATTTAAATGTTGCCATAAGATGCAAGTACGACAAAATTTGGCTCACGTTGGAATTAATTTTTGAGAACACAAAGTATTCGGAAAGAATCACCTTTTCTGAACAATCCCTTAGCCTCAAGGTTCATTTCAAGAAACACTAAACAATCAAAGGAACAATGAAGGAGGCAGTGTAATTGTCTAATTCAGGTAACTTAATTTGACTAGTCAGGTATACTTCCATCATAAGAACGATCTAGAACAAAAACAAATAGTGTTGAAATATGGCATGAATATTAAATATTATGTATTATAAATGGCATTCACATAGCCTAGACATGATCAAAGCAGAAATTATGTGAATGTAAATTTTTAAAAATTAACGTTCATTAAAGAAACCCAACGAATAAAGACGAATGAGGGAGGTAATTTCGGAGCGATGTAGCATAAATTTTAAGGAGCACGGTATTAGTTAAGAAAAGCATTAAAACTGTTTGCTAGCTTTAATGATTAAGATATTTTGGCGAAAAAGAATGTATTATTAATTTTAAATATGTATGCAAGCCTTTTGTAACGCTTTCTTATAAAACACGCTCCAATTATGTAAAATATTATTTATTATTGAGAATATCAGTTAGGAATTCTTATTGATTGTTTAAGTCAGGTTGCTGCAGCTCACGTGAAGGAAAGGTTTGTAGGATGACTGTGAAACTGTCAGTTAACGTGAAGTGAGAGTTAATTGAGCGAGTGGCGAGGGGATTAGAACACGATCTATGATTGACATCTCTTTTCAGCACCAATAAATTGGGTTCAAACGGTGCGAGTTTGCAAGGTGTCGCCATTCTGGGGTTTCATGTTGCCAAACCTTGATTATGCAATACTTCTTTCGCCTTCAATATTGTGATGTTGCTGAACTAAATTCACCTGGTGTGGAAAACATTACTGAAGTTGTGCAAAATCGAGTGCCGTTAGTCGTAGGAGGATACCAATGTTAATCAAGAGGTCCCACTCAAAAATAAAAGCATTTTAATGATTGCAGAACGATTCTAAAACTCTTATCATATATATATATGCATCACTTATACGAAAAAGATATTAATTAGCCTATAAAACTATTTAAACTAATATCATTGCGAGGGTAGCTGAATAAATGGAAGGTTTTATGAAAAAGAAAAAGAATGATTTCAATTATGAAATAATAGCGTTTAGCTTGTTATTGTTTGACTTGCAAAAATCAAAAATCAAAATAAATATTTGTGTTTTTAAAACCGATGTTGAAAAAGGAAATATATCCAATTAAAGCGGATTGAAGAATCACATTTTACTCGATGCCAGTTTAAAATTCTTTCCTCCGAGGTCGCTTATGCACAGTTGATACAGGATGCGTTCTTACAGTCACTTGCGTACATTATTGTTCCCTTGTTTTTTTTACATATAATTCTGTTTTATTTGAAACTCGTTTTTCATTCTATAATACTTTTTAGCTAGGAAGAGCTTCGTGGATCTTCTGTATATAAAATCTACAGGACCAAATATATTCTAAAGGATTTTTTATTTAACCTTTTCTGGTCTTTATCGTCTTTAACATTATTTCTTTGCTATTTTCTGTTCTATTTATCAAGTTTTTCCTTCAATGTTTTCTGTTTGGTTAAAAGTTATCTCGATTTTTTTTTTATCCTTTATAATTGTAACATGTTTAATGAGTAGTGTATTCAACACTTTTATACTCTTTTTAATGATATTCCATCTTCATTATATTATATAGTAAGGTCTGAAGCTTATATTAAGTCATAAATAATTAACCCCGTATACTTAGATAACTCGATATGAAAATTCAATCAAATTTCTCACAAAGTGTTGTGTTTATAAAAGTCATCTTAAAAATCACCAATCAGCTGTAACCTTATAAATATTGCATATCTTTTATATTGTATTAACGAATTTATAAATATCAACACTATGGCCTTCAGCCTAATTGCTTTGTGAGTCTCAATGCTCTTTTTGATTTTGCCTGAAAGATACGACACCAGAATTTATCGGATATCAGCGTTTCATGGTCAATAAATGTGGATCGCTGTTATTTATTGAAATAATCCTTTTACTGGATTATTGAAAAAAATTCATTTTTACTAATTAAACCAAGTGACCTTATCAGTACCACTTGCATTATGTTGATCCCGTTTAACTAATGTAGAAAAGTACTCATTCTTCTCTAGTAATAATGTTTCTTAATGCGCAACTACGTCGAAAAGCATTGCAACACGTCCCTCGGTACTAATTTTAAATAATCTTTTGAAATATCCACAAAAGCTGTTACGAACATGTATTAAAAGAGCAGCTTCATATTTCATAGAGTTTTCATTTTCTTGGCTCAACACTTCTTCAGAGTGTATCTTCTTCATGAATCCCTCTTTTATGTTCTCTATTTTTGGCATTGAAACCTTCGTTTTCTTCAGCAATAAAAATATATGTATTTCTGTCAATACTTTTGCTTGTAGTAATATCTAAGTATTATTATTTTTCAAATGCATTTTATATAGACCGAGTTAAGTATATTTAAAAAATACTCCAAGAATTTCTATGCGAAGTAAAGCCTCAAATAATCAAGATTTACAATTACGATCTTTGGAAGCAAATTATGATTTGCTGGTAAAGTTACTCAATGTGGACCTGAATTTCAAGACTTTCGATACTTATATGAAAAGCCAAGATCTTTCACCTCATGATTCTTAATTCTTGACAGTTGTTCAATATCTACTTTATTTCCATAGAGTTGTTGTTCATATTAAATCGAAGGCCTTCTGATAAAAGTTGCTGGTGTTTATGGTGCTACCATATTTGCTAAAGACGTAGCGTTAGGAAGTCCTATACAATATATATTATGAGTTTTATTTCATGTTATTGCGGCGCCTGTCGAGGACTATAGTAATGGTCACTTTCTTCTTCCATTTGTACAAATTTTCAAACATTTTATGCTATTTGTATTTGTTTCCTAATCATCCATTATTTTCCTTTTAGTTTTCAAAGGGCCATTCTTTTTTACTTATTTTCATTTTTTTTGTATATGACGTTAATTTTGTATTAAATTTTTATTAATTCGACTTTTACATTTAAATCTACTTGTATCGGATGATATTAATTTAAAATCAAGAATATCAAATTATTTTGAGTGAAATTCTTGCACAATTCTTTATCCATACCCTGATCTAAGTGACCTAAAACTTCCTTAACCGAATTAACTATTTTATACGCTTCTTGGATTTAAGCTCAGAGTTACAAAATTACATCCAACTCAAGTCATTTAGATTCACTCTAAACCAAAACAAGAAAAACATAAAAGATAGGAGAAAAGACCAGGGTGAATCAAGCGAAAAATAAAATTGGTTTTTGATCCGGAATCTGCAGAAATATATTTTTAAAATTTGCTTTTAAAAGTTTACTTTATTAATTACATAATATAATTGAATTTATTTTTTCATAATATTACAAAATGTACGTTTATTAGCTAATGTAATAGGTACGAACATAAGATTTCCCCAAGTAAAATATATATATAGCCATGACTTATGGTTTTCAAAGTAATAACTCTTTAGCACCAGTTCTAGAATCGGCAATTTTAATAATAATAGAGAATTACAATTTTCAGTGTTTGAATATTTTTAATTTAATAGGCTTCTAAAAATCTATAAACTCTTAAATAAAAGTTTTCCTGTTCGAAAAATCTTTATCTTGTCAATTTTCTGTGCCATATAATTGTATTAGGAAGATTTTTATAGAAGAAAATTAATATTATGGGGAGGTTAAAGATACGCTTGTACATTTTTATATTAAGAAAAAATGCTGGCAGCATATGTAGACCTAAATAATCTAGCAATCACGCAAATGCAATGCCAGCCACAGGAGGGAAACTGGGTTAGCAGGTCCGATATTTACACCGCATCTGAGGATTCTGTTTTCTTTGGCTTAATTATAGCTTCCTTCCGGAAATATTAGTCGTACAACTAGTAAGGAGTTATGTTCATTTATTTATTTAGCGTCAATTTTCGGGATAAGTTTTTCTCTTCATACTTCCCCTTAACTGGCAGCAGCCTAGCACTATCTAGATTATATTTTCTTCTATATTTTACCTTCATTTCTTAGCCTAATCTTATGGTGAGGCCCAAGCCATCAAATGTCTGATTTATATTATGTTTTTGACTTCTAATTTACATATTATTGCAGATAATTTATAATATGCACATTCCGTTTTTCTATAAGTTGTCTACACAAAGCTGAAAGATCACATATTGGTCTATATGGGATATCGGGAATATCTAAAATGGTAAAGCATTTGAAACTGATAGCTTAATGGTTCCTAAGAGAGATATGTATGTCCAATAGACTACTCTACATGGTAGTTCGAATCATGAACCTTTGGAATTATAAGATAAGTTTGAAAGCAGCTAGGGAAACTTTTGAGAGCGACCAAGTAAACAGCGGTCGGCGCCCCATGGCTACCTCTATCGAAAGTCTCAAACATTATAAGTTAAGGCAGAATTGTTCTGAGTTCATAATGATATGGTTATGTCAGAGGGAAGACTAAGAGGAAAGTTTTTTCTCCGAAACTATTTGATATGGGACGCCAAAATTAGAAAAAAGGATGGGCAAAGTAACTTGAATTTGCCTATACGGATAATTCTAAGATAGAATGGCTCTTATCAAATTAGTATAATTATTATAATATTTAAGAGAGAGTTTAAGTCAAGTATCATGATAGTTGCCTATGTTTTTGAGAATCGTGCTTATGTTACTATTTAAATTTTCAAGGTGCAGTTTGTTTAATATCCTTACACTTCAAATGCCATAAAATGAGTGTCGTAAGGAGGAATATAGTGAATTTTGTGTCAGAAAAGAAGTCAAACCGACAGTAATATTTTAGCTAATGACTTATGAACTATGAATGCTTAATCAGAGCTTTTAAGGGAGACAAACATAAATTTTAATTTTATGGCTTATTCCCATAAAATCTACTAAAGAGAAATAACTTGATTCATCATTTGTAAAAGTTTTATAATTTAGGTTCTTAACAAAGGAGAGAGAAGACGGCGTGATAATTAGGAGCACCATTTAGAAATGATCATAAAAGATGGTTCAATTAATCGGAAGGACTTGAGCAGATCTCCAAGCCACTAGACTTCGACAATTTGTCATATTACTTGGGTGTGGTTCATTCTATTTTCTTTCAAACTTTGCCAGAGATTTTCAAAATTCGCCGCTGTCGAACCATTTTCAAGGAGTGTCTCTCATTGGGAATCTATCGGATTACATCAAGGCCTTGCGCAAGCTATTTTACCAAATCATTATCTTTGCTGGGTGGCACACAAGAATATACTACATAAAAACACGTTCAATAACTTCAGATATTCTATTTGAGGAACTTACATATCCGTGAAACAGGTTCCTATATACCTTTGCGTTAATATGCACCGTAAAAGCCTAAGCTGACAGATTTTAGTGTTTCAATGGGGCCCAACAATAAAGCTGCCACCTACAAATTCAAAGGCCCTTTTTTCTTACATGTGAGATTTAATATTTCACCTTTACGACGTGTTCCACGCAAGCGGTGTCCCATAAAATTCCAAGAAAATCAATTTGTTTTGTCGCATTAATAATGAAAGACTAAATACAAAGGCCAAAAAAAAGGCTTTGATCTTTTTACTTGTGAATATTTTTTTCACTAGAGCGCGTCCATTAATTCGCTTCCTTCCTCTAATGACGTGTGAATCTTGCGAGACTTAGTCGAAATCGTGTTTAGGGCAAATTAGCACTAAATGGCGCATTTTTTGTCATCTACATTCTTTGCATTGATGGTAAACATTGAAGTTCCCCTAAAAGATCATAACTAGCGGCCAAAAACAGATTTTTGAGGTTCCGAAAAGTACTGTTCCTGAACATGGATACATTTCTCGTTACAATGTATGGTTCCCTCCAATCTTTCTGATAAAAACTGTATCAACTGATATTTCATCGTTATATGCTCTTAAAAAGCAATTGTTGACTAGAAAAATAAAATTTAATGTCTAAAATGAGAGGGCTTAAATTTCCTAGGTTTGCAAAAGAAATCGCCCATAAACGCTTCAGAAGTTTAATGTTCCGGCAAGTACACTAATATTCTGCTTCTAATATGATTTTAAATAAATTATTTATGAATTTCTCCTAAACAAACACTCCAACAATTTTGATATGTACTTCCGCCAGCTGGAATTTTATATATTCACCAGAAGTAGCCAAAAATAAAGCAGTTGCGTTTCAATGAAACCACGAAAACATTTTTTACTTTGGTTACGCGAAGAAAGTTGCATAACCTCAGGTAGGATTTTTTACGACATTCACCGTCCAATTCTGAATTTACACCACCTAACTTCTATTAGTTTAGTTCCCTGCAAAATACATTGAGTGCAAAATCATATATTTAATTAAAATGCTGTCAAAAACCATTTGTATAAATTCTTTTTCATTAAACCAGCTGAGTCTACATAATAGATGGACTAAAGTAATTAAAAAAAATAGTGTACATCCATAAATGAATATGTTTGTCTACAATAAATTTCTTTCTTTTTCATCCCTAGGAAACGCTTATGAGTGAATCGATCTGGGACAAATTTCTATAACAAAATCATAATATAACAGGTCTCTTCGGTCAGTTACTCGTACAACGTTATTCATTGCAAAATTATTCGCTTTTTGTTAATTTGATCGCTCCCTAGTTCAAATCTTTTGACAGAGTTGGATACCTCAAAATCCAATTTAACGTTCGCTTTGGCTCACAATTAATGTTATTCGTTTCTGTAAGTCATCTTTTTGCTTCATCTGAATCCGGTCCTACATAAGTACTTTAAAGGGCCCACTATCCTTCTATTGACAGCCTCTCTAACTCTGGCATTTTATCATTAGAAATTATTCTGTCTGTGTTTTTCTATGCTCGGACATTTCTCTCTTTCGACGCTGATCCTAAGAGAATGGCAGTTACCTCCCATGTGTTAGTGAGTCATCATTAAATTTCTTTCCAATCAAAGTTATTTAAATACCGCTGCTCCCTCCTATCTCTATGCTTGACTAAGTATTTCTTCCCTACAGCAGAAAGCTAGTATAGTTTTCTAGCGGTTTTGATGTCTTTGGAGTGGAAAAGAACACACCTACTTTTGTGTTAGAGAGGAATTAAACAAACGATAATGGTTTGAAAAAGGGAAATATATGTCTAATTTTATTGTTACAATAGTTAAATATGTTAGCATATTCGTGATTTGTAAGGTTTCAGATCTAAAGTTCACTGCTAAGCCAGTGATTACATGCAGGAACTAGGCTAGTCCCAGATATTACCGCACTTCTTGAATATTATCTACAACAACAATAATTATTCGAAAAATTATAGAAAAGGAAAGGCAACATAAAGAATGTTGGAAGAGAAAAATAATTATCAAGATAAATGAATTCAGTATTAAAATACTTATATTGGATAAGGACATTGTTACGATTTTCTATTTGTAGATATTTCAGGTAGTAATAAAGCTAACCATTGATAATAATTTTAAAAATCATTAAATTAATATTTCAGGTGATTAAAATTATATATTTGTATTGACTAAAATAATTACCTAAAGATTGACGCAATAATTTTTAATTAGAGAATTGATTAATTCAAAGAAGAAAATTAATACGTATCTTATTTCATTGAATCTTTTCAGTAGATTCAATAATCAAAGTAAAGGTACTAAACAGGCTTAATACGCACTATTTTTGAGAATTCTTTGCTTTCTGTTAACACTATAGTCACAGAACCTTGAATAATAGGCTTTAGTCATCATTAATGATGAAGTGTTTAAACAAAATTATTAATTTCCAGTAAAATTTCATGAGAAATCATTATAATATTAATTTATATTTGATACCCTATTAATAAACTATCTCTAAATTTGGATGAGTCACAGGAAGATTATATAATATCTTTGCTCAAACTAATAATAGTCATAGTTCTAGTTTTATCGATACCTTGAATCATTTGGGTGATTAGAAGTAGATCAACTTTATTAATTAATGGCTTACTTTTTTCCTAATTTCCTTCTTTATCAATATAATTTGTGTAAATTGACAAGTTTTTCTTTATTTTGGGGCATTATATCTAACAATTCTTCTAAATATTTTGCTTATTTAGGTTTGTTATTAAGAGTTTTTAGAAATCACAAATTTTCTAATAATTTATATTGATTTCGTGTGTTCATTTTAATTCTCAAGCATTTTCAGCGTTTTTTAGCTCAGCTTAGAAAAAGAGGAAATTTTATAGGTATTGAAAGAGGTTCAAATGGAAATATTGAAATGAATATTTTCAAGTAAAATCGACTCCACCTCAAAATATTTCCCTCGAAAGTTAAGAAAAATATTTAGAAAATTATAATGAGCCTATATAACTAAAAAAATAAATAGCTTTCCATTTACCAATGGATTCTATGTTCTGGCGGATTGCACCAACCGTCGAAGATAAACAGAGCGATAAGAAAGATACTAACTGATAAAGGTATCCAGAACTATAAGAGATAGTCAAAACGAGGACAAAGAAAACTTATTTATTAAAAGGCTTTGAGTTAAATATATTTGCAATTACCACTGTTGTTAGGCCTAAAATATTTGGACAGAAGGGTTCCGTTAAATCCTATTGAACCTTACCTAATCTTATATGCTACTTCTTGAGATTTTTATGTTTTCCTCCTTTTTTCATTCTTTTCCATGTCACACTTAGATACAAGGAAATGCATTGAAAATAGTCATATTTTTTACCAATTTATGACCTAACCATTACTGATCACAATTTATCTTCATTTAACCAGTTCCTCATTGAAATCTGTTTCAATCTTACTCTTCCACTTAATTCTAACATACACACCACAGCATCAAGACGTGTCATTATTAATTATTTCTGCTTAACCAAGAACAGATACTAAGTAATCCCAAATTGCTTCATCTCCCGATAAGAGTTTGAGCGCTCTAAACAAGCACATCAATTTTATAAACTAGCCTGCACTGAATCCTGACCTGAATCTTATACAAATGCTTCAGTATGGATGAAGTAGAATAGATATGCAGTCAGTTCAAACGCTTTGAGACTAAGATGTATTTTTTTTTTTTTAACATACCTGATATAAAAATTATTCTAATATTTAAATTTGTGCGGCTTTTTAAAATGTCAACAATTCAATAATAATTCTATGAAAATATGCTATAATTGTCTGAATTCAATATTACTCTCTAGCACTAGTTCAGTAGGGGGTGACTTTCAATACATGGAGCTTTGCTAATCAATCAAAAGGGTAAGATGGTAATAAATATTGCTCTAAATTATATGTTGTTTCATCCTAATTAATATCTTAATATCTTTTGGTAAAAATAAATATTGGAATCTTTTTCAATTCCATAAATGGCTTTTGCGAAAAAAAGCGCTCAACACTAATTGCTCTGAAACAAATTAGCTTGAAATGCAAATAGATAGCTGCCGATAGTAGAGCACTAAAGAGCAGCATCTTTAGCATCATTGATGACTTTAAAACGAATGGTCACACCCCTGCAAAGAACTATTCTGGAGGACTTAGGATCGGTTCTTGAAAAAGTCCCGACCGAAGAATTGAGTTGCCTCCAGAGCCAAGCTCGTTCATGATTGGAAAGAAGTAGGTGTGAAAGCTGTAGGCGCACGTTTCGAAAAGTTGTCGAGTCAGAAGGGATGCGAACAATCCTCATGTTTACGTTAAGAACCTTAAAGATAGGCTCCACTTTTGTAGTAGATTTAAATATAATGAATGTACTGTTGAAGATTGGAGCAGAGTGATATTCTCTGATAAAGATACCTTCCGGTTATTTGAAGTTTCTGGAAGATTCCTCTTTAGGAAGAGAATTAGAATGCTTTTACGAGGCCTGTGTCGTGTGCACGGTGAAGAATCCAGAAAGTGTCCCGTTTGGGTCTGCTTCTCATCTAAGGACACTGGACTACAAAAACTTTTCACCCAAAACTCAAAATGGTTTTAAAACCTGATTCATCAACCTCTTTTTCAACGTTCACGACTAACTAGGTGATGAAAATTGTATTTTTCTGCATGGTGGGGCAACTTTTTATAAGACATAACAAATAATAAATTTCTTTGCTTAAAATAACCTCCAACCTTTGGGAATTTACCAGATTTGGACCCAATATGAGCAATAATCAAATGGCGTTTGATAAACAGAATCCAGTTAACTATAAGCTGTTCCGAGGATATTGAACAAAACTAGAACATTATCAATCAAGATATCACAAAGTTGAACTCTATAATGCTTTAAACAAATTGTAGAAGTACCTAGAACCAAGGACACCATTCTAACTATTGACTGCGCACATCAATTGACTATATTTATTAATAAAATTAGTTTGGGTTCTCAATTTTTTTTATATTTCACCTACAGATTATGATAAAACATATAAAAGAAATGTAAATGTTTAATTATTTCTATTACATTCTTGTAATGAAAATATATAGTAGTATCAACACTTTGGTTATGCCTGTCGAGAGAATAAGTAGATACGGTTGGACTGTGAATGCTAGATATAGTGACGAACGAGTGTGGAGCAACTGTATATGTTTTGAGAAATGATAAGAAAGAGCTTCAGAGTTTTCTGAGGTGAGGTGGTCTGTAAGAAGGATAGATAGTGTTACACACGTGAAGAGAATAACTTAATTATTTACATAAAAGTTTGAAAGCGTAGAGGCAAATATATGTACAAGAGAATAACATTATGCATGAGAGGTATGAATGGCTTAACACATTGACTGCCAAGTGGGTAGCCCCAAAACTGGTCACCGGGCCTAATGGTACATTTTTCATATAAATAGGGTATTTGTGATGTTCTAAATGCCTTGGTACCATTTTTCATGATTTTGGTAATTTCCGAGGTCATAAGGTATCTTTTGACTGACGTGGTGCCTGGTGGTAGTTTATTCAGGGAATGTGTGACCCGGGGGCTTTGTCAGTCTTATGTGACTGACAGGCATCACCTGTCAGGAATATTTGACTGACGTTTATATTTCACTTCCAGAACATAAGTAGTGTCAATAATCCCATTTTCTCTTTTTTCGGCTCTATAATTTTACATAATACATTTTAAATATTTATTAGCCTTCTAAAATGAGTGCATGTAGTTCTGATAATAGCAAAAGAAGAACGATACATGTCCGTGAATGTAACTGTGAAACTGCGCGCAATGAAAGCACTGTATATGGATGGTCAGAATTGAATGATTGTGACCACAATTCGGATTATACACCAGATGCAATTCCATCAGATGATAAAGAGGAAGCGGAGGTTCATGATAATGTTGCTGACTTTCCCGGGTGGCCGAAGGAGAGGTAGAAGATGATAATGAAGGTCAAGGAAGGAATGTTGATGCAGGAGATCCCATTGAATATGAAACATTTTGAGGGAGACAGTAATGTTTTCTATGTACCAGTAAATCTGGATTGCGAATGGATATATTGCGAGATACCAGTCCATATGACCTCTATAAAGTCTCTGTGGATGATGAAATTATAGACGAATTGGTCTGGCAAACCAATTTGTATGCCACTCAAGCTTTTGGAACAAATAATTCACTATATAAACATGGAAAAACCCGTGCATATACATACATATATATATATATATATATATATATATATATATATATATATATATATATATATATATATATATATATATATACATATATATATTTATATATACATATATATATATATATATATATATATATATATATATGTATATATATAAATAAATATATACAAATATATAGAAATATAAATATATATATGTTTAAAAAACAGCCGCAATTTACCCTATACAAATCACCTGCACATGACAGCGCCAGCATACTTATATCAAAATATTCGTCAGCCGCGAAGGAAGCCGAAAACAGTGTTAAAAGATAAGGACCATCAATTGTAACTGCCTGACATGGCATGGCAGGCACAGAGGCTAGTCCTGTCAGTTGTATATAACTGACGAAGCGTGAATGGCAGTCAATATGTTAAGGCTTTCTGCCCAGGGATGAAAACTGACTCAACGCTACGGTAATCCACCAAACAAATTATCACTATGAATATCCCTTTTGGGGTGGACAAATTTATTCGTTACTTTTGAATTATCAGTGTAGAAAAGATAAAATGGACGATTGTGGTTTTGGGTAGTTGGAGGCATTGACCACACGTAGTATGGAAGCGGCTGTAGTGATGAAAATGAATCCTTCATGTAAACAACTCTATCGAAGAATATTCTTCGATGCATTATTAGATATTTTTTCACGAATTTGATACATTACACTGTACAACAAATTTGAGTGTCAAGAAAAAAATATAGATCTTATTTGCATTTTATCAGGAAGGTTAGTGTGCTAAATTCGAATTTGATAATAATTTTCCATCTCCTAAAACTTTCTTGTAGATTGCCGAGTATAATAATTATGCTATTGCTACCGATTTCCACCGATTTCGCTCCCAATGTCAGATTAAATGTATCCATTGTAATAATTCATGGATATATATTAAATCCGCATTTTGTTAGCATTATACTCGTATAATGTATTAACCTACATTTTAGTATTTATTTCGTTGTTTGTAAGACGTCTTATGCTTCAGGTTCCAGTAGAATTCAACCTTCAGAGCAGAGCTCAACTTTTCCTTATAGCTGTTTTTCATTGACGCTATATTTTCATGAAACTTCTCTCCATGTTTATCATTCATATCTCCTGCATTCTCTAGGAAGAAGGACAGATGAGAATGAAGAAAGTGTATCTTTACTCACATAGTACATCTTAGATCTTGGTAGAACTTAATTAGGCCCTCTACTATACGTTCTTGCTCGGACCCTTGGTGCTCTCACTGAAGTCCTTTGCATACATCTTTAAATACATGTCAGGCCGCTAGCTTAGTTTTACTCATTGTCACCTCGATGTCCTCAACACAGATAAATTAACGAATCTAAAGGCCTACAAATATGACTCCCTTAAACTTGGTATTAATTATTTTAGGGAAGGTCGCTTTGATGTCCTAGAACATGGCTTGTTATGTTGCAGTGCTTTGTTAAATTAGACTTAGTTTAATATGCAATGGTGGCAAAATGTCTTTCTTTTTCTTACCTAGTGGCTCATGAATTACATTATTGCATTCAGCGGTCATAGATTGCCAAGGGCGAGCATTTTAAGCATACATAATTTTGTGATCTGGCGCTAGTGCCTAACTTTCAAAAGAAGCACATTAACTCGTTGTATCTAGTTTGTAGCCCATTAAGTAGGGCTATACTACATTTAAGTTTGCACAAAACATTCATCTTTGCTCCTAGTAACTTATGGGGTCTAGAATAGTAAGTGTTAGATAACAAACTAGATCATTGAGTTCCGGTTGGGTGATGATGTGTGTTTTTTGTTAAATTCAAGCTGTGCCACATAAGTTGTATTTTGTGATTCTAAATCATCGGGGCGCTCGTGCAATCCCTTGGTGGTTCAGAGGGAGGCTGTGGTAGAGGAATATTACTTAAGTGTCGAATTGGGCGAATAGCAGACTGAAGATTTGGATACATCTCTCTAAAATATATTTAAGACCAGGAAAGAAATCAATGAATAGCAAGATTTGATATCTTTTAAGCAGAAGTAGCAATCCGTGGAAGGGTCCTTTGGCTCCCTCCAGGCTATTGGTGCGCCAAAGTTGAAACCAGGCACTTTGCCTTTCACCTATGCAGAAAGAGAACTTGTAAACCTCACAAAACACATTTCAAATGCCCAGAGTTGGTCCTAGTCACGCACTTTACATCCAAAGTAGAGCTCATAAAGTTTTTTCACATGTTTATTAAACTGTCTCTTTATTGTCTTAATTTAACTGATCCACATATGTAACAGAAACCGTCTGGAGAATTTTTGCATTATATTGGCATTTTAGCTCTCTCTCCTGTAAAAAAATACCTTCTTAAATTTCATGGTTATTGTTGCAAGTAACTTAGAAACACGACCTAAAAATTATATCAAAATCCGTTCACAACTTTTAGAGTTGTTTGCTTAGGAACAATCCTGTTTGTATTCAATCCCTACGGAACCATCAGTGTATTTAGCGCAAGTATGATGGTAATTTACGGGAAACTGCAGAGTTGCAGAATAAGGCGGATGCTAAAAATATCCCCCAAAAATGTTATTGTCATTTCCGGGTTTTTCATTGTTATTATTCATGAGTGAAATAGGTTAACCTAAATCAATTGCCTCTCTCATTTGAGGATAACGTTTCAATTGTCAATTTTCTTTGAGATTAAGGAAAATATTCCTTTTCATATCATTCCTATTTCCTTTATCTTCTGTATTATATGTTCGACTTTACAAGTGAAAAGTCATCAAACTTCTCCTTAAGAAATAAGTGCATATTGCGTGTTAAATACATTTTACCCTTTGTAGTGAATAACAAAACATAGCAGTTTCTCTCGCTTCTTTTTAAGAAACCAACTCATTATTCGCCCTAATCAGAACTATATCAGGGGGAAGAAATTGCGGGTGGCTATTTAGTCAAGTTGGAACCGAGTCTTTTTTGCTTAGTGATTCTAGTGAATTCCATCTACACTTCTTCTCAGTGGCGTGCACACTGGGTTCGACTCTAATTACCTCTCTGACATGTATTTCGACCCGGTACTATTTCTTTCTACACGCTACAGCCTCAAAACCTATATTTAAATGGCTCTAGGCAGCCGCATTTAAGATGAAGGTGAATTTTCTCCCATTCACTCTTTTCATTTCTATGATGGCTTTGTCTTAATGAACCTAATAGATTTATGAGACAAGTGGACTCTTTTTGTAGCATTAATACTTATTAGTGACTGTCGTAGAATGACTCCCGACGATACCATATATATCTATTCGTTGAGGGAACTTCCTTAATTATCTTTAGAGTGCGTTACTGTCTGGCGGCCGATATTATGTATCTTCGATATGCTTAAGAAGTGGAACTGAGCTCAAGGATAATAATATTGTTATCATTAATAAAATAGAGTTTTATTAATAATAACTATAAACAATACACAAAAACGGAAAATATTGACATAAACAGAATGGAAAGGGTCGTGGAGACTCGGGCTAATCCAAGGATTTAAGGGATTAAAAAAAAGGTAAAACAAATATAGAGTTAAAGAGATGGGATGGTTCGATAAACAATTTAAAGCACAGGATAGAATTGACAAAAGGGATCAATACTCAAAGGTGAAGTTTGGCTTACGTAACTTTGGCACTAGTGGTGCAGTGGAAGGTGGCGCAAAGGAGTTTCGGTCCGCTGGCGAGCTCCAGCCGAAGGGGGCGGATAAAAGGATCCTGACGAGGCGTCTTGGAAAGGAGAACCGTTTCTCGACGAACGGCTTGAAGAACAATGGCTGTTCTAGGTTGTTCTCTTCTGAACAAAGGGGGGGGATGAGAACCGTTTCTTGGCGAAGGGCTCAAAACGAACAATGGCTGTTCTAATGCTGTTCTCCTTTGAACAACAGGGGGGGGGGAAGCCTAGGGGACTTGGCGTCGGAAAGGCTCGGACCTTTGGTACTCAAGGAATATTGTCCTCCTTCTGGACAAGTGATGGTGAATCTCGAGGTCGAGGTCCCTAGGCGCACAAAGGGAGAGAGGGTCGTGGTGATGTTTCGCGACGAAAATCTGGATCTCCAATCTGATCTTAGTGGTAAAGTTTCCATATAAATAGCCAGAACATCTCCTTGGCGTGGGGGAAAATGGAGTGGAAGCTTGGAGGGAACGCACAGCCGAGCCGGGGAACAATGCCTTATCTGTTCATAAGCCTAACTCGATCTGGCGAGGTCGGCGTATGGGGGCGAACGGGGGGACGATAACCTCCTTGTTTAAACATTGGCATCCGGTAGCTGGGATAAGACTCCAAGCCTCGAATCGAAGATGCACGTGGGCAGCATCGTGGTTTTAAATAATACGGGGTAGGAGTTGAAATTAAACGCAGCTTCAACACGTTCTATCACAGTGACACAAGCCTCTTTATGCGCATGTGGGGTTTTAAAGTAGCCTCTGTGTTGTTTCAAGTATTTCGCCAAAAACAGGAATTTTAATTCATTGATCAGTTACGAGTCGATAAGACGCGTTTGTGAAAGGGAATTATTTTAATTGACTGTATTTTTTAAATTTGTTTATATAAACATTTTCTTGAGATAATTTCTTGTTGTGTTACTAATCCTTTTTTTATTTTCTTTAGAATACAAATCTTTTTTAGAAATAAGACAGACATAAGGAGGGATAATGTGGATATATAAGGAAAGTGGATAAAATAAACTTATTAAAAGAAAACAAAGAAATAACCATGTCAGGAGTTCGGTGTACATCCTTAAAAGAACAAAGTCGTATAAAGGAAATAGAGAAAAATGGAATTCGTCTTTGGGGAGGAAAACTGATTAAAATATGATATATATAAGAAAATTTGATAATATTCCACACAATTTTTCTAATCTTCTAAACAAGTTCAAATAAAAAAATGTGGTAGAAGTGTGAAGAAATGGGAGAATTTCCTTTAAATTTTATTGTTCCTCCCAAATGATTCCTTTTATTAAATATTGAGAAATATATTTGCTTCTCTTTCAGGAAATAGAGAAAAATATAAATTTGGGTTGCAAGCATGTTTATTGTTTTGTCCGAATTTAATGGTTTTATAAAATGGAAAAATTGCTTCCATCATTATTGAAAATTCTTGGGTGTTTATCCATCTTAAGTTGTTAAAAAGTTGTGTGTGGGCTAACTAGTTGCCTAATTTGGAGGAGCGAATAATGCTTGAAATCTTTCACTTCCCACCATTTGTAAAGCATAGATTTCTGCTAATGGAGAATGTCGTGGTATTATAAGGGCCGAGTGGTGGTATACGTAGGTAGGTTTGTTACGTACTTGAATAACTTCTTGATTACGTTTTCTGTAAAAGTGCTATATTATTTTACGTTATTTAATATTTAAGTATTTATATTACCATGCGCAGCGTTTCGAGGATTGAATTAAATACTTCTAAAAAATATATATATCTTTACTTACAATATAAAAAAGCGAAATCTAACAAAAACAAACTATACAGCTATGAATAAACGAGTTTATGTTAGAATTACTAATTTAAACCAAATTTTATTTTAATATTGGACGCTAATTGAGACTCAAAAATAATTAATTTCTTTACGTTTAAAAAACCACACGTGAATCCGGCTGAAGAATGACCTTAGCCTTGAATTTTTATGTAGACGAAAAAATGTTCTTGTGGTTAGGCGCGTGGGCGTGTTCACAGAAACCCAGCTGTTTGACTAGTGAAGGGACGGGTTTGAAGCAACAGATGATTTCGGTAAACGCAACGCATAGCGCTAAGCACGTTGTCTTAGTCAGATGATTTAAACAACGGGACCGTGAAGGTATGCTTTTTCCAATCTTCGGGTTAATCTTGGAATGTTTCGCACGGACGAGCGATCAGCAGCAGTAAATCCTTTGACGAATTGGGGGGGAATGGTTGGAGTGAGTTCACTTTGGGTATTCATCAATGGCGAGGACTATCTCTAGTTTTTGTTGCAAACCGTGATAGGGGGTTTCTATGACAAGAGTTGTAATAGAGTGATTCTCAATACAAAAAAACTAATTTTCAGGGTGACCACCAGCAACTCGCTCACCATGAGCTTCTATTCTCTTTCTTTCTTTGATTCCCGGGCACTGCCACCGGATTTCTTCGTCTCGATCTCCAGCTCGATCTTCCTCTCTTTTCTCCAGTTATCTGTCTATATACCTTACCAACCTAATGGGGTTAGGTGTAAAGAGAGGGGGATGAGGGCTTAGGAATTAATCCTCGCTCGTCTAATTACTCTTCTCCGAGCGTCTTTTAATTAGCCCTAAAGGTATCTTCTGGCTTTTGATCGACGCTCCTATAATGTCTATGACGTTAAACTAGATCCCAACTCTTAGGGAGAGTATTGCCTGTTTAACCAATGTTATTGCCCCTGGTCTCTTTCCCTCGTATTGTTGTGCTCGCTGGCACAGATATCTGCTGATACGTCCTTCTGGTGGTTTGAGGAGGCGGCTGGCGGCCCACAGGTCTAGAGGCGAGAGGGGGAGTTAACTAATGTGGTTACACTGCCAAGCGCCAGGACGTGGTGGTGACCGAACAGGGCCTCTGTTATTAGGGTGGGATATCGATTTCCTTACAGAGAACAAACTGAGAATATGAATAGGTTTTTCTTTGCAATTACTGCATTATCTTTTTAATTTAATATTAAACTGATAATCAACTTTTCATCTCTCGTAAAAATTCTGTCCACAAAAGTATCATTGACATTTCGAAAAGTTTACAAGTTAAATTTTGTAATTTAGAATGCTCCTTTCGAAACCACACATATTTGTTTTTTTGAATAAAGACTTAATACTTAATAGCGTAAATATATCCATATGTATGTATTATTTAACAATGGCTAAGGCCTCATACAGCTTTAAAAATGCTAAGGCATTACTATTTTACTCCTTAACCAGCTTGCCGAAAATTTACAGGAATTTAATGGAAATTAAGTTACATTTTGTAGAAGCCTTCTAAAAAATACGTAACTTTCTTCTTGGCCATTGGAAATTTATGAGTAATTGGTGCAAGAGCCTAGGAAAAGGCAATTTGCTCCTTTTGCACTGATGTACCAGACAACCATTTAAGTATACACACAAACAGTCAAATATATGTAAATATAAATTAGTATAGGTATATAGGTTTGTCTTTATAGGCATAACTTCAAATCTATATAGGTCGCAAACGAAAGATTTCCTTCCGGCTTTTCCATGAATATCAAGCTCTATTTTTTCATTTACTTTGAACTTAGAGCAAAAATTCCATTTTCTTTATTTGGGGGGCGTTTCCTTTGAAATATCAATTCGTTTCATCAGTTCATATTCACTTTTCTTTTTTTGTTCATCTCCTCATGAAGATGCTTACGGTTTCAGTTATCTTCAGAGTGGGCTTAAAATTTTGCTACAAAATAACTTTAAATCCTTGTGCTAATATAAGAAATATTTTTATTTTCTAGCGGTTTATTTATTCACATAGGTGAAATATACTTTTGACAAAAGGATATTAAAAGTAACAAGCTAAATCGTGAATAGAAGAGGGAGGTGTTCTTTGAGAAGATCCTGATCTTATCTACAACAGTTTCATATGAGAATTTATAAACTGCTTGAGATATAATTTAGTAAAGAGAGGCAAAGACGCCGAGAATCACGTTTAACTCACTACTGCGACGAATTCCAATACATATATTCGATGGCCTGTTGTGTATTTGCCGAATAGTAAGAAAAAGAGAAAAAGAGAGAGAGAGATATTACGACTCTCTTCCTGCCTAACCTCGTAATATTTATTCACATTACACTAGTCAACAGTGATTTTTCCACTTGGGTATTAGCATGTGATTTATACTATATCGAGTATGCTGATTCCGAATCTGTAATCAAAATTGTTCTAGTACGTAAGGTTCCTGAGTTACACACATACTCTTTAGTTACACATATGGACAGTGTTGCTTCAGCTACCGTAGTAAGAGGATGTGTTGTGAGTGTTTGTTTTCAGTCAATGAAAAAGAATGCAATTATAATTAAAATTGCATTATTTTTATTTGACATTTGTATACGTTTATGCATCTGCCCATTGGTTAGTTATGTAATGTATCCCCTCTTTGGAACCAACCCTAATTACGTTATAATTTATCCCTGGGTGTAAATGATGGTTTCTAAGCCATTCAGGGCAAGGATCTTTAAAAAGAACTTAAACTCGATTTCAAAAAGGAATTAATTGGAAATTGGGACAACGAAATGAATAAATTAATACATCTCTTAAATATCAATTCAACTCCAGTGCAATGGGACGTTACTAAGGGGAGAACTGGGAGAACAATAGAGTTAGTTGCTAGGTTTCGTTTCACGAAATGAGAAAGAGAGTTAGGGAGTGAATTAATAGAATGAATTATGGATAGAGTGAGAGAGTTTGAGAGAGAGAGAGAGTTAGAAAGAGAGAGAGTTAGAAAGAGAGAGAGTTAAAATGTGTTGTTATTTAGTTAGATAAGACTTGGAATAATAATTTAATTTTAAGAGCCCATCTGGCAACTGGCAACTGGCAACTAGGGCTCTAGAATCTACATAGTTTGTGACTTTGTAGATTAGCCCCTATTTCGCATGATATGCATGCTATAGACGTGACACGGGGAAAATTGTCGAGAGTCAAAGGTATTCTTTCCGGCTCAACCACACCGAGTACATGTCATACTTTGGCTGTTGGGAGTTTAAAAGGCTCAGCTCCAAACAGAGAGGTGGGAAAGGTCAAGGTTACCAAGATATGAAGAAAATTGTGAGGAAATGCTCTCGAAGACCACCGTGAGAGGAAGCCCCTTGGAAATACCCCTCTATTCTTTTAAGACCACGTGATCCAGTGTGAGAATTTTAGAAAGTCGAGAAAGAATCCGTCACTCACTAAATCACCCGTCCAAACTGTGTTTGCTTTCAGAAGCCAATTTTCCCCCTTCCAGGATGATAACGCCATGCCCGGCAACATTAACCCTACCCCCATATCGACAGGCAAGTTTCATTGTCTGGAACGACGCGTTATCATGAATTGTGTTTGCTTAGGCTGGTGCCAAGAATCCCCCAGGGACCGCAAGACCCGGAGGCGTCTCTCGGAGCAGTCACCCGGGTATTTAACTCGAAGCTTACCATCTCTCGAGGAATTGATAGCCCGCCATCCACTCATTCCTGAGGGCCGTCTGTATCCCATGAACTCTCGTCGTACGTAGTCAAAAATCTTGTTAGCAGATCTACCTTGGTTAAGCTTTGGCCACTGTTGAAAGGAAAGCTATCGAGCCCCTTATTCCCACAGAGTTGTGGGGCCCTCTTATCTTCACCAACCCTTCAAGATTCCCATTCTTTCGAGACTGAGACTCGCTGCCGATCTGCAGATTCGTCTCGAGTTGAGATTACGTCTCCTCCTCGTCACGACTCTCCGAAGTCTCTTCTTAATGACCTGCGCCATGGTCTTTCACCTCCCCATCCAATTCGCCCGCGATTGAAGGTAAACCGATCTTGTATGGTCGACCCCAGATTATCTCGTTGATCTTCACTTAATTTATTTAACTCCTATAATTAATTTATTCCCCCTTTTATTATATATATCAAAATTATATATTGGGGGATTGGCTTTATATATCCTTTAAACTGCAACTTGGCAAGCCATTAATCTAAGCCTGGTCAACGGTAATTTGCAATCTTTATTAATCGCCCCGAACTATCTTAGCCGGCCTGTGGTCAGCTGTCTGCGCGTGATTGTGTGCGACTCTGAGCGCCGAGCTAGTCTACACAGGTAAACCTCGACAAAAAATAAAAAAAAACAAGGACTCAACAAAATATTTATTAACATACACTCTTACATTAATATGCAATCGTGCAATATCGGCATTTAGGCTGCTATAAATCAGCAAAAAAACGTGAGTGAGACAGGAGAAGGAGGTTTCAATCTCCAACAAATTTATTGACGAGACTTTGGGCGCAAAAAGACATGATAAGTAATGCAAGATATTTCTTATCTCTGTTGTGTTAAAAGCAGAGAGATAGAAGACTAAGACCCTCTGTACCTCCTAGTAGTGGAAAGGAAGAGAAAGAGAAAATCGGTAGAAGGAAATATTAGGCTGGAGTCCTCTAGTGGTATAAAAGAAGCAAATCTTCTTCAATTCTAAAATTTTGGTGGGGGGGAAAGACGAATCAAGATCCCATTGGCTGGGTTTCAGATAATGTCTATAGTTTATAAATGCTTGATACCAAGACTTCAAAACTAATGATACAAGCTTTACAACTAAAGCCTTTGTTTAAAGAATACTACACTGTACGTGCACCCACCATTTTGCTATTGCTCAAGTTTTCTTAAATAATCCAATGTGGCAACTCTACTATGTTTGCGGTTCATCGATATGCAGCCTAAATTGAACATTTTGACAAATCACTATTTTTCTTATTGTTAAATAAACATTATCATAAGATTAATAACTTGTTGAACTATGCTGCATTCTTGGCCACATAAGAGTTTCTAAAATCTTAAAGCGGTTCTATTAATATTTGTTTTCCTCGAATGTGAAAGCGCAATAGCAACAAGGACGCATCCCTTTTAATTTTAGAGAACATGAAACTGAGTTAAAGACATCCACCCGATGATCCTACTTCAGCCATTGGGATCGTAAGATCAAAGGAGGGTGTTGGCGCCCGGAAGTCAGACAATCCCCGAGATGTCAGCCGCAGAAATATTGGCAATGATACTCTGTTAAACTAGTTAAACGTCGCTTAGTTAATAGCATAGATACTCTAGTCATAGTTAATGCCTAGGGTACTATAATGCCCCTTTTTGATCATTCCACTCCTGACACCACTTTTGTCGCGGTATACGTTGTGTTACGTAATGTGCTTCTTTGATTAAGTAGGCTGTGGAGAAATGGCTACATTAAGCATCATGGAGGAGTATAGGTACATTAAAGCTCCCCCCTCATGAGGAGAAGCGTGGGAAAGGTAGCCGGCGAAACTGCTTACCATGTGTGATCTCCCCGCGGTTGTGGGCAGTTGGAGCTAACATCTGTTTTAAGGCGACCACCTAAGGTCCTTAAACGACGCTCTAACGATCAAATTACCTACGAGACCCATAAACCCGTGGTTATGGAAAAAAAGCGGTGCGAGTCAGAAGGCACGCCAGGAGCAGTGCGGTTACGAGCCTCTAATTTGCGAGCTGACTTGGGGACCCCAGTGCCCCCTAAGCAATTCTCGCTCTCCCCAGATGCTAACTCACTATTCGCCCCCTTCCCTTTGCCTCTGTGGCCTGGTCACTTCCCCCTTTAAATGGGGCGGCAATCCGCCTATAAATAAGCCCCGCAAAGAAAGACAAGGAGATTATCAGAAGTCGATACGCCAGAGGAGGATTAGTTCGTGAAGATCAATCCATCGGCCAGACAAGAAGATTATTAGTAGTCGATTGGCCAGAAGAAAGATTAGTTCGTGAAGATCGATCTTTCAGCCAGACAAGAAGATTAGAAGTCGATACGCTCTAGAAGAAGGGTTAGTTCGTGAAGATCGATCCTTCAGCCATACAAGACTTTTTCAGTGAGAAACAAGAGGATCAGATTGAGAAAATCGATCCCCCCTTTCAGAACCGTATTAACCTCAATAGTCAAGCTTTATATCGGTGCCATACCAAAGAAGCCTTTTCAGTCTGCAAAGAAGTCTGACTGAAGAAAAGCAAAGCCGCTCACACTCGAGCGACTCTCACATCTCAAGCTCCGTCAGAGTCAGAGGAGAAGAACCCAGCCCCAACGAGCTCCCGTTCTTTAATTACGTTTAAGAATCAGCCCCCGTCACAGGCGACAAGCAATCCCTCCACTAAAAGTCAACCAGCGGCCACAACACTGCAAAGCGAGAGATACGTCCTTCAGCGACATCCGGCATTCCCTGAATACCTTCCTGTAAGTTAAAAATAACATTTATATATCTATTGCGATAGTAGAAGTTTAGTACATCCCAAGTTGTAAAGGAGAGTATAAACCATTGTTCGTGAACCTAGGTCATATGTGTTTGTAGACGAGAGTACGTTAATTTAATGTTTAACGCTAATCAAATAGAGTCGCGATAAAAAAATACTAATCGGCAATTGATATGTTTAAGGGAAGCCTATTTGTTTACCTTTTGTCATTGAAAGATCTTTTATGCCAAATATAGAAATTTGTTCCCTGTTGATTAGTAATAGTTAAGTGTTTCGTTTAAAATACATGTTTATTTTGGTAGATTCTGGTGTTTCCTCTTATCCTTATGTGCTTAATAGCTCTTCCTTAAGAACAAAACCACTGAATAGCACTCTTAGAACAAAGCCTACTTCTTTATAGAAGTAACTCACGCCCCTTAAAGCATACCGATACTAAACGGGTGTCAAAGAGTATAATGATCAAAACCAAGGGTCATTCTACGACATATTATAAAAGTGGTGTCAGGTTTGTAGGTTTTATATTAGAAAGAACCCAGCAGTATCTATTTAAGGAAGAGCTAAAACATAAAAGGAACACCAAAAATAATACAATATTTGACGAGTGGAAAATTGGTAAAGTTAGAGGTAGATACAATCTTAAGGTAATTGTTAGGTCAAGGGGTGAGTTTCGGTGGTGGAGTAGGTCAGGCTTGATTAAAAACAAGGTAGATGACTCACATAAGCGCGATGGCATTGTTTGACCTTTATCGGAAGCAAGGTCGAAGCCTCGGACTGGAAGGAACCGATTTGAGTTCCTTTATTCAGGAGAAAGAAAGAAACAAAAGAGAAGAAAGAAGAGAAAAGATGAAAATAGGAGCAGAAAAGACGAAAATAGAAGCTGATGAAAGAAGAGAAAAGACGAAAATGGAAGCTGATGAAAGAGAGAAGATAAGGGCCCACGAAAGAGCTCTTAGTAAAGACCAGTTAGAGGTGCAGTCAGTACATCCAGAACAGGAGTGTCACCAGCGGCTAGCATGAAACTCCCGGAGTAAAAGGACGAAGAAGATTTATGCTCATATCTCTCCCATTTTGAGAAAATATTTGAAGTCAATAATTGGGACCTAGAAGAAGATGGGGTCGCCAGACTTTTACCGCTACTCAATCGTAAGATGAGAGAGATATTCGTATCTTTACCTTCAGAAGCGACTGTGGACTATTCCACTCTCAAAGCCGAACTTCTCTCAGCAACAAACCTTAACCCGGAAGAATATAGGATGAAGTTCAGGCAGTCTCGTATAAGACCTGGACAAACATACAAACATTTTGGCTTTGAGCTTCGTCGAAGCCTACAGTTTTGGATGGAGTCAGAAGGGGTTGAAAACGAAGTCGCTGCGGTCGTCGACTTCATGCTTAGAGATCAGTTACTAAGTACACTACCCCAGGAAATCCGTGCATTCGTTAAGGACCGAAAAGCTTCTACCTTCAACGAGTGTCAGGATGAGGCTGACCTCCACGCGGTAAATCATCGGTTATATCCGAGGGAGTACGAGAAAGAGAAGGCTTCCTCCCCGAAGAAAAATGGGCCTCCACCCAGGCATTTACAGAAGAAGCCCTTTAAGTTCTCAGTAGCAAAAGGAACTTATAAGCCAAATTTTGGAGGAGAAAAAATCAAAAAGAAGTTAGGATTCCACAAGGATCATACCCTAATACCGGCACGTATCCCAGGAAGCCCGTCACTTGTTATACCAGCGGGATAATAGGTCAGCTGAGTTTCCAGTGCCCACAGAACTCCCGACTGAGAGAGACCTCGAGACAACAGGTGCAAAACCTGACTGTCGCGTTTCCAGCAGGACAAGCTGATTCGTCCTACGTCCCTGCGCCAACATCCGAAGGGCCCCAGCAACAGGTAAACTTTCTATTCTACAAAAGTTCGCCAGGCGGCCTACAATTTAAAGAGGGCACTGTTAATGGGTGCCGAGTATCCACTTTAGTCAGAGACACCGGATGTACGTGCATAGTGGTATCCGACAAGTTGCTGCCCCCAGTAAACCCTAACCATAAGAAATTCGCAATCGTCCACGACTTTTTAGGACGCGACAATCGATTCCCCGTCGTGAGATGTCATATACAATGCAGATATTTCACCGGTTGGACGGACGTGTTAGTAGCCTTGATTAAGTACTGCGCAGTACTAATCTGACAAAACCCCCTAATTCCCCAGCAAGAAGTGGCCCAACAAGTAGTCACCCGGGCACAAGAAGCCCAGAGGAAAGAGCAACCTGCTAAGTTGACCCCGAGGATTACCCTCGAAGACAATGGGTTCAAATTGACTTCCTTTGCTAGTGCTCTGAAGGAATGCCCCACTCTTAAACCTCTATGGGAGAAAGCTATTAAAGGTGCAATTCTCCAAGTGAAAGGAAAGAAGCCTATCCAGTATATTGTAAAAGACTCACTTCTCTACCGTACTATCAGCGAGGAGGATAAGGAGAACAAGAAAGCACTGTGTGTACCTCAAGAATACATGCAAGGAATTTTGAATACCGCGCATGATGGAATATTAGGCGGACACTTTGGGCACAACAAAACGGCGCAGCAGATATTGCGACACTTTTATTGGCCCCAGGCCGCCAGGGAAATTGTGGCCTATTGCCGTTCATGCGACGTGTGTCAGAAGGATCCCTCCAGAGGACGGGTACCTACCGCTCCCTTACAAAAGGTGCCCGTTATAACCGAACCATTCTTTCGAGTGGCTATTGATTTGGTGGGACCAATTCACCCCCCTTCAAGTGAAGGACACTCCTACATCCTCACCCTAGTGGATTGTGCCACTCGGTTCCCAGATCCCGTGGCCCTAAGGAAGATTGACACTATTTCCTGCGCGGAAGCATTAATTTTAATTTTTGCACGAGTAGGCCTGCCTTAAGAAATTCTATCGGATAGAGGGCGCCAATTCACCTCATAATTGGTGGAGTATTTACTAAACTACTGTTAGTCAAGCCAATTTTTACGAGTCCATTTCATCCATCCGCTAACGGAATCTGCGAGAAATTAAACGGGACTCTCAAAAATATATTGAAGAAGTTGTGTCAAAACAACCCTACACAGTGGCACAGATACCTGCCTGCAGCCCTTTTTGCCTGCCGAGAAATACCTCATCGGACGTTGGGATTCTCGCCCTTTGAGTTATTATACGGGAGAAATGTGCGAGGTCCTATGAGTATTCTTAAAGGAATTATTTTCCAACGCGAAGCTCGACCAAGAAATCAACTCGTCTTACGCCTACGTGATGGATATGCGCGAGCGCCTAGAATACTGCTTTGGCTTAGCTCGAGAGAACGCCGAGAAAAATTTTAGCCAAATACCGTGACTACTTCGATATGAAAGCAAAGGCTCGAAAATTAAAGGCAGGAGATGAAGTCTTATTATTACTCCCGACCGAAAATAATAAGTTATGGGCCCAGTGGAAGGGCCTGTTTGAAGTAATCGAGGCACGGGGTCCAGTTGATTACTTGATAGATACCCCAACAGGGCAAAGAACCTAGCACATAAACATGCTAAAAAAATATCACCGCCGCCCGTGCATAAAGAATATTACCCTTCTAGACGGAGAAGAACCGATGGATGCCGTTTACCCGGGTACGCCTCTGCAAGTCATACACACCATATGTGTGGAACAAGACGAGGAAAACGAACTTCCCTCGCTCTCACCTACCCCGGAAGACCCTCGGGTGGATTTAAAGATAAATCGCCACTTAGAGATTCAACAAAAAGCGGAAATGTTAAACTAGCTCATGGAATTCCCAGAAGTCATTTCTGAAAACCCCGGATGTGCCAAGGATTTTATCCATGAAATAAAACTAAAAACTAATTCAGTGTTTCGGAGCAAACCATATCCTTTACCGATCCACCTACGAGAAGCCTTCAATAAGGAAGTCCGGAATTTACTAAAATTGGGAATTTTAGAGCCATCGGAGTCCGATTATTGCTCCCCCATAGTAATGGTTAAGAAACCTGATCAATCATTTCGGATGTGCGTGGACTTCCGAAAATTGAATTCAGTGACCGTTTTCGACGCCGAGCCCATTCCACTAATAGATCAAAATCTCCATTTATTTGAAGAGGCTAAATTCATCACCGAATTGGATTTGTGTAAAGCGTACTATCAAATACCTCTCGCTAAGGAGTCCAAAAAACTGACGGCTTTTGCGACCGAGAGAGGTCTGTTACAGTTTACCAGGCTACCCTTCGGACTACTTACAGCCGGTAGCAATTATAATAGGAAGATGCGGCGAATTATCGCTGGACTAAGTGACGTGTCGTTTTACTTCGACAACGTGTACGTAGCTACTCGTACATGGGAGTCACACTAACACGCCTTACGCTCATTGCTGGAGAAATTGAAGGAGCAAGTCTAACCGCTGGGCCAACCAAGTATTATTTTGCCTACGAATCCATTGACTACCTGGGAATTCAAAATAGGACAAAAACACTTGACTACCCAGCAAGAAAAAGTGGACGCCATAGTCAAGATGCCCCGGCCGAAAACAAAGAAACAACTCCGATCGTTTATGGGAGCGGCCTCGTTCTACATATAGGCGTTTTGTACCACACTTCGCTTTCATTGCGGCTCCACTGAATGATTTGTTAAAAAAGACAGCGTCAGACCCTGTCACGTGGAACGCCTATGCAATAACTCAGTTGGAGGTTCTAAAAGGAAAACTCGTAACTGCGCCCATTCTTCGCTTACCAAATCCCAACAAAATCTTCGGCCTTCGCACGGACGCTAGTCAGGACGGGTTAGGCGGAGTATTGCTTCAATACGAAGATGACGAAACAGCCTATCCCATAGCTTATGTCAGTAGGAAACTGTTGAGTAGAGAAAAATCCTACGCTACTATCGAAATTGAAGCTTGGGCCATAATATGGTCCATAGGTAAATTCCAAATATTATCTAATAGGGCGCGAGTTTAAGTTGGAATGCGACCATAAACCGTTGTCATACTTAGGTAAAAATAAGTGTAAGAATAGAAGACTCCTGAGATGGAGTTTACTCTTGATGGAGTACCAGTACTCCATTTACTATATAAAAGGGTCCAAAAATTGTATAGCCGACTCGTTAAGTCGGAACCCTGTCGACGATTAAGGAGCAGCCCAACTATTGTATTATAGCAAAGTTAATTGTAAATCGGTAGAATTGTAAGTAAGTAGGGGCGAGGTACCCCCTAGTGGTAGGTAAGAAAATCCTAAGTTGGCACAGTAATATAGGAATTAATGTAAGGTCAAGTGAAATGTTATCGAGGCATTCCCGAGTGAACTAGAATTTATTGTATAATATAATGTTCCGTAAGTTACCCATGTATATTATTGTAAGCGTCGGATTGGAACCCTCCCCCCGCCCCCCGTTATTTTCTTAAGGAGGGAGGTAAATGTGGAGAAATGGCTACATTGAGCATCCTGGAGGAGTATAAGTACATTAAATCCCCCTCCCCCTCATGAGAAGAAGCGTGGGAAAGGTAGCCGGCGAAACTACTTACCATGTGTGATCTCCCCGTGGCTGTGGGCAGTTGGAGCTAACATCTGTTTGAAGGCTACCAGCTAAGGTCCTTAAACGACGCTCTAACGATCAAATTACCTACGAGACCCATTAACCCGTGGTTATGGAAAAAAAAGCAGTGCGAGTCAGAAGCCACGCCAGGAGCAGTGCGGTTACGAGCCTCTAATTTGCGAGCTGACTTGGGCACCCCAGTGCCACCTCAGGAATTCTCGCTCTCCCCAGATGCTAACTCACCATTCGCCACCCCCCCCTTTGCATCTGTGGCCTGGTCACTTCCCCCTTTAAATGGGGCGGCAATCCGCCTATAAATAAGCCCCGCAAAGAAAGACAAGGAGATTATCAGAAGTCGATACGCCAGAGGAGGATTAGTTCGTGAAGATCGATCCATCGGCCAGACAAGAAGATTATTAGTAAGCGATTAGCCAGAAGAAAGATTAGTTCGTGAAAACCGATCTTTCAGCCAGACAAGACTATTTCAGTGAGAAACGAGAGGATCAGATTGAGAAAATCGATCCCCCCTTTCAGGGCCGTATTAACCTAAATAGTCAAGCTTTATATCGGTGCCATACCGAAGAAGCCTTTTCAGTCTGCAAAGAAGTCCGACTGAAGAAAAGCAAAGCCGCTCACACTCGAGCGACTCTCACATCTCAAGCTCCGTAAGAGGGAGAGGAGAAGAACCCAGCCCCAACGAGCTCCCGTTCTTTAATTACGTTGAAGAATCAGCCCCCGTCACAGGCGACAAGCAATCTCTCCGCTAAAAGTTAACCAGCGGCCACAACACTGCAAAGCGAGAGATAAGTCCTCCAGCGTCATCCGGCATTCCCTGAATACCTACCTGTAAGTTAAAAATAACATATATATCTCTATTGCGATAGTAGAAGTTGAGTACATCCCAAGTTTTAAAGGAGAGTAGAAACCATTGTTCGTGAACCTAGGTCATATGTGTTTGTAGACGAGAGTACGTTAATTTAATGTTTAACGCTAATCAAATAGAGTCGCGATAAAAAAATACTAATCGGCAATTGATATGTTTAAGGGAAGCCTATTTGTTTACCTTTTTGTCATTGAAAGATCTTTTATGCCAAAGATAGAAATGTGCTCACTGTTGATTTGTAATAGTTAAGTGTTTCGTTTAAAATACATGTTTATTTTGGTAGATTCTGGTGTTTCCTCTTATCCTTATGTGCTTAAAAATAGCTCTTCCTTTAGAACAAAACCACTGAATAGCACTCTTAGAACAAAGCCTACTTCATCATAGAAGTAACTCACGCCCCTTAAAGCATACCGATACTAAAAGGGTTTCAAAGAGTATAGTGATAAAAACCAAGGGTCATTCTACGCCCTAGGCTTTGATCTAAGAGTGCTAATTTGGTTGTATTGTGTTTAAGGAAGAGCCGCTTCAATACGTAAGGATAAGAGGAAACATACAGGAATTATCCCAAAATAAACATATATTTTAAATCTAAAACTTAACTATGACACAAACAGTTATCACATTTATATTCTAGTCTTAATGCTAAACTCGACTATTCCGGTTGGCACCTAGGCCTATTACAATGTCAACGATGACAAAAATAAACAAATATGCTACACCATTAGACGATTGTATTTTCATCGCGACCCTTTTCGATTAGCGTTAAACATTAAATTAAAGTACTCTCGTCTACTAGCAAATATGACCGAGGTTCACGAACAATAGTTTCTACTTCCCTTAAAACGTGAGACCTACTAAACTCATACGATCGCAAAAAGAAGAATATAAATTTTCTTTCTAACTTACATGACAGGAGGGATCAAGGATTGCCGGATGTTGCTGGAGGGCTTATCTCTTGCTTTGGAGTGTTGCCGTGGCCGATGATTGAATTTCGTAGAGTTGGTATGGCGGGAGAGAGATGAGGCGAGAAAACTTCTTATAGGAAACTTGCCTCTAGTTAAATTAAGAAGATCTTAATGATCTTGACGCCTCTTGGTGTCTGATTCTTCCCCGTAGAGTGTCCACCTATCTTTAGGGGTATTCGGTGAGGTTTTTACCGTAATTAAAGATCAGACCCTCGTAGGGGCTGGGTTCTTCTCCTTTCACTCTTACGGAGCTTGAGATGTGAGAGTCACTCGCGTGTGAGAAAGTTTCCTTGTTTCTAGTCAGACTTCTTCTAAGTCTGTAAAGGATTCTTTGGTATGGCACTGATACAAAACTTAACGATTTATGTTAGTTCGCCCCGGGGAGGGGGAATCGATTTTCTCAATCTGACCCTATAGTTTCTCATGGAAATCATCTTGTCGGGCGGAAGGATTGATCTTCACGAACTCAACTTTCTTCTTTCTTATCGAATTTCAATCCTTTTTGTCTGGCTGAAAAATCAATCTCCACGAACTGATTAATCTTCTTTATCGAATTCTAATCCTTCTTGTCTGGCTGAAGGATCGATCTTCACGAACTGATCCTTCTTCTTTCTTATCGAATTCTAAACTTTCTTTCTGGCGGAAGGATCGATCTTGCCGAACTGATCCTTTTTCTTTCTTATCGCATTCTAATCTTTCTTGTCTAGCTTTGAAGAATCGATCTTCACGAACTGATCCTTCTTCTTTCTTATTAAATTCTAATCATTCTTGTCTGGCTAAGGGATCGATCTTTACGACTGATCCTCCTCCTCTTTCTTTCCGGGGCATATTTATAGGCGGATCACCGCTCCATCTAAGGGGGAAGGGGCGAGTTCGTATCTAGTGAGAGTGAGAAGGGCATAGATTTGCCCTGAGGTGCCCAAGTTGGCTTGCTAATTAGAGAGACTCTTCATCGCCACACTCCATGGCGAGCCTTTTGACCATCACCGCATTTCTTGTGACATAACCACGGGTTAAGGGATCTCGTAGGTAATTGAATCGTTAGAGCGTCGTTTAAGAGCCTTATGTGGTCGCCTTAACACAGATGTTCGGTCCAGCTACTAAAGCGGCGGGGAGATCAAACAGCGTAGGCAGTTACTGTTATTCGCCTGCTACCGTTCCCACGATTCTCCTCATAGGGCTCGCTTCTCCGGCTTTCTCGACAAGGGGGGGAACTTAAAGGTACATGTCCTCCTGGCCCTCTGGGATGCTTAATATAGCCATTTCTCTACACATAGATAGCCTAGTCATAGGCAATATCATAAAGAGCCTAGTCCTAGTTAATCGCCTACATAGTATACTCCTAGTTATTCCCGTAAATATCCTAGTCCTAGTTAGTAGCCGCTCTTGGTTAGCCTACTGCTTATTAGGTAAAGGTTTATTTTTAACTCCAAAGCCTATTTTTTTTCAAAGAATCTTTTTCGCTTTTTTTAACCAATGAAAAAAAAGCGAAACAGAGCCAGAACAAAGTGGTAACTATATAATTGAATTAATATATTTCAAAATATATTTGTTTCTATTTTTTCCGAAGAGGCACGGAATTTCTGGATTGATATATTAATCTATATTTTTAAAAGAAGCCACCATATAGGAGCCCGAAAAGGATATATTCTTACTTTATCTCATTTACTCCCTTAATTACACGGATTAACTGTTCTTTATTCCACTAGATCCCCCTATACATACATGCCTTTCAATCAAACTAATGAAATAGGCCCATGCATAATTAAATACAAATCCACTAGTTACCCATCGACCTATAAGTAGATGTCACTAGGAGATGTTGAGAAAATAATTTATACGAACCCAAATTCGATATCAGCGAACGATTCTTGCATCGCGTACTTTTTATCATATCAACATTTTTTATGGTGTAATAGATTTGCTTCCTCTCCAAAATTAACCCTCTCTATGATTTGGGTTAAAATGTAAAAAAGTGTAGAGCTCACATTAAGGAGAGCAATCACCAGTTTCCAGCTGTCGGCGATTTAAACGTAGCCTTTTGGTTAAAAATGGATTTCAATTTAATGACTTTAACATTTGCCCTGACCTTTTGAAAATTGATGTTATTATCAAAACACTCATTCTTGAAGAAATTAGCTTTGACTTATATTGCTTTTTTTTTGGCAATTTTAATTTTTATGGAAACCAGATGTTTCAATTTAATTATTGCCTTGGTTTTGTATTTACATTATTTTATTTCTCTTTCTCTCTCCTTATCCGTCTCCCATTCGTTTCAATTTAGTTCCCTTGTCTTTCATAATCTCTTTCTTTAGACTATTGCTTTATCCGTTGATCGTAATAACCCTTTGGCACTGTTTTTGACTCTTTCTTGCCTCTCGTTGTGACCTAGCTACCAGTTATAGCTAAATCTTAATGTGAATTTACCCATTCTTCTCCTACTTCCTCATTGGTGAGTTCTTGTCTTAGAAACGGTCCTTTATCTTTTACTAGCTTATCGATACCTTTATTATATAATTTTCTCTGGTAGTTATCCTGGGGAATGAACTGAATAAAGTTCTAAAATTCTTGGAAGCACCTTTTCATTTTTCCTGCGGGTCATTGCATTCATTGCGAACTTCACGTCCTACTTTCTGAGTTATTTATTTCATATATATATATATATATATATATATATATATATATATATATATATATATATATATATATATATATATATATATATATATATATATATACATATATAAAAGAAAATCTGTCTTAATAAAGTAAGACAGATTTTCTTTTTTTTATTTTGTTCAGGAGCGCTAAAGAGCTTCTTAGTACACAATATTCTTAGTTATTGCTTGTGGAGCATATATAAACATTATTTTGGCCTTCAACTGTAGAGCAATGACATTGACTTTACAATAAGAAAAACAGGGTCCCCTTAATTACAACCATGCAACGAAAACAGTCTCACCATACGAGTATTTTTAATTCACATCGCAAAACATACACGGACACCGACGGCATCCCAAACCTAGATAAACTGAAGCTCATTTACAAGACTCGATAAAGGGATAATGTATAGCTCTCATTCAGTATTTATTCTGCGTCTTCTTTCCGTTTCTTCTCTAGTTTGACATGGTTTAGATGCTGCAGTAGGTTGAGCATTTAGACTGCGTCTTACTTCCGATTTTGATTGACCTACTAACGCCCGTGAAGCTGCATGCCTTTCCGCATCTTCTTTCCTTCTCTTGTGCCACTGATCATCATGTTCAGCGGCTGTTTCTCTTTTCCTTCGTTAGGTATACTTAGATGGCCCAAACGTGCCTTTGGGGAAAGGATCGTATTAAGATGAAAAAATTGGGGTTTTAATTAGTCAGCTGGCAGGAAAGGAATATAAAAGGCATAGAACTGTTAAGGAAAGGTCATTATAATTATACATAGTTTATTATTTGTTTTAAGTAAATTAAAAAATTGCATATGAATGAAATTGTAGTTATACTGTAGATTCAAGTAAATCCTTCTTATTAAAAAAAAAAGATCCATCATATATTTCTCGGATAATTTTACATAAGTTCCATTATATTCTTTGTCCTAATATATGTAAACGTTTGGACCTGAATTCCAAATTATCAGAGTTTTCCGGAAATTTGCCAAATTTTAATATATTAGACTGTACAACAAAGAAAAAACCCCCACGGTAATTCGAATAACCTTTTGTAGGGTTATTTTTTGCGTGAATCACGGATATAACATCCATCTCTTTCTTGGACCTTTAAGTTTCTCGTAAATTACCATATTACTCATACTTACGTTAAATACAGTGATGGTTCCGTAGGGATTGCATGCAAAAAAGATTAGGCAGAAACTGACAACTCTAAAAGATATAAACGGATTTTGACGTAATTTAATGGTGTTTGTCAACCTAACCTATAACAATTTTTTAAAGTAGCCTCAATATTTTTTAGTTATATGGGTCCAAATCTCTGGTAACTCTTACGTAACGCTTGATAATTTTGTAACTTACTATAAATGCTTCCTATATTTACTTTTTATTTAATATTTGCTGCTGTTACTATTTATATTATTTTTCATATACAAGTGTTTTTTTCTTTACAGTAGCCAGCACTAAAATTCCTTAGAGAAAGCAAAAATTCCCGAGACACTTTCTGTTATATATGTGGATCAGTTACATTTAGACAATACAAGAGACAGTTTACTGAACATTTGAGGAAACTCTATGTACTGTACTTTGTTAGGTAAAGTGGGTGACCAGGTCAAACGCTTTGCACCTCACATATGTTGAGTCAGGTGTACAAGTTCCCTTTGTTCCTGGGTGAAAGTCAAAAGGCCTTTTCTCAAGTTTTGAGTACCAATGGTTTGGAGTGAGTCAAAGGAACATTCACCCGATTGCTATTTGTGCTCAACAGATATGAAGGATGGGATTTCACTTTGTTTTCTTTCCTGGTCTCAAATTTAATTTCAAGAGATGTATCAATTGGACATATCAAAATACATACTATTTTGTACTTCAACTATTTCTGCAAAGGATCTATCAGTAATATCGATAGTTAGTCCGATTTTATTTTATTTCACTGCAGGTTGCAAGAGAAAAGGCAAGAAAACTTTCATTCAAGGTCTATTCCTGTACCACACCCTCGCTCTGAACTACTTAGCGATGATACGAGCATCTTGGATGAATCAGAATCTCAAGATTTACCATATTTGGCACAGCTTTAATCCCACACGAAACCACACCTCATCAAATAACATTTACTAAGCAACAGAGTGATATTGTAGCCTCACGTCTCCAACAATGGAACTTGTTGGATGAACATGCTCGAATTACAATATGTAGCAACCGTTCCGCAAATCTACAGCAATTATTCACTTTTGAAAACAACTGCACGTATTGTAATATCAGAGACCTATTCAATGCCCTTGGACTCAACTATGAAGCGCTTGAGTGGAGGTTATTCATAGATGCATCCATTTACAGCATAACTGGTTCTGTTACACATTAAGAATACCATGCTTTCAGTTACAGTTGCTCACTCAGTCACTTTAAGAGAGACATATGAGAACCTTGCTTTTATTCTAGACCGCATAAGTTACAAGGAGCATAGATGGCTAATTTGTGTAGAGTTGAAAGTAGTAGCCCTACTGAATTGGCTACAAACTGGATACACCAAGTTTATGTACTTTATTTGCAAGTGAGACAGTAGGGCAAGATCAGAACATTATACGCTTGTATTGGTCACCAGGAAAAACTATGACGCCTGTAAGCCATAATATAATTCATGAGCCACTAGTTAAGAAAGAGAAAATCATTGTGTCACCACTGCATATAAAACTAGGCCTAATGAAGCAATTTATCAAAGCACCGCTACATAACAAGAAATGCTTCGTGTACCTCAAAGGGATCTGAGCAACGGGCCTGGCATGCATTCAATGATGTATGCAAATGTCTTGGTGGTAAGCACCAAGGCGCCCAAACACGTAAGCAAAGGTCTTTGGGGTAAGCACCAAGGAGTACAATAAATGATATTAGGACTGTATATTAGAGCGTTTATTGGAGAACCTAATCAATTGCTACCAATATCTGGGATGCAATATGTCACTAAAATACGCTTTCTTTATTCACATCTGCCCTGTTCTTTTAAGAGAATGCAGAAGATGTGAGTGGTGAACATGGAGAGAGGTTCCATCCAAATATAGCATCGATGGAAAAAAAGGTATGAAGGAAAATGGAGCACTACTATGCTGGCTGGCTTCTGATGGAATCTGAAGGTGACACACCTGAGACGTCTTATAAACGAAAAAAATTAATATTAAAATGGTTTCAAAGGCTTCAATAGCCTTTAACTACGGTAAATATATTTGATACCATAGAATATTGTCGCTTCTGAGTGTTAAGGGCACTTATTTATGAAGGCAAGTTAATTGCTCATCATTTTGTTAATGCGGACCAACGTCATCCGGATCAATATTTTAACTAAAAAAAGGCCAGATGAAGGCTCGATGCTGGCCTTTCTTCTTTATTGGAAAAGAACTTTTCAAAGGTTTATTTGTTCTTCCTTCCATATTATGTTCTTTTGCCTTTTTGAGAGCATACAATAAATGACCTTAGGACTGTACGCAAAGGTTCCATTTTGGGAATTCTCATTTTTTTCACCAGTCCTTTTGGGCTAGGGTCATTAAATGATGATTTTTGCGTCAAAAGGATCTTAATTAGTGTCTCTTTTCGACACCAAAACAGAGTTTTTATCGTTTCCATTCGATTTAGAGACGAGAGGGGAAAGATTGTGTTACATAAATTACGGCATTTTTTATGTATATCGTGTAATCCAGTTAATTACTTTTAACTTTTGTATGGGGATCTTTACGATGATTGCAAAATCACAAGCCTTAAATTTAAAACCCTAAGGAAAGGGCTCTCTCTTCCATTTAAGCAGATCTTTTCATTTGTCCTCATGTATGTTTTCGGAATTATCAGCAAATAAACTAGTAAAATATCCAGATGGATCACTTCATAATCATGAATTCTATTTTAGTTTAATCTTCTTCTATAATATTATCTCAAAATGGTCTTAATAATTTAATATCTATCCAATATTTGCATTTCAACCATTCATTACCTAATGATTCAGATTTTAAGTTGATTTATCGTTGATTTGTCAAAATATGGGTAATGTATGAAAAAGATACAGCATCGAAGCTTATGCGAAAACATTGGCAAAAAAGCACTAGAAAAACTAATATTACGCAAAGGAAAACACTTATAAATGCAGAACTTACGCGGAAACTAACAGCAAACCCAAACAAATGTGGACCCAAGAGAGTGTGGCTGTTACGTACATCATTATAAAAGTACAATACGGATCAAGTTTAAAGCGAAAATAAGGAGTGGAAGCTTTGTGTATTTATTTTGTACAAGTACCGATCGAACCTCAAGCATGTTTGACATTATTGAAGAAGTAATAGCAAAATATAGGTCAGCTATAAGGAAAAGTTTGCATCAAACACGTCACCGTAAACCAAATGCCGCGTGAATAAGTATCAAAAACTAGTCATACAATACTGGTAATACCATGCGTTTACAATATTAAGTTATTCAAATAATGCCTAAAATTTTAAATCTGTATAACAGTAAAATTTCTAAATGTACTTACATAATATATACATTTTTTCATGGCCACAGAGATAAAAGGTAATCAATTTTCACGAAAAATGACTACAACAATGCTAATTTTGCAACCTTGCGGTGCAACACAAAATGAGCGAGAAAACAACACGCTAATATAAATCACTGGCATCCAGTAGAAATTCCTGTAGAATTCTATAAAATTTCTGCAGATTTTTTGCTTTCCTCAGAATTGCAGTATTTCTATAGATTTCTATAGGTTCAACATCTAGGTATGCTATAAAAATTGAGTAATATTTAAAATTTATATGTTAAACATTGAGTAGATGCTCAACGCTCCCAGTGTGCATTCAATGGCCCCCTAAGTAAAGCAACATCTTACAGCGCACCCTTTGACCTCATCAACGCCCACATTGGGAATCGCTAGCCTAACTTTATAAGGGCAGGTGAGTGGGTTTTGTCTAAAGAAAGGCCTTATAAATAAAACTGATACCAAAATAGCCCCTAAAACAAACTCCGATTTACGAACCATAAAATAATTTTCTTCAATTATGCGGTTTACAATAAACTAAAGAACGATATGCCATCGGGTACACGTGACGAAGTTGCTTACCATACAGCAAGAATGGTGAATATCGCACACTATTTGCTTCTGTAGCTAATACCTAATAAAACTAGAAAAATTAATGAAAAATTTCCTAATCCTTTATCTTTTTGGAGAGATGGATCATAAAACCACGAGATCCCATATGTATCATACGAATTGTCACCACGGATACCCTAGGGAACCTTGGCTGTTATAGTTGGATAATTTGGAACTATATACCTGAGGAAGCGCAAAATATTTCGGTTTTAGAATATTCATCCATCAGTAGGCCAACAAGGAAACCATTTCACGCCGCCGTCTGGCAAGTGGGTTTATAAATATACCTCTGCCAATTAGTTTTACTATCTGCCTTATTAGCTTTAATTTTTTAATGTCCACAAATTTTCATATCCCCTAAGCCTTTTATCATACTATTCTTTGACTAAATAATCACTCGTTGGTCTTCCATATTATTTCATGTTATAAAAGTAGAAAAAATAACCTTTTTAGTTCTCATCTTCTTTTATTTTCAAGCTCCAGCATTATTCATTTCTGATTCACGTTTTCCATACCTTTCTCAGCTAAAAATTCTCTAAAGGAAATTTAAGCACCGGAAAAATAAAATAAAACAATTTATGGTTTACATAAAATATCCACAAAATCGTAGTAAAAAACGTTTTATGGTGTTTTGTGAATTTGGTCTTCTCGAAGGACAGAATAGGGTATTTAGATATATTACTAGAAACATATTTGGTTAAATATTTAATACAATTTCTAATGAGAGAATTATTCTCCTAAAAGAAATGCAAATATTAATAGTAGAGTATTTGGTAGGCATTTTTGGTTTAGTGAAAAGATGAATCATGCCTGCTTGAGAGCTTAAAATTCGTACTTCTTATTGCCTGTGCCCAAAATAATAACTTGTCTAAGGCCTTTAATGGTTAGGGAATTATGGTACTGCATACTTTGTTAAATTTAGCCTTTGGATTTATAATATTATTTTTATTTTCATCCTTCTCTTGCAACTGAACAAAGAATAATTCAACTTTGTAGCTCAACAAATTTAGAGTTGTTAAAAAGTGAAAGTAATGGTCAAATTAATACATTTCCATTTGAAAAAAGAGATCATATAAAAGAATATCGGACAAAAATATCGATTGAGAAAATAGTATTAAGAAAAACAGTATTAAGGAAAATGATGATTGGAATATTAGGTGATTACTCTAGTTGACTTCAGCGATTGCGTGACATGCAAGAACACTAAGGTTCATTCGTACATGCTGGGTATATTTCAAGTAAAGTTTTGAAGAAGTTTGCAATTGAAAAAAGAGACTTGTATTATAAATGGTTTTTGGAGAAAGCGGCGAAGAAGTTGCTTCAAGGGTAAATTCAGAGGCATGGAATTATAAAAACAATATCAAACTTGATCATTATTTAAAACATTTTGAAGAGAGAGAAAAGATAGAGACAGAGGAAAAACCGGGCGGAAGCAGTAGCTGCAATATACAAACTCAGACACACAGATACACAACTCATCTCCTCTACTCCTACCCTTCGCACCCATTCCCTTGACAAAATCATTTATATTTTCAATTTTTACATAGCTGGGAGGCCCTCACAACTGAGCATCCACCTACCTATAACTAGCACACCTCAGCACAAATCACAACGCGCACACCAAACCCAATACACACAACCTAACAAAAAGACACCACCACCAGCCAATAAACACAATTGTCCCCCGTGCTTTTCACGGTGGCAAAATACATGACTTGGGCCGACCCCGCACATGCGCCAACTTCCTAAACGATCTATACTCCACGGAGGGACTTGGGGCAATCCACTTCTCAGAGATGTTATCCGCCCGAATACAGGAACACAGACGCAGGAAACTCACGCCCTGGCCTCTTCAGGCCCTTCCACTCCGCCAATCCTAGCCTCACCTCTTCTCCAGCCCCTTACCCCACGATTTTCGTCGGTGCCCCTACACTCCCTACTGCTCTCCACTGCTCCTGCTCCTCAGCTTATCCCCCCACCTCCGTTATTGTCATCCCCTGAACCTTATTCCAATGCCACTACTCCTCCATCCACTGCGCCCAAACTCTCCCCCTCTCTTCCTACACCAACTTCAACCTTATTCACCACCACATCCACAAAATCCACTCTCTTCACCACCCTTTCCATTGCCTCAATCGCCCCCACTCCCACTAACTCCAACAATCCCCAAATCTTGCACCCCACACAGCCAAAAGCACAAAAAAACACATATTCCCCCCAACCAGAACCAACCCGACGGAGAAAAGTGTGAAGGTAGATGCCTCAACTTCCACTCTCTTGGTAATCCAGGAGACTACAGAGAAAAAAGTGATTGTCACTTGCACAACGACATGCGTACTTTGTTCCAGACCATAGGTCGACTTAACGTCGTGTAGCTAATCGTACACAGTAGTTAGTCACGTTATTCGTCATGGATACTTCAACAATCACCCTTTCTACTATAGCCTCAGCTTCCGCCGAATGTTCCTGAACCAACCCAATTACCACACGACTCTACCTGCTGGTCGGTGGTAGTGAGGGATCTTACTGTACACATCACTAGTCTTACATCCTATTTCGCGGAGGGAACACGTAAGTCAGGCTGTTTTCTTCCATAGTACCGAGCTATGGATGGGGACCAGCCATCAGAGTCGCGAAAGAGAATGCCACCTGGCAATGCAACATCCAGCTCTCCTCATAGTCCTTGGTCATCAAATAGGGATTTCCTCGACGCTATTCATAGTTTCCTATTTATTACCAGACAGTCGCAATTTGTCGTGTGCACCGAGGACGATAGGCTGGTAGGCTAAGCCGCGCAAAAAGGGTTCTCCGTGAGTATCGTGATAGCCACTAGGAGGAAGAATAGGGCTATATCACACGTCTCACCAGTGGTTAAATAGGATTAACACCGTCGCCAACTCCCTCGAGCCTGACATCTTACCTTCCGCCAAGATATTGGAGGAATTTGAACTAAAAATCCCCCGACGGGCTAAAAAGATTAAAAAAAAAAATAACAACGGACAACACGACAATAACGTCAACAACAATAATAACAACGGTATTAATAAAAAAATCAAAACAATAACGTGAACAGGGACGATAATACCCAAGAAAATCAGATCAAACCCACTCAAAACTCAATATCTCACGCGCCTAGCGTCAACAACGGATCATATGCGAACAGAGACAGGACAGCGTATCAAGTTGTTCTTCCCCACAGCCTACAAGCATTTCCGGTCTACTAATCCTCGTATGTGAGAGTCCTTCCTAAAACTGATGGCGGCGAACATTTTTGATTGAGCTCGATTAGTATTCGTGTTGAATAAACTCGATAATTCTACCAGGGAATTTTATGAGATTTCGCCTTGAACGCCGGAGTTCACTCCATTTCGTTTCAAGCTGCCTAACATCGCCAAGGTCCCAAGGAACAAAAAGCCAGCGGACATTGCAATAAAAATGCATTCGAGTAATGGTTTCTACCATCTCCCAATTCACCCAAAAGTTAGACAACAGTTTAGTGTGAAGATCAGCGACAAGTGTTGGAGATTCATGCTACTCCCCAAGAGGTTTTCGGGCTATCTCTAACTCATGCAAACACTGCCTAGAAGCTTTCGCTAACTTCTGGGCAATAGCAAACGGCACTCAAGCCTTCAATTACCTGTATGATGCCCTATTAGTCGGGGGCATAAATGGCCTACTGGATAAATTTAAGTCGTTCCTGGATAGCTCTCTACAGGTCAACCACAAGAAGTCAGTTTTCACCGCCTGCAGCAAGATAGAATAGCTGGCAATTAAGCTCAACCTGCAGCGTGAGGCGGCTTCCCTCACAAGCGGTATGAGGGACAAACTCCGAAGAGCCATCAGCCACAGTGACAACCAGAGCCTAAACCCAATTTTGGGCAAAGGCTGGGTGAATTAATCAACTTAGTTACACCCCTCCTTCAGCTCGCATTCTTCTGGACTAAGTTGTGTGTAAACTGATCAACCATGAATTCCTGAGGGCATAGCGATTTTCCTTCCCCTTTCTCTTATTGATAATCGCTGAAGCTGTTGATTAAAACAACGCAGTAACGAACTTACGGTCTCCGGCGATGAATACCTGGAAGGGATTGCCATTAAGAGGATATCACAGTACTTTTTGAGGTATTTCTCACGTTGTTTCGTTCAAAATTCCCATTTTTTGGTTTTGTATATCATTTTTAGAAAATTTTATGCACTTTTTTATGGTATAATTATTTTTTAGCACCATGACTAGAACATAGTGACAATTATGATAATTCAAAATCTTATAAGAACATAAGAAGAACATAACAAAAAAAGAGACTACAAAAGACCATTCATGGCCTACACTTGGCAGCTCCTGTAAATACATTCGTGGAAATTCTCGGTAGAATTTTAAAGTTGATTTGTGAACAAATCGCAAAACTATACCATGCGATTTTACATATTTAGTAAAAAAAACGGCATTCAAAGGCATTTAGAACACCCCTACTACTCACCTAACACCCGACATTCCACCTTAGAACTAAGCCTATAGTTGGCCATGTCTGAAAAATATGTGTTTCAGTCTACCATTAAAACAAATTTTGATGTAACTTAAGAATACTGTATTCAAATGATAACTAAATCCTATATACATATTTTGTTCGTGAATTGAGTTCAATTGCTTAATTTTTAGTAATTCTATAGCCATTTATATGATATCAGGTTTGAAAAGGTGGGGCTCTGAAAGACCCCCTGTATCTCAAAAACGGCGCCGTGTCTTATTATTACTTTGGCAAGAATAAATGGGCTTTTAATAAGCTTCAATTTCATATATGATAATTTAACGTAGTAAAAGTTGAAAATTGAATGTGGTATCCCCTTAAAAGCGGCTTCGCGTCATTTGACCATGCTACAATAGTCCTCTGGATCCTTCATTACGTTTTCCTGACTGAGTCGGTAGACTTGTGGCTACGCTACTTATTTCCTCCTGTGCTCAGTTCCTTTCAGACTGTATGCTGGCTCTTTATAGCACCATTCCTTCGAAAATGCCTCCGGCTCTTCAGAACACACTTTCGGGGGATACTTTACAGGACGTCTCACAACTATACTATAGATCATCGTTGAACATGGGGTATGTTCGTAGCCAAAATAACTCGGCGAAAGCTGGGTCCCAAATGATATCATCGAATCTCGAACTCTCCTCTGGCCTGGTTCTACTGGCCATACCCTAAGGGTATATAACAAAGACATATTATGAGGACAACTGGATCATAGCTACAAACTCCCAGAAGGCAAATAGAAAACTATTAGGTGCACGTCTTCATTACATGCCAAAACTTACAAATACACACACACACACACACCGGACTTCATCCACCTAAACCAACCAGTATAAGATCTTTTTTAGACCTCACAGTGATTTCTGTCTGTTATTTCCAAACACAATTTATCATTACGCTAATGAGAGCGAGGGTACACAGCTCACCTAAATCTGTGAAGGTTTGCCAAGGAAAGGCTTTTCTAAGGAGATCACATTGAACCTGAATAATTTTAGTGAATTTAACACCAGAGAAAAGAGGAGCAATGACAAACCTAAATAAAAGATGTATCTCCTAAAATGATATATTATGCGCGTGTTACATCTAGTGTTTATCATCACTTGATATTATAAATTTAATAAAATACAAATTGTATTAATGGATGAATGGGTTTAACAAACTTTCATTTTAAATTTGTGGTCTACACAAATCTGGCATACATGACTCTACTTATGTTAATTTCGCTAGTGCCTCTTAAGCCGTAATTTTCAAAAGGTACACACTCCTCTATGCACATAGACAGACAATGAATTTAACAAGTTTGTTTAATTTACTGGAATGTTGCGAATATTGAAAGTTTTTATTCAATTATTGGCGAATTGAGTGCAAATTAAAGGAAACAAGAAGGAACGAAGGCTCATCTTCTTGCAAACTCTTCCAAGAGGAAAGATTTGTAGTCTTACTTCATTACAGTATTGAGGAATAATAAATTAGTAGAGCAGAGGTTTTCATTATTCCCCCATCTACGTTTATATAAAGATTAGTGATGGAGGTATGGGGGGTGGGCATATTTTATTTATATTTGTCAATATCATTCATCTTGAAATTTCTTTATTCGAATCTATTTATTTCTTCCTGACTGAAGTTGGCCCTTGAAACATTGTCTACCATTAATCTGACTCTTGGTATTCTTATAGGCTGAGATTCCGACTTCCTCAAGTTGGCTGGATTGGTTCTTGATCTTTGATTTTCTTTTCTAGATGTATCTTCATATTAACTTGCTTTTATCTTATGTTATGATTCCTTCTAAATTCTTGATCACGTGATGATTTCTTCTTGATGATTTGATGAGGTCTTCTTAATTCTTAATGACGTGAGGATTTCTTCTTGAATTGATAAGGTGAGATGAGTTAGCCCTTGAAGTCATTTTCCTTGAGTTCCGTTTTCTTCTGGAGGCGATCCATTTATCTTGAGTTTTCTTGAGTTGTCCTTAAAGCGTTTTCTGTGGTCTCCGTTTTTTTCGTGCATTTTCTTCGTAAAAATTGTGGACTGAGGATCGATCGCGGGTCTTCAAATCCAAATGTCAGCACTCTGCCGTCACGCTACGGCGAAGTACATTTTAAGTTGGTTATTTAATGGGCTATTTATATTATCGATTTGCGAGGAATTTTTTCCCTGATACATCTTCGCACCTCTACACAGGTCCCTTTCTAGAACGCGGAGCGAATTTGAGGATTGGGGAGAGACTAGTCTTGGATTTCTTAATCGAGGATTACTAGTAGCTCTAGCTCCTACGACCTCCGAGTCTGCGGGATGAGTGGAGTTAATTGAGTGGGATTGAGGAGAGCGAACGAACGAAGTCTTGTCCTTTTAAATCAATGAGTAATAGCATCTCCTTCCCGGACCTCCTGAAGTTCTCAGCAGTACCTTTTCTTAATCTCTAGTAGGAGAGCAGGTGCAGTCGTAACGAAGATCAGAAGATTGTTGGGCCGTTTGAGGGTCCCCAGTTATAGGAGAGGGGCCATATTTTTTTATATTGGTCAATATCATTCATCTCTCTTGAGATTTCTATATTTGAATCTATTTTTTCCACTCGAGATGAAGGTGTCCCTTGAAACATTCGTCTCCCATTATCTGACTCTTGGTATTCTTATAGGCTGAGATTCCTTTTTCTTTAATTTGGCTTGGGTAATTCTTGATCTTCGATTTTCTTTTCTTGATTTATCTTCCATTTATTGCATTTATCTCGATGTGATGCCTCCTTCCAAGTTCTTGATGAGTTAGCCCTTGAAGTCGTTTTCTTTCCGTTTTCCTTGACATCGGTTTTCTCTTGAGTCGATTTCTTGAGTTGTCCTTGGAGCGTTTTCCGTTTTCTTCTGGGAATTTCTCCGAAAAAATTGTGGACTGAGGATCGATCGCGGGTCTTTGAATCCAAGTGCCAGCACTCTGCCGTCACGCTACGGCGAAGTCCGTTTTGAGTTGGTAATTTAATGAGCTCTTTATAATCCGCGTTGGAAAGAATTTTCTCTCGGATACATCTTCGCACTCCTACAACGGTCCCTTTCTAGAACGTGGAGCGAATTTTGGGGATTGGGAGAGACTAGTTTTGGATTTCTTAACCAAGGAGTAGTAGCTTCCCCTATCCGACCTACGAGTCTGCGGGCTGAGTGAAGTCAATTGAGTGGGATTGAGGAGAGCGAATGAACAAGGTCCTGTCTCTTTAAATCAATGAGTAATAGCATCTCCTTCTCGTATCTCCTGAAGTTTACAAGTAGCACCTTTTCTTAATCTCTAGTAGTAGAGGTGGCTTAGTGACATCCTCGGACTAATTGATCAGAACTCCAATCCTGGTAACATTACAATTGATGTCGGGTGTCCTTCTAAGCCTTACACAGGAGTATCTGGGTCCCATTCTCCCTTGCTGATCTGGATTCCTTTTACCACTTCAGTTCTCTCCGCCTGACCTTCAGAGCATAGAAGGGTTTGAAGGATGGCTTCACTGTATGCATACCAAGCTGATCTCTTAACAGTTGGCAAAATAATATCCAACACTTCCTTCCTCTGAGGGAGAGGCGGGCCTACCCCCGACGCCGTAGGGCGCTTTCTTCTTGCCTTTTGAGTTAGTTTTTTTGTTATTTTTTACCCCCTGTCCTTTTTTTCGGTTTTTCTTCTTTCATATTGATATTTGTTTTTTTAGTATAGTCTAAGGTAGGCTGTGTGTGGTAGGGTGACTTATGGAAGATGAGCTTCTTAAATAAGACGAAAACCACACATTACATTTCAACCAAACCCAACCTAACACAGAAACCCGTGAATAGCCACCCCTAACTCCACTCTCTTCGTAATCCAGGAGACCCCGGAGAAGAAAGTGGCTGTCGCTAGCATAAATCTTGTGTACTTCGTTCTAGACAGTGGAGACACTTAACTTTGTGCAGCTAAACATACACATGAGTCACAGTACTGTCGCTATCTTTTTAACTCCATCAGCTTCCTGAAGACTCACAAGATTCCTTCCCTACTTGACTACACGGGGACGGCATTTCATTTACTACGATTGCCCTTAATCGGTGGGATCAAAAGAAGTACTTCCCTCTCCCGCAGTAAATAATATGGTCCACGTTTCAGTTACTGTCGATAAGTCTCCAACGAGATCCCGTTACGTCCCTAGTAATCCTCCTAGCCCATCGATATTTCATCCATCATCCTTTCCACTATAGCTTCAGCTTCTGCCGACTCCTCGGACTCCAACGAGGGATCCTGATCCTAACCAATAACCACGTGACCCGATCCGCTGATCAATGGTAGTGAGGGATCTTACAGCCCATATCACTAGTCCTGCAATCAATGGACAGAAAAGATATAATGCAACTTCTCTTTCTCTTTCTCGTGAGGTAACACATAACCACCGGCATGCGAGAGTCTATGTTGAAACGACTCAGGCTGTTTTACATCCTGCTGAACTTTGCATGGGGACTAGCCCTCAGAGAGTTAGTTATGAGTCAGTTTTTAAAATTATTCGAACGAGATTAGGTTTAACTTTTATATAATTATTGATATTTCCTCTTATTCCTCCAGTAGTTTTGGAGAGCCTGCCGCTACTCTTTGCTGTTCTGCTTTGGCAATTAATAATAACACTTAAAGTTGAAAAACTAATTATAGTGATAAAATATAATCAAATGTTAATCCAATTTTTTAATTGATATTGATGATTAAAAATTAAATTAATATATAAAGTTAGTTAAACTAGAAAAAGGAAATATTCAGGAAAATTTAGCAGAAATTTTTTAAACAAAACCTCTCCAAAATGTTCCAAAAGTAATTCTTGAAATACCGCAATAGAGTAAATAAAATTTCTAAGTATAAACAATTTTGATGGTATTTGTCCAATCTCTTTCGTATATTTAGCACTAAATATAGGCCAAGCATTCCATCTACCATTATATAATAATGTATTAAATCATCACTGAAAGAAATTCACCGTAAATTCTGACATGACAAAATGTAGCAAGGTATATATAGCCTATTTTAACATTTCCAAATGGAGAAAATAAAATTACTTGATTTATATTATTAATTGTTACCTTTCTGCATTTATAATTGATAAAATTATTATTTTGTATGATAAATGGTTAACTCTCATTTATAACAATGGGTTATAAAAATATAACTTTGTAAGTCATCAATTGAGAAAATTTTGCACCACTGCAACCGAAAATGACGGATGTTTCCTGCGATCAGGTCAAGATTTTGTGCTAAGTTAAATTTTTTTAAAAACTTGCTTAGTTTTTTGGACCTTTATGAATGATTTTGTTAATATTTTTCAACCGAAATAGGTTTTGAAGATAAAAAACAGCGTTTTCTAACTCAATTTAATAATTAACTGTTACAAAAAATGATTAGTTACATTGAATAGTAGACAATGTTCAGAGTTACTGATTTCTTTCTGCAGGTTCCAAGTATAATCAGCCATCATGACTGTAACAAGGCTTCTTAATGACTGTTCTCCATCTATTTTGTGTCATTATGGACTCTCCTCCCCTGCTTGTCGCTCACTGATTCCAGCTTCTCAGGCAACCTATGCTAATGCGAGAACAACTAATGCATTTTGATGATCATGTTCTGTCGAGGATTCTGAAAGCGGTCAACATATTGGTAACAAGGCTTCTGAGGTTTCTGGTCCTGTTGGGGCTAAGAAAGTTCTTAACGACCAGAGCAAAAACATTCCAAGCTTCCAATTTCACTTCCTTCATTGATTTTTCCAACGTGCATTTCTGATGAGCTAACGGAGTTAGAACAGTGAATGCTGCAAGCTTTTATATTCTACATCGTCAATCCCAGAAAAGCGGGGCCCACTAAAGTAGCAACCGTTCTTGTCCAGAGATTTGGTAAATTGTTTGATTATGCCGAGCTTTTTGCACTTTGGTAAAAAAAGACTCATGACTTTGTCTATCGGACATTGCGTGGAAACTGAGCAATATTTGTGTATGGTACACTAAATCCTTCTTTTCAGAAAAAAAAACGCAGAGACTGTATTTGTTTGCTGACGTAGAAAATAATGCTAGCACGGTCAGGTTTTTGCTTTAATCTAGATGCTGACAATTCGACTAAGGACTTTAACAAGCTGAGATCTAGACCTAGATCATTTAGCTTATTTGAGGCAAAAGTATGTGGACAATCATCGTCAAAAACCATTTGTTCTTCCGCATTTGCTTGAACACTAGAGGAATCTTCGTCACTAATATCAAGAAGCATCCAAAGACAGGCCTTGTAGTTTCATTACACTGAGCTAAAAAACATCGTGATGATTGAAGATAAGGATACATCTTGCTGCCCAGGTTTTTTATGTTGATTCCAATCAAATCAATGGCACAGATGTATCAGTTAATGCCATTGCTTGTTGGATCCATCTAAACCATGGGAATTCCAAACGTCAAAAAACTTTTCCTACCCGGGATCCAACGACGCAGATACTCGGTGCATGACATGCATAGCATCTTTGATACTCAAGTCCTATCCCGGTCACCAAATTTCATACCAAAGACGTTTGTCTTCATAGCAGAAGTCAATAACTGTTTACGTACCGGTTTACTAGCAAATCTGCCAACATCAATGAGCCTTCGCCGGATCGTTAAAGAAGAAACATTTACACCAGCTAAAGACAAATCTCTCTGGAGGTCTTTACTGGTTTTCTTGGGTTCCTTCACACTATTTTTGATGAGAGCCTTGTCATCGTGAAGTGTTTTCTTTCGTTTTCTTTCACATTTTTCTTTTCGCAGTGCTGAATGTTCACCAGTGTCTTCAGCTCATTTCACAATGTCGCCAACAGTTGACTTTGCTACCTACATTTCTCCAGAAATCAGTCTGATGCTAATACCGGCATGTTTGGTAAGGGCTATCATACTTTCACGCTTCTTGGGTGTGATATCCATAATAAATTTCTAGTCTAATAATGATTGAAGGGGAATATTCCGGCAGAACCAAGTACACCAAGGAGCACGCTCCCAGAAATAATCATCTACGACAAGCCCTGTCAGACTTATTGTAGCTAGGGCACATCAAAACAGTTGGCATATTTTACCAGTAAACTATTCTGCACGGAACACAAAAAAACCCTCATTAGTGTTGCCAAAAATTAAGACCTATTATGAAATAGTCCCAAAATTTGGTACGGTCCCAACTATTTTACACACTAATATATTGTAAAATTAATATCCAAGATTAACGCCGCTATACGTGACACTATCCTATTACTTACATGTAGTGTGCGAGTCGAGGTGACAAGCCATCCAGCTTATTCCTCTCAACTGCCGTGCGGCTTCATATTACAGGGTCGTAAGGTACTGTACCAAGGAGCCGCCGAACTGCTACACTGATTATTTTTATCATTCTACCTGTGCTTTTTTAAAGGTATGGAGTAATTTGACTTTGTTTTTTTATGGTAAAATGTAGTAACTTTTAATATATGAAGCAGGGAGGAAATGTGAAAATAGTAAAATATTTTTGGACAGATGTTATGCTGCGTGCTGTTATGATGGTATATGCTGTTTACGCTACACGCCACATGGGGCTATATTGTTGACTTTATCAGACGTTTTATCATTAGTATTGCCAAACTCAACATGTAACTGATATATGCAGTGCCAGATTTACGTATAAGCTAAACAAGCTATAGCTTAGGGCCCTCACTTTCTTGCCCCCCCCCTCCCCCCCAAAAAAAAAGATTCAAAGAAAAAAAAGGGGTGTGCATCTCCAAAATATACGATAAAAAAAATAAAACCTACATAGTACAACAGTTTTGCCGATTACGTATTTTACTTCTAATTTTATGGGCCCCCAAATTATTAAAGAAAAAAAATGGGGTGGACATTTCCTAATGTAGAAGCAATTTTGAGAATGTTGCTTAGTAAGATGATTGGAAATTACTCTGAAGAGAGATCCTGTTATGAGCTGAAAAGGATAAAAATGTTTATTTAGAACAACAATGACTCAAAATAAATTACGTTCCCTCAGTCTCTGGTGCATAGAAAGTGAGAAAATAGGCAGTTTATCATTTGATGATATCATCAGTGACTTTGCTTTGGCAAAGGCAAGAAAGAAAGTATTTTAGTTTAGAGTTGGTGTTCTATTTGTATACACAGTATAATATTAATAAATCTTGATAAAATTATATATTTTAATGAGTATTGGGTAGATCCATCAATGTAATTATTCCTTATAGCAATTTTCTATAGACTAGATTATAAACCTCTGTAAATTGTGTTTCTAAAAGAACTTTTGTTGTTTTATCAAAATTTTTGCATTATTAATATTTTTTATGAATCAAAATAATTTAAAGTTATAGGTTAATAGATATTTCACTATTATTATACCTCTCTTTTTGAATTTCAATTCAAGAATTACTTTGTTGACAAAATACATATTAAACACAAAATACAGAGACAATTTGCCGCCGACATAGAACATCTAAAGGGCCCTATTATCTCAAATACTTAGGGCCTCATCAAATCTAAATTCAGCTCTGGATATATATTTCGTTGCGCTGCCAACATATCTGAATAAATGGCAATGTCGACTAGGAGTGTCAAGCGCAAGCATTCACAGGACTACATTAAATTCGGCTTCACGTGTCAAGAAAAATATGGCATGGAGTTACCACAGTGTGTTATTTGCTTCAAAGTATTGGGAAATGAGTCATTGAATCTAGCTAAGCTTAAGCTCCCTCTTGAAAGATATCACCGCAATTTGATGCAAAAGGATAAATATTATTTTAAGCGGCAGTTATTAGATCTAAAGCAGCATTGCCTTGACTCATCAGGTACATTCTATGAAAAGCTCAATGTAGGGCGTGTTTCCTACATTGTAGCATACAAAATTGCACACGCCAAAAAGCCTCATACAATTTTAGAGCAACTTGTGCTACCCTGTGCAAAAGAAAGAGTGAAACTTTTTGTCACCGAGGACGCAGCACAGAAGCTAAATGATGGAGCTTTTACTAATAACGCTGTATCGAGACGAATAAATAATATCGCACAAAACATCAGTTAACAAGTTTTAGATGAAATAAAGAAAACTCTATTATTTGACATACAGTTGGATAAATTAACTGATGTCTCACTATCCTCTTAGCTATTAGTGTTTGCACGATACATGCTTGATGCAGACATCAAACAAGAATTTCTCTTTCGTATGCTTCTTGATACCACCACAACTGCTTGGGATGTGTTCGGAAATTGTTACCAATTTATTCGAGCAAATGGCCTGGATTGGAAGGGTTGGTGGGTGTTACTATCGATGGTGCACTTGTGATCATAGGCTCAACATTAGGCTTCCAAGCGTTGGTGAAGCAACGTGCTTCATTGGTAACTGGTATTCAATGCCTTATTCACTAAAGACAATATGATAAAAAACACTGCCGGATCACCTGAACACCATTCTCAAAGGATTGGAGAAGGTAGTTAATTACATCAAATCCTCAGCAGTAAACACCAGTCTGTTCAGAAAATTATTTCAGCACATGGGTTTTGACTTGGGGATGTTGTTGTTCTACACTTCTGTACAGTGGTTGTCAGCAGGTAATGTACTCAGCAGAATATTTGAACAGAGAAGAGAACTGAATTTGTTTCTCCATTTTCAATGGAAAGAGGATTTTTTTTAAATAATCTAACACAGTCAGAATAAGAGCTTTGATACCTTACTGATATTTTTGACATCTTTAAAAAACGAAATCTTCAGATACAAGGGAAATGTGCAAATCTGTTTTCTCACCAAGGCAACATCAAGGCTATTCTTGAGCAGCTTGAACTCTAGATCTGACGAGTCGCAAATAACAATGTAGTTCAATTTTCAAGTGTGGATTTCGTGCTTGGGGAAAAGAAAGTCAGCCAGAGGTAAATTCGTGTACATTTACGAAAACTACGGGATGAATATCACAAATTCTTGACAAAGGTGGACATGATAGGGGATGAGTTATCTTTTATCAGGTATCCATTCACAATATATATTCATCGTGTTCTAGACGATCTGCAGGAAGAAACTCTCAAGTTGAAAAATGATTTGGTAGCTCTATGTATTTATTAGCGGTCTACCATGAAATATGTTGACCCAATATGATTGGTACTTACCCAAATCTTTCATCACATGCAGTAAGATATCTTTTGCCATTTGTATTAATTTGTATGTGCGAGAGTGGATGTTTCATATCTGCTGCACAATAAATCGAATCAGTGGAAAAGGCCTGCAGTGGAAATCAATATTCGTTGTGCTTTATTAAGTACCACCTCTAACGTTGGAAAGCTTGTGATTGAGAAGAGAATCTATAAGTCTGGTTGAAAAGAAAATTAAACAACTTGAAGGAAGACTGTTTGTTAGTTGTATACTCATGCATAATTTCAAATAGCTATTTGTTAGAGATCAATTTCACGGCGAAATGTTAGATAAGTATTCAATTTCAAGAAATTATCTTCGTAAGAAATATATTTCAGATGGAAATGTTTGCTGGCTATTAATTTATATAAATTTTATAAATTGTTTTTAAGAAATGTCTTTCAAACCAAATTGCTTGTTGTGTATAATTATTTATCCTTATTCAGAAATAAAATGGTCCACGAATTTTTAAAATTGGGTTGGTTGTCCGTGGCCTGAAACAAGTTGATAAAACTGATCTAGGCCATATAGAGAAAACTACATTTTATTTGCTGCGAGATGAAAAATATTTAAGTAATAACATCAATAATATTTTCGAAAAGGTATTTCAAAAGTTAAAAATATATTATGAAAATGGTCAGTTAATTTTAATTTACAAACTCTTCAAATATAGCAGAAAATGCGGAGGGCGTTCAACATAGAAATGAGAATAACGAGTTGATTAACTAGTTCACTGTTGACAATTTTGCCTTATCATATATTTACATAGCTGGACAAGACAAGTGTGATAGATGAGGTTGACATGGGTAAAAGTTGAAGTTTATGAATAAGCTTATGCGTGAATATTCAAACTTTGCTTCTTTGCGAACGTCATTTAAGTCAACGTAAATTTGAGAAATCGTCGAAAGCCCCTTTTTATCGTTTTTTTTAATTGAAGTAAGTCAATTTTACGGTTGGTTACATTTACTCAAATAGTTGCCAATAAAGGATATTATGGAATCAGATTGTGGAAGATGGGAGAAGGAACCCCGCTACAAATGGTAGAAACACCAAAAGGAAAGAAGTAGTAGTAGAATTCAATTTTGAGAAAGAAAAGAAAAATTCCATCATCAAACCAAGAACGGTTTATTGTGTGTCCCAAAAGAATAACTTGACAGCGAGTTTGAAAAAAGAAAATCATAATAAGACATACTTTTATGGCTGCTATAGAAATGGTAAGCCTGCGTGACACCCCATGGGGCACAACTGGGGGCCAAAGTAGAAGTTTACATTGATTATTAAAATATTGACTCTTGCCAACACCGAACCTGGTGTAAGGAGTATTTACTCACCAGTGCCGCGTTATTATATGACATAACTATTACCGAATTTGCAATTGATGTATTACTCTATGCGGTTGCCATAGCAATGAAAATCATCCTCGCCATCGCGTCGTGCACAAGTAGGCGATACAGTTTAACCCACACTTAATCACCTCGTTTCACCCCGCTAGAAATTGAACCTCTGCTCGTGTCTTGTGAAGGGAGATTTGAATGTCAAAATATCCCATTGAAACAGTTTTGGGGAGCTGCAAAATTGGTGGATCAATTGGATACAGTCGCTTGTTTGGCGTGGATGAAGGTTCTACAATAAAAAGCCGAAACACTGTCAAGGTGGCCCTTTGTTGTTGTTGTTTGTAGCTCCCCGGAGCAGATGACATCCCTGCTCCCTCCAATTGCTCAGGACAATATGGGAGAGAGCTTTGATCCTACAACTTGTGCTGTAATTGCGGTCATATTTAACAGTATCAACTGGGACTGCGCCTTCTGTGAGATTGTCCTGAGGGACAAAGTTAGAATGGAGGGGGTCTTTTGCATACTAAAGGAATTTTATAGCAGCCCCTTGGGTTAGTGGCCCCATCAATTGGAAGTGGAAGTTCTATTGTAACGCCCTCACGCGGGATACATCCAAGTGTGGTGGTCCAACTCCAGGATTTCATCCATGTGATTTAACGTTGCTATTATCTTAGTGAGAGAGATCTTTTGTAGAGGCGTACCAAAGTATTATTTTAACATTTAATGATCGACAACATAAATGTAGGACGCGATGGGAAATTAATTCATTTCCTCTTTAAAAAGGATGTTAATTTTTTTAAGGAGGCCATAAGTGATTTTATTACCTGGATTTCCTCTTTAGTTAAAATCAAGTTAAAAACGGATATTATTTAAAGTTGTATATCTCTGATATTTGAACTTGAATAAAGTATGCAAGATTGAAATCGGAGCGTTAGAGTTGGCTTTAATTAAATTTACTTTTAAGATGAACATTCTGTGACGAATTAGGGTTAAGTTTAATGTTGCTGAGCAATAAGAGGAGGGATTAGAAAAATCACTTCTTGACAAAGGGGCTTATCATTGCTTTTTAGAAGGAAATTCATCATCCAAAGAAGAGATTATACTCCTGTCACCTAGCAGCCCTGAGTAACCCGCCAAATTCTTAGACAGCACAATACTTTCTTCACTCCTTTATTTCTCTGATTAGAACAACATAGCTATTTCCTGCAGCAGACCGCTAAAGGAGCAAGCAAAGAACCCCTCATCCCATTTTTTAGCCATTTTAAAGAGGAATCACTAAAATAGTTCTTGCTTCCGTCAGGAATCGAATAACCTCGGGATGCAGAAAGAAGCATGTCCAACAGGCCGTGCTCTTATCATCAGGAATTAAATGGCCTCGAATGTGAGTAATTATTTATTCTCTTTACTCGATCTTTCAAATCAAACAAACTGCTTAATTTTCCATCTGGGCGAGAGACTCATCATTTCTCAAATTAAGTATTGCCTCTAGTTTTGATTAGCCTTCAAATATGGCCGCTTTTATCAGAGAACCAAAGAATAGAATGGCTTCCATTTTCCCGAGTGTTTATTCTGAGTGCCAATTAAATCATTGCTTGTGTAAGTGTAGAAGAGTATAATTCTCAAGTTGGCATGCAATGAAGCAGCCCGATTTAGCATGCAAGAAATGTGAGATAAATTATCGATAGATTTCCTGACAAATCCTAACATTACCCCGCTTATTAGAAATTAGTCAGCAAATAGTTCATAATGACTTTAGATGTGGATGTAATACACTTAATATATACTGCCACCAACACACACAAGAATACATGGCCACTACTTTGTCCATAAGGTTTGAATATATTTGACTTTTTACAGGAAAATGAGTGAAATAAGCGTCTTAATTTAACCAAAATTCCAATGTTCAGATAAAAGAAGGTGCTCTGTAGGATAATGTTGAGCCATTTTATGGCATTCTTCGAACAATTTATTTAAATGTAAAATTTCAGCATTAAAACTGTCTTCCTGGTGAGTTGATTGTTTGTTTGGAAATTTTGAGAGGAGAGAGGATCCTTTGATAATATTAACGTAGAATTTAGGTTTGAGACAAGTTGCAAAAATGATAGTAGATCTTTGCTTAGGAATTGATTTGAAAGAAACATTTAGAATAAAGTTACCAAATGTTCATTGAGAGCCAGTGGCCAAGCACCAGTGGAATTGGTAGTGGGGAAATATTTTTTTATTTTTCGCCCATCGACAACGTGTTTAATTACCTTTCTACTTCTGAGTCCTAGTCAAATTTGGAAGAGATGTCTTCCTTTACCAAGGATTTCTCACTTATTCTATATTAATGGAAAGATAAATTTGATATATTTAGTCGTTTAATTCCTCTACAAAAGCAAGAAAGGATAAAACAGTAGTTACTCCAAATCAAGCAATTTAAATATGGATTATATTCTATCATTGCACTGGCTTTACATGACAGTTAAACATAGGTGCAACTGACTGCTCAAAATCATCAGAATGTGACGTCATAAAAATAAAAATAATCCCTCTTAAATCAAACATCAAGGATTAAAATGGTGAGATGCTAGTCTGAGGTCTGTGAATGCTACTTTAAATGCTAAGAATTATGTAGGTCAATCCAATCAAAAGAGGTTTGTTTGAAGTGAGAATTCCTCTTTAGGCCCTCAAAGGCAGTAGTATTCTATTCCTCTTTGCCTCTGATTCTTCTCTTGCTCTTTCAATGTAAGAAAAGAAAGCTGGAAATTTCAAAAATCAAAACGAGATGATTGAATTAAGGGAAAACTTTTGTAAATAATAATAAATAGAAGTATAACTACTTGAGAGTTGACTAAATTTAAGTTCAGACCTCAACCTTTCTCTATGTGTCAAATCTTTTCTGACGGGAAAGATAATAGAATTATATTTTCAACTGTTATATTTTTTGCCATCTACCCTACTTTCATCCATAAAGCCTCTGTTACCTTTACTTCAATCTTTAAAAATCTATTTAGGCTTTTACGAATAACTCACTTTATGATGATGTTTTTCAATATTTAAACTAAAACGGGTGACTTTTACTGTTTCTTACTGCCTGAGGATCTTTGAGGTGGTTCTTTCCGGTTTCAGTTAAAACTAACCTTCCTTCATTTTGGAATGTGTGTGAGCGTTTCATCTTGTAAAATATCAGTTGCACATTTCTAAAAACCAAAGACGTCCTCGGGAGAACAAATATTAACTTAAAACTTCCTAAATTCTTATTTTAATCCATTCTCATCACTCTTAAAAACTTTTACTTTTCAAACTTTTAGATATTTTACCTGCGGCGAAGCGCCAGATAAAGGCGTCGCTTTTTTAAAAAAATGAGTAAAGTTCAATTGTACCCATTTCAAGCCATGAAATGACCCATATGTCCATGGAAATATGGTTATTCCCCCCGGAGATTTTAAATTTGCCATCAGATTTGGTTCTAGGTGACGCCATCTAGTGGCATAAGCCTCAATTAATTATTCAAAGATACTCGTCATGATTTTAACCATGGAAAACCATCAATGAAATAACCATTTATCATCTTATCACCAAACGTAGCAAGGCCATTGGAGGGACTTTTCCTCCTGTTATTTTTGTGTGTGTTAGTTAATGATAAGTCAAATAAAACTTGTTTAAAACAAAGAGTTAGACATTCTGTGAATTATTAACTTACATTATTCATTGCTAAAGTTATAACTCATAATTTGTCAGTAACGCTATTTATTGTCAAACTTCAAAAGCTTCTTAAGTATGTAGCAATATTTCTAATTTTTCTCCGATTTCAAACTTGCAGACATTATTAGAAACTCGACAAACATTTAAAACAATTTTAACTTCATTTAATCTACCATAGACCTTCAGAAATTAAATTAAAGTTGACATTAATTTATTTCCGATCGCTTCATACTTTTCTTTAGTACATCATTAACATTCAAACATGTTGGTTACGCCCCTTACATTGAAGGCTATTGAACTAACAATGACAGCCAAGTTCATTGCAGTTAACTGATCGACATAAAACCAAGTCTAAAGAAAGAGCAAAAACCTGAAGAACTTTCAGAACAAACCTTTATACTGAAAAAGGTCAGGGCAAGGTCTCACACCACACTTCCAAAGCATGAACTTACCCTACCTTCAGACGATGGAAGTGAATTGCTAATTTTAAATAATTTATCACTTCTCCCACTTATCCTTTGAAATTTTTGACAATTCCCCATAGAGGATAAAAAAAATACAAGTAAGCTCACACAAACACTGAAACCCTCTAGTCACTAGGAACCAGTCTATTTTAAAGGAAAACTGCTGAGAGTAATCTTAGTATAGAGCTACCAAACAACAATTGTTTAAATGTAGAGGGTCTTGAAATCAACAAAGAGATGTGATAAAGAATCCATAGCGGATTCTGTAAACAGAAGAGTTATGTGTTGTTGGTGAGAAAAACAAGTGAAAAAGCCGCAGTCTTGAGATTGGCTAAATCTGTCATGACTTTGAGGCTTGATCGCTTAAACTTATTTGCGTCAGGTCCTGCCGAGAATCGAACCTGGTACTCAGGCGCGAAAAGCAAGAGCCGTGTGCACTAGGCCTAAGAGAGACCGTGATGAATTATTAACAGTATTATTATCATTTTTATTCTTATTGATCTGTATTCAGTAATTCCATGGTCCAGCAATAGATCGAGAGAGTGGTTTGTTTCAAAATGTTATTTCCAGGAGAAAGGCAAACGTTTCCCATTAAACTGTGGAAGTCATCAATTAATGTGTTTATTGTTTATAAATTTAGGTTGAATATAAATTTCTTAGCCTGTGAACTGAACGTGGGGTGAGCCCTGGCATCATTTAGTGGACTTTTAACAATTATGTTTTACTGAGTTTCCTAAAATGTGAATTCAAGAAGCAAGATCAGAACTTTTAGGAATACGCATTAAAGAATAGTGGGTTTGTTATGCATGCTAAGATATACTTAACGAATACAGAAAGCATCACATAAAAAGTAAACATCTGTTCACTTTATCATTCTCTCTCTCCGTCTCTCCATTTGCTCAAATCTTTTACTGCCTTCATAAATCGGTAGCTATCACTCTGTCAAAACAAGAACAGTTTGGGGATATTTGCTGGTCATACATTCTAGAACTCTACAAGCAATAATTTCTTTTGCCTACTCTGGCTGTTAATCTTCTATGTATTTTCACTTTTATAACTTCATCCCCTTTTACTTACCTCCATTAAAATCCCTTTGTGGGGATGAACAGGCTGTTTTTTTATTTAAATAATATATGAAAATCTTGGTCATTCCTGCAACGCAAACAAAGATCTCATGGAATATTTGTCATGGTAATATCTACAGGGATATACTAATCTTTCGAAACTTTAAAAACTTTGTTCCCTTCAACCATAATCGATAAATAGACAAACTTTAATTGTCCATAGAAAAGCATAACTAGTATATTTCGCCCAAGTTTTTCAGTCTATTTAACTTTTCTCTTTATGGACCAAATCACAACTCAGCACAATACTCTTCTATGAATTCTCAACCTTCATTCCACCAATTAGTTTCCCATTATAGAGATGAGTCTACGCTCCATTATTATAGTCACCGTTCATCTCAAAAGGAGAATAGGGTAACTCTATTTCAATATTCAATGTAGCTCACCGTTGGTTGTAATCATTGCTGATGCAAAACGCACCCCCCCTTAATTAAGGTAATATCCCTTTTAACAAATGTGGGCCAGTAGAATCGAGGTAAAGTTGTTAGGTCTGAATGTCCTCTCTAATACTCCTCACATAAAGCACAGGTTTGCCAATTAGTTTTCCTTGCACCCGGATCGGTTTGTTCAGTGGAATTCCTGTTCCATTCGCTTTCTAAGATGAGGGTAGGGATTATATTATCGCAGACGCATTACCTATATTTGAGTGTTATTTATATCTAAAAAATAAAAATATTGTTTCAATCTTAATGCAAACCCCGCGCACATTTATCACAGGAGATTATATGTATTATGTTGTATAGAAGAAATATGGGAAAGAACAGATGCATATTCCTCACCCAAACTCAGATATAAATGAAATTATGGTGTGAGATAAATAGCTACACACAACGTGCAAATTAGGGGAAAAATGCTGCACTCCAGTATGGTTCTGCATAATCATATCGATTAAAATTCCCATTTTAATAATGGCCTGATTCCCCAACCTTAAAGTTCATTTGCTTTTGAATTTAAGGGAGTCTATAAATTTAAACCTACAAAGTTCTGATTATGTTAATGATGCATAACACCGCTGTTTGATACCACAAGTAAGAGGGAGCAATTTGCATAAACAACTTTTATCGACTTGCAAGAGATAAGGGGTATGATTTGATATAGTATAACGAGAACATTTATTTCACCTTCCGTTTCCCCAAGAAATTTTAGAAGATTTAGCTTGCATAGTTAATCAAGCTGTGTCTTTGTGACATCGAGGCACGGGTCTCAAGGAGCATGAACACAATACGTTATGCCGCGTCATATACTGGTCCCCTATTTGGCAGATATGCTGATCTTCACTTTTTCGAGGTTAATTAACTTTATCGGCAGCATCATTAACATAGCCTATCGCAGCACCGCTAAAATTTTCATCTCTGCTTCCGTAACACATCATACTCACTCACTCCTGTTGATGGAGTACTAGTAAAGCCCTAGGAAAGCATTTATATTATGGCTTGGATAAGATCTCCACCCACCCCATCCCTGAGCTCACGAAATTTTTAACCGTCGCATCATTTCAAATACACAATATCCCCCAGGACAGCTCCTCTCGCCAATCAGTACCGGGCTCTGGTGCGTTCCTGCTCACAAGCTATTGTTATTTTGATTTTTCTATACATTAAATTATCCAGGGATGGTTTCTCATCTACGATGCCGTAATGGTTACATTTGCTTAGGAATTATAGGTTTCAGCACAATTGAACGCGTTTCTGTTTACCAAATATTATAAAAAAACATTTACGATTTCCAGTTTCACATTTCCCAGAGGGGAAAACTGCATTATTCATTTTCAACGTTGTTCAAAATTCTCCATAATCATGTTACTCAACGGTTTCTCAGCTTTGTTTACCCAAGACAAATCCTTCCAAGCTTATCGTTTGTGTTTACCATGGCAAGACATGTTGCTAATAAACTGTCAAATAAAATCTATATTTTCACTTTTAGATATGTAGTGTGAAGAAATAATGGAAGACACATAAATTTCTTCGCTATCTACTCACAGTTTTTGCTCAGTCTATCTTTTGTTAGATATTATATGAAATATTTCTTTATATTTGTGGTATTGTTGTGAATATTGGTTTGAGGCAGGGACAGTCAAAATATTTAGAGACAAAATTAACGTCATCTTCATTTAAAAAACTAAATACCATGTTTCTAGTATCTTATTCTGTCTTTGAAGAAATCTGCGACTTTTGTATTTTACCACAACCTAACTTAAATGTTTTGCTTAATCTATCGACTTAAATCTTATTCCCTTATAGCGGTCTTTAACTTTACGGTACAAAAAAGAAATCAGAATGTGCATTATCAGTACTGTAAATGGTATAAGTAAAGATTTGCTACCGAAATTTCCGCAATACTGACCTTCAAATAATGAACTGGATCATTGTCATGGCAGAACAAAAAATGGCATAATGCATCTCTCCTCATCTTATTTTGTCAATCAGCTCTTCATAATAATCGGCAGAGATGGTCCTATTAACCTCTTAAAATGTAAATCAAGGTTAATCCTCCGAGATCACAAAAATCTGTTAAAACATCTTTCTCTCTTAATTTCTCTGCCTTGAATTTGACCCGCCAAGAAGAACCACATCGAAACCGCTGATAAAATTTGATTTTATCTCTTGATCCCAAAGATCAGTGTTTTTCAATCGGTGGGGTGCTGAGGCAACTGAAGGTATCAACTTTTGCGATCGTAATATCATTTTTAAAATGCATAGGTTACAAAAAACTTATGTATTTCAAATATATATAAAAATATCTAACGACACTTAAATATATTTTTAAACTAGCTTCATAGCATTGTGCAACATAAAAAAATGTAGAAGAGAAAGATGGCTGAGAGTGAATGAAGAAATGAAAGTTGCTTTGCCAACTATACATTTTAACATTAAAGCATGATGTGATACTGCTCAAAATCCAATTTTCCCGGAAATTTTTAAAGATAAAATTTATTATTTTTCTAATTTTTAAGTCTTATTTCGGTTAAATTAGGTTTAAAGTCATCGTAGTTAATTTTGAAGTTGTTTCCACGTAAGTTAGTAGTTATATAAAAACTATTGTATATTGTGGTACCATGTCTGCTTCTAGATAGTAATTAGCGTACGACTATCATAAAAACATTGAAAAACACTTAAATAGATGAATCCAAGTTTCATTTATCGTATCAAGCCGTTGCATGAAAACTTCTTCGTCGGCTGCAATTTTTGTTTGGGTCACAGTTGCGATGTGTTGGTATATAATGTCTAAAGGAGGTCTCCTTTTCGATTAAGAGAGGAGGGAGGTTTAAATGTTACACCGGTTGAACATATACTGTAGGTCTGCTGTATCTAATTGGTTATTATTAAGGAATTATTAATAAACAATTTTCACAGACCCCAAATTCAAGCATGACCTTCTTCTGTTGGAGACGAGATCTAGTAGGAATGTGTCTTTGTTTGCGATCAAGCCATTTTTTTACCAAAGATATTTTAGTAAAGAACAGACTTTTAATCCCCCTTAACAATTATCTCCCCAAAATTGCTCACAGGCATCTCTATTGAATAGAGTTGAATCATTTCACGTGTTATAACCGTTGTCATTCAGACTATTCATGGAGCAAGCAAACAACATATTTGTAACTTAAAAAAATGACTAGGCATTAAAACAACTTAAATAATGTCTAACATTTACTATAATTACATTTAAATATCTTGAAGCAAATTGGCAACAATTTGAAGAATTCTAAGAGGCATTTACCAATTTGTTCTTAAATTACATCTATGTATTGACAACAAAAATATATATATATATATATATATATATATATATATATATATATATATATATATATATATACATATATATATATACATATATATACAGGGGTTGGACAAAATAATTGGACCAGTAGATATTTAACACCAATATTTCCATGCGCTATATTATGAATATCCACCCAAATTTCATTGTGAGTTTTTTGTTTTTATTGTAGATTCATAGTTTTATTTATCAACTTTAATGATTATTTGTATTTATTTTTAAGATCGTGGTATAGATGCCAAGATATGTGACCTCACTGAGTTCGAAAAAGGGCAAATTATTGGAGGTCGAATTGCAATAGCTTTGGTATCAAGGACCATAAAAGAATTCAAGAAGCAGGTCAAAACCTCCAGCAGGAGAAATAATTCCGGCAGGTCTTCGAAGCTCGTTGAAAGAGACCGACGAGTCTTGAAACGCATTTTGATTAAAAATCCCCAGAGAACTGCCTATAAAGTGACTACAGAGTTGAAGTAACATCTCACTAGCCTAGTTTCGACCAAAAATTTTGCCGTGAGCTCAATAAAGCCAGATGTCATGGAAGAGCCGCCATCAAGAAATATGCTTTTTCATCAAACCTTCAGAAAAAGCTAAACTGATGTAGAGATCACAAGGGCTCGTTACCAGCCATAATGGTAGAGAGTAATATTTTCTGACAAGTCCCGGTTTTTTCGTTTCCTCACTGCAGGGCGAGTTATGTGTGTAGGCAGCCCGGGGAAGCCTTTAATCCTGACTGCCTTCTTTCGACAGTTAAGGACGGAGGAGGGTCTGTGAAGATTTGGGCAGTCATATCGTGGAATTCTCTTGGTCCATTCGTTGCGTGACATAGTAGGATCAAGAGCAAAGAATATCTGAATATTTTGGAAGATCAAGTCCATCTCATGGCCCAGATATTATTCCCTGATGGTGAGTGCTTTTTTCAAGGTGACAATGCCTCAATGCACACCGCTAATGTGGTTAAGCATTGGAATGAAGAGAATACAAGTAAGCTACATCACATTGAGTTGCCCACAGATTCTCCAGATCTTAATTTTATTGGTCATTTGTGGCCCGTCTAGGAGTGACAAGTTAGAAGTCGTTACCGTCCACCGTCGTGTCTGAAAGAGCTGTAGCGGGTATTACAACAAGAATGGTTTAGGATTGCTCTTTATGAAGTCAGGAAGCTATATCAATCAATTTCCATACGCATTGACGCTGTTAAGAAAGCAAAAGGAGGAATAACTCAGTATTAAGTAAATATTCATTGAATTTAAAACGTGTTCCAATTATTTTGTCCATCCAACTCATATATATAAATATATATATATATATATATATATATATATATGCATACAAAAATCTCCGGTTTCTTGTCTCATTACTCATTTGGGTCCAATTTTCTCTTTTTCTTGTGTTATATATATATATATATATATATATATATATATATATATATATATAGCAATATATATATATAGTAGGAATCTGACTATGTAGGAGATTACACTAATCATTTATATTGGCCAGACGTTTCGACCATCTTCAGCAACTGTATCGACTAATGAGAAAGGAGAGGAATATGACGATAACAGTTAAACAGTTAGAAACATGCATGATATAATGGTCTTTTTTCTTTTTTTTTAATTTTTTCTTTTTTAAGAGCTCATCTGGCGACTGCCTACTTGGGCATTAGTCGCCGTATTAAAACTGGCCTAGTTCTAGGCTACTTTAAAATGAAATTAAAGAAAAAAAACAACAACACCCCAAAAGGGAGAAAGGAAGCAAGCTGGTGCGTCGGGGAGAGGTCCCCCCGGCGCAGGAGCGTGCAACTAAAGAAAAAACAAAAACAAAACAAATGCAAAAAAAGTTATAATGGTCAAAAAAGCGGGGGAAAGCAAGGTAAATCAATAAAATTGACAATTATTGAGATGAAAGGAAAAACACAAATAAAAATATATAGAATTAATTAATATTATCAAGTGTAATTTTGTAAAATAAGAAGAGGAAGTGAAGTTTTAACATAAACTGAATTGACTATCCAAAATTAAAGGTAACTCGAGTAAGCAATAAAATAACCTATTATATTAAATTATAAACAAAAACAAATAACCGAAAACAAATTTGAATGAATTAAACAGACTAACTAACGATACAGTAACTACTAACGTGATTTGTTTGGTTCGTCGGTTGGATATTTAATGTATTGAAGTGTTAGTTGGCTGAAGATAAGATGGTAAATGAATCAGAATTAAGAGGATAATATTAATAGTCAGAGTGTTGCCTGATGAAAGAGGCTTTAGGTTTAGAAATGGGAATATCCTTCCTATAAGACAAACCTAAATGATTTGCGATCCTGCATTTGAATTGAAAGCCATTTTGGCCTACATAACTACTGTAGCAGGTCTTACATGTATAATTGTAAACTATACAGGATCGCAAGCCCAAAGGAATTGGCTCCTTATGGACAAAAGAAGGAATTCAACGAGACAGGGCTGGAATTCATACAAATAAATTGGCATTGAGGGAAAAGATTGTTGAGAGTAGCGAGAAGGAGTTTGTTAAACTTGGATGGCAAATGCTCGAGATGGAGTAGTCTAAGGAAAACCTGCTTGGAAACAGTAGTAAGAATGGGTTGAGGATAATCTATTTTGGAGAAAAATTTGGTTACTAACTATTTGAAGATGAAATCGGGGTGATAATTAAAATTGCCAAAATCTCTTAAATAAGCCATTTCTTCATGAAAAGATAACCATTTTGGCTCGTAAAATTCGGCTTTTAATGCTGGATAATTTAAACTGACTAAGAGAAAAGGAAGAATGGGAGAAAATGAATCGTTCTTTATAAAATCATATTTGTACACCAATTTTCACAGAAATAATGTGTTAAAACTCCTCATTAGGTAAACTCAGATCACAAATTCAATGGGAGGTTAGATATCCAGCCATTATCACACATTTTCTTAATGAAAAGGAAGGATTGAAAATCGCATGAACAGATTGATCAAGGTCGGTTTCTTTCCTTTATATTTAAAAAAAATCATTTATCGTGAATAGTTTTTATATCAAAATATCTAAAATGTAGAATTTTTCACTTTCTTCTTCAACTGTAAAAGAAATGGAAGGAAGGAATGTGGTTCAACATAGCGAAACAATTGACATAAAAAAGAGGAATCTGAGAGAAATTCTTTTTCAATTATACCATAAAGATATTTGCCAAAATCGTAGAGAGAGACTAAGGCGCATAGGATGTCCTCTTTTTTTGCTTATAATAGTTATTGTTAAAACTGAAATAACTGTGTTAATTTTCATCTATGATTAATATAGGATATATAGGGGAGAAAATATAGTTCAGAATATAACATTCCTCTAATCTAACCAGCGTGAATTCCACGAGTACTTTCATAAATAGTGATATAACCTCAAAGGCAACGTAATATTTTCTTTAAGCTAATTATTTCTTGTTTTATTCAAATTTAAATTCAAATTCAAATCTTTATTGATCAAAACCATTACAAAAAAATAATAATCATACAAAATTACGTCACAGGAATATATAGGTAACGCTTCTAATCAGGCCCATGAGGAGAAAAGCTCTTGGGGCACTTATTAAGTTAACAGATTAAAACATTTAAATTAGTAGGAAACAAATCCAGTGGAATGAATTATGAATGAATCACATGAAAAATAAAACAAGCTACAGAAATACAATACAGATACTACAGGATGTTGGAATAAAGAATATAAAAGCATCAATAAATACATGGGAACTATCTAATAGAGTTGTAACGACAGCAAAATTTAGTTGGTCAAAATATAGTACCTATTGATATTTTAATAGTATATAGGGTTATAAAGGAGCAATAAATTCAGAAAAAAATCGGTGTTATAAGAGGTATTAATGGCCTATTACATTGATTAAGTTTAGGCATAGTGCAGATATTGATAATATTAACGATATGTTATGGCAATTTATGGTTCATTGTGGATATGAAATAGCTTACAGACTATTTTGTAGAGTATTAAGAAAACAGTATGCTTTAGATAACTAGGGAGAGAATTCCAGGAAGCAATACCTTGGTACAATAGAGAATTTCTACAAAGGTCACATCTAGCATATAGCAATTTAAGGTTACTATTTCTAATCGTGAAATTATGCAAGGGTTGTATGTTATTTATAGAAGCACGTAAGAGTGGATATCTACCAAGCTTGAGAGTTTTGTACATGTAAATCTGACAACGATATTTGTGCGGGTTATCTACTTTTAGAATTTGCAATTGCTTGAAAATTGGTTCAGTATGTGCCAAGTATGTACTTCCACTTATTATTCTAACTAAACGCTTTTGTAGCATAATTAAAGGATTTAAAGCATTTGTTCTTGAGATACCCCAAGCGAGAATGCAATAAATCAAATGTGGGTAAAGAAAGTGAGTAATATAAGTTCTTCAAAATTTCTGCTGGAAAGATTTCTGTAATCTATAGAATAAACCGGCTAACTTGGATGTTTTAACTACAATATTGTTTATATGCTACCTAAAAGTTAATTATTAATCCAATAGCACACTTAAGAACTTCCCTTGAATCTGTTGTAAAAGAACATTATCACTTATTGTAACATTATTTAGAATTTCTCCTGTAGAAAATAACATGCGATATGATTTATTAATGTTTAACGTTAAGTAGTTAGCCAAATGCCATTCGTGAATATGTAGTAGGTCTTGACTAAGTTTCTGCGAAAGTATATTGATGTCATGATTGGAGGAGTAAAGTGTTGTATCATTCGCAAATAGAATAGCTTTTAAGGTTCTCGTGACATGCGGTAGGCCATTTATGTATGTCAAAAATAATAGAGGACCAAGCACTGACCTCTGTGGTATACCTATATGCATTGATTTAGTGCTAGGCTTGCACCGATTAACAACTACGTACTGTTGACGATTTGAAAGATATGATGCAGACAGTTGCAGTGCTAAGCCTCCTATACCATAAATCTCCAATTTCTTCAAGAGTAAATCATGAGATACTGTGTCAAAGGCATTACTTAAGTCAAGAAATACAGCAATCTGGTATTTTTTTATTTATATATTCATATAAATTGCAAGAATGTCATTCACAGCATCCCCAGTACTTTTGTTCTTTCTAAAGCCATACTGCTCCTTGGATAACAAATAATTAGCTTCAAAGTAAGAGTAGAGCCTTTTTGTATAACAGTTTTAAAAAAAAATTATTTAGTAAAGATAGAAAGCTAATAGACCTATAATTATTACAACCTAAGGAATCACCACCTTTAAACAATGCTGTGATATAAGCTATTTTAAGAATGTCAGGGTATTGACCAGTTTGTATTATACTGTTAAATATAAGAGATAAAGGTTGGGATAAGGTTTGCCTGTTATCTTTTAATGATTTTACAGATAGACTGTGGGAATTGCCTTTAGTGTTTTTTAATCCCGAGATAATCGTTTTTATAAATATCTACAGATATTTTATATGGGAACTCAAGATATTTCCATGGAAGCGCACCACATCTACTCTGGGGAAATCTTTTAAAGGGGTTAAGGCGTTCGACGCTCTTTAATTTCTGTTCCCTCGATTTAAAATAGGATGTGATATCATAGGAGACTCCGCAAGGAAAAAATGCTTCTTTTACGTCAGAAGAAACAGATTCACGAGATGTACATACTCGCTCGCTCTCTAATATCCAAAGTGATCTGACACTTCGTTAAATATTATTTTTCACTTTAGTGCTACGATCTATTACACTTAAAGCAACGCCTACAAGGTAAGCTATTTTTTTGCATTATTAAGTATGATTTGTCATCGGAATACGAATTAAGGTAAGCTAAAAGGTGGCTTCATAAATTTCCCTCACCCCTTCAGTTCGTTTTTATGCGGTGGCAAAATACCTCATACAAAATTTTTCTTTTCCCAACATTACCACTAGCATGACAAACCTTTTTTAGAAATTATTCTTGTTGTTCTCCTTGGTTTTTTATTTTATTTCAAATTAATAAAAACACGGCAAAAGAATAACATAAAAATGTAACCAGGATGTTTTTAGGATAATTCAGCTAATGAGAAACAATTAATGATAATTAAGAACTAGTCAGTTTATAATGAGGAGATTGACCTTTTAACTAATCTAAGAACCCGTCAGGACCAAGGTTTGTAAATATTACAATAATTGATTGAATCAAATCCAACTCAGAAAATTAACTTAACTTTTTAAAAAAACAAATAAGTTTAGCTTTTTTCACTCAAGATGAACATATGCCGGAATTTGGGACATTCCTTTATCCGTAAGTTATTATTTTATCTATTATTATTTTAGTGTTTTTAGTATTAGTGAAATCAGGAAATCAAGTCAATGCTTCGTGCGATAAATTTTGTAAATAGATGTTGGTAAGAAAAAGGATTAAGGTGGAGTAATTGAAAATATAGGATGGGACATAGATCCTTGAAACAGTAAAGAGCAGGAGGAAGGTAAAAAACAGAAAATAAAGATTAACACTAGATAGGAGTTTAAGAGAAGTGGTCCGGTATTAGCAAAGCTCTCATCCTCAAAAGCTTGGGCATAAAACTCGTATTCCTAAATTACAGCGAATATGTTTTTCAAGGTCATGAATAACTATGACTATGATGTGAAAGCAACCATATTTATGAAATACAGAGATGAGGTTTGCTTATAATTTTATTTAATTTTAAAATTTATATGGCTTATCTGGTGATTGACCCCGAGGAGATAGGTAGGCGAAAATAGAGTAGCTAATTCTTAAACTAAATTAAAACTACAGCAAAAAAACAAAACAGAGAATACCTTCGCGAAATCAGCCAAATCCACAAATTTGCTTTAAGGAAAAAGGCTGCTTTGGCATCAGAAGGAGGCCCGTCTCCCCCCGGCGCCGAACTATCCATCTAACAGCAACAGATTCAGATCGAATGAATGAGACCAGCCTCCTCCTAAAAGTCATACTGTCCATAAGTCTGTGTACACAAACCAGTGGCGACTACTAGCTACAAGAGGTACCCACACCAATCCTCCATGTACCGGGGCAGGTAAAGTGCGCGAAGATCTCCCAGAATGAGAAGCCCAAGATTGAGCGCATCAAGGTGCAGGGAACGGTGTTTTAAATGGCGGGGCTTCCTTTGAGTCTACCCAATTCGTAGACGACAGAAAGCAGCATTGCTCTTTCCCGCAGCAAATCAATTTGTTTTCCTCAATTCCTATGGTTGTGATGTAAACATTTCGATAGATATTCAAATTCTTCTTCCATTTCCGAAATAGAGGGTAAAAATACTTTAAACTACCATTATAGACCAGCTCATAAATTTTATACTACCTTTATCTCTACAATTTCGCATTTACCTTTTTTTATCTTCCAATTTCTTTCTATTAATTTTTTTATCTTTCTTATATAAATTAAGGTAGAAATCCTTTGGGGAGTAATCATTTTAATTTTGGTTCTATGGTTTTGTTAGTTAACGCAATCACAGTAATGTGAGTAGAGCGACTTTTGCCCTAGTAGGCAGTCGCGAGGTGGGGTAATATAACCAACTCCCTCCCAAAAAACGTAATCACAGTAATGTTTATACAAACCAATCTTTTTACATCCTGACTATATAATTAAAGGAAACTTAACGTCACGAGTTACATAAAACTCCACACATTGAGAGGGTTGTTACTCTCTTCACACTTTAATATATTCAAGAACCATTATATTTAAGTTAATTAGAGAATATATATATATATATATATATATATATATATATATATATATATATATATATCAATTTAAAAAATTGAATGCCTCGCTCTAGAGAGGACAAGAAAACGAGCAGAGCTATAATTTCAAAAAGCTTGGTCGAGAAGAGAACAAATGAGTCACTTCAAATCCAATAGACTTCTACCAACCTCTTTTGTTTTTATTTTTAAAAATTTATTCCTTTTTTTTTACAATTAATAAATTCTTTCCTATTATTTTAATTCTCTCTTTCAGGCAGCAATTTAAACTCGATTTCTTTGTGAAGAATATCAGAATAGGGTTGTTAATTCATATTTTCACTTCGCTACTTTTGTAGCAAGTCTAGGATCCGATTGTGTGTATTTTAGTAAACTTATTATATTTTTTAATTAATACTCTTCCCATTTCCAAAATATTTTAGTTTTGTGTATAATTTGTTGATAATAACGAAATTGGGATTTCATATCATTTATATTAGTTTAATTTAAGTAAGCTAACTTATCTGACCTCAAGGATGGGTAACATTAGAAATAACCCCAAAATAGGTATTTTTCGTTGTAAGATTTAAAATTTTATAAAAGGGAAATCTAAAATTAATCACGTATATACATATTTAATATGTTACTTAATAGGTACTTCATAATAATCTTCTAATATATTTGAAGTGATTTGTTGATAAGATGTATTAAAGGTCAATTTTAGGGTGAATAATGATTTAAAATGTTCATCACAATGAATTTTTAAAACATTTGAGTGAAAAGTACTCACATAATTCAATACTGTAAAGATAAACTTTTTGTAACTCATCATTACAAACATAGAATAAGTTATTCCCTCACCAGGTGACTTTCATTATCATGCAGTAAAACAACATTCTTTTGAATCTCCAAACAACACTTCTTCATGGCATAAGTTCAAGTTGAACATCATCACTCACATCTAAACAAACGCTCAAAAGAATTATTATGATTGAGGTCTTGCTTGATGCCATTGTCGAATCTACCGCTTCGCCATTACTTATCTTTAAAAAAATTGCACTTCATTCACCTGTCTCTCAGATTTCACGCTATCAAGTCTTGCTGAATACCTCTTCATAAATGTCACTGAATTGTTGATGATGGCGAAAGACTAAGATTTGGTAATTTTTAACCGTTTTAGTGTCATTTCTCGCAAGAACTGTTATCAGCTGTTCATCGTCCAGAAAACAGGAAGCCTATATACTAAGGTGAATCCCCCACGCTAAGGTCCTTATCTCTGAACCTTTATAATGATTGATGACAGTCTCTCTCATTTAAACCATCATCACTATCCCTTCCTAACCATTATATTCAATGAAGATAACAAGGATTTGTTTTTTAAACTCTGAAATCAACATTCTTGCAGGATATCATAGTTGAAACGAGGCTCACGTATTAACCTATATTTAAAAAATATAATAACTTAAACCATAATAAAGCTTTAAGTTAATATGATTTAAACTACCTAGACTCGTAGTCTGTTATTATAGGAAAACTACCATAATAAATTAAGAATATTTGACCACATTTGTGGATTAAAGAACATAATCAGTGCAAAAAAGATATGAGGCTTCTAGATATGGCTAAATCACTTCGATTGGAGTTAAAGCGTTCAGTACCAAGAGTTATGTGTTGAATGCCATCAAGATAAGTTTAATAATGAGCAAAGTTTATAGAAACTTTTAATTTTTAGGAGCTCTTCTTCTCACTTGTTTATTAGATGTATTATTAGCCATTTTTATTACGGAGAAATTTGCAATTGCCAACTACAGGGTGTAAACAGTAAATACATTTGATAATTCATTTTAAATTCTTAGTTCAACATACTATTAATTAATTAATTTCGGGCGATTGTTTTAAACTTTTAAAATTTTATGATTCAAGCTGTAAATTGAAATAAAAACACCCTTTGCAAATAAGAGTGAAAAAGACAGTGGGCGAACTTTACAAGATGTTGAGCACCACTGTGAGCAGATCTTGATTTTATAAAGATTTCAAACAGCTTAAAGAGAACAGCAATTGTCTTCGAAGAATGATGATTACCCTACACAGAACTGTGAAGATCTCAAATCTCCCAGACAAGATGATGATCAAGATTATGCTTTATCCAAGGTTAACTAGCAGATAACTTGTTTGTAGGCGAAATTATGCCATGTGGCCATGCAAAAATTTTGGAAAGAGATTCTGAAACTTCGTTTATTGAAGATAGCTAAAGAAGATTAGCTTTTAAAACCCAACAAAAATATTAGGTTTCAAGAATCAAAGGCTGGATCTGTTATCACACCAGCACACGTAGCCAGTTATGTGGACGAAAGAAAAGTGTTTCACTACCCAGCTTAACAAAAACTTGTTTGCGCACCAAATAAATAAAAGAGACTTTTGTTCAGCAGTAGACATCTTTGTACATTTTGAAGTAGAAACTTCTTTCATGGTTAGAAGCACCGTAGAAATGTTATTATATCTCTAAGACAGGATATAGAAATTTCAAATACCACTAAAATTGTTAAGACAGAGGCCAGGCAAAATATAAGGGATGTGGTCAGAGGAGCTTTGACCTCACAATTCACCAAATTTTAACTAGGGACTTCATAGTGTGTTCGATGCATGTACATAATGTCTTTATCAATACTCACAAAGTGTCGAAGTTCTGCAAAGCAAGCTCTAAAATTACTAGGGTAAAATACCAACTGGAACACTGCGTGACTATTGTAATTCGAGCATACCTAGACTTCGTCTTATTCTCTACGCAAAATGCGGTTTCATTAAATATTATATATTTCATCTTTTAACATGTAATTTTTCTTTCATCTTATTAAAAGACTTAAATATATATCAATCTACATTCTACATCGGGCTTCTACCCTTTACATTTCAAGTAGACTTTATCCATTTTACCCAAATTACGTTCCACTAATCGTTAAGGTATGCTAGTTTATACGTGCGGGATTTTTAATATTGCTCTAATTTTCAGATATGAAGCCTTTGAAGCACATATTTACCAGTTAGAGTTTATAATAGTGATCGTTTGCTCTCTCAATTATTTTAAGTGCGGCCTACAATTAAAAAAATCTAACCTCTTTAACTTTTTAATCCTTCTATCATATAAATGAAGAACGCTATCACTTACTTCAATTGATAATAACTTTAATGATCATTGAATTTCTTTGTACGATATTTTCCTTTTCTGAGGAAAGATTTAGTCGTTTCCCTCAAATCCGCTTCAATTGCGTCACCTCTTTATTTACGTAATTATCAGTGTAGCGGAGTTACAAAGAATATACGCAAGAAGAGTAATATTTTTCGATATAAATATGAAAATATTAGCAACGGCTCTTCATTCAGTTTGCTCTATAAAGCATTTAAAACATTGTTTTAACTTATTAAGGTCCTTAAAAATGAGAATTCCTGTTCTATTTTTAAGTTAATTGACTATAAAGTTTGTCATTTTATTAAATATTCGACTTTCTATTTATAAAGACGGCAGTGTATGACTGCATTTGCGAAAGGTAAACATCATTATCCATTTATGCACCATTAGACATCTCCGTCTATCTTTCATATTCAGTTCGCAACATTACATTTAACGACCTTCAGGTTTTGTAATTACGTATCGCTTGAAAATACATCAATTCTAGATACTAATAGTTATTTATATAGTGATATATTTTAAAACAATTATGGCCATCGTAATCTGGAAATGCGCTAACGAATTGAAACGATCAAAATATTAGCCCTTGAGCTGTATTTTTGCGTAAGAGGTGTAAGAATCTCTTTATAAAAGCTATACCTTTATTGTCCGCTTCACCTAAACATTATCTTTGACGAAGTCCATTGTATTTTCATTTAATGTGGATATTTTATAATGTCAATAAAAGGGGAAAAGAACTATGCATGCGTAAGTGTCCTAGGGTAGCCGAGATTATATATATATATATATATATATATATATATATATATATATATATATATATATATATATATATATATATATATATATATATATAAAAATTATTTTATTAATTTTTAATAAACTAAATAAACTTTGACTTGAGGCGTAGGTTCGTGCCTCGGTGATCGCTTGAAGATCATTCTCTAAGAGTGCTAATCTTTATTTTTATTCTAGGAAATGAATAAATGAAGTTTCTTTCTTGAATTTATCAATATTTCTACTTTAACTCGTTCGAGGAGAATTCAAACAGTACTTTTCCTAAAAAAATAGACTTTAATGAACATAAACCCTCTCACTGGATAACATAAAACAAATACAGATCTAAATGCACCTAAAAAAAGAAACTTTATTTACTGGGTGAGCTCTCAAGGCTCGATACGAGATAGAATTTTACGGTTGGAACAATATTTAATTTAATATTTTTGTCCTTGGGCCAGACATCCAATAAACTAATTATTATGAATGGGGACATCAACAACAAGATTATTCTTTACTGGCATAAGGTAATGGAGATTACATACCCGAGACCAGTTAGACTATCTTCGGAGATTTTGTTCCGGAGAGGAGTAGCTCGAGTAGTTTGTTGTTTGCTTAATAGATGGCGTTCGTCGACCTGCCTGTCGATTTAATGGGTGACGTCACGAGGGATCTGGTATGGGTGGATGCTCAATCGAAAGCTTATTCCTTCTACTAATAGCCGGTTGGGGGGACCTTAACCTCGTTTTCTTCCGGACGAGATGAAATCGTTGTCTTCTTTTTTTTGTATCTAGTTGGCGTGTGTCCAACTCAGATAGAGTAAGATTTGGAGTCCTCCAACTTTTTTGATTGATACTCAATAATCTTGGAACTCGAACGGCGCCGAGCTTCCTTAGTACAATCTGGTTTTGTAAAATGACTGCAAGTTCTCCTTAACTTGCAGAAAACTTTCTACCGGTGACTTTTCTGTTTTCTTCTCGAACTCGAAAATTTTCTCAACTGGTGACTTTCTTGTCTCTTACCTTAGAAGGAACAAAAAGCCACGTTTCCGCGGGGCAACCTGTTGGATACCCAATTTACTTCCGCGGGGGGAATGGAGAGGTGGAGGAAGGACTCGCAAGGTGAGGTCTTTGACTCTCTCCAGTCTCTTTCTGTTTTAGAAAAAAATAAGAAAGTGGATTAATCTTGGAATCGGAAATAATGCTCTTTTTTATTTATATAGTTATTGCTCTTAATACATAATAAGGAAATTAGATTTGACATCAAGATGATAAATTGCTTTACCTCTGGTACTGAGAATGATCTTAAGCGGGGAGTAGGGAATTAGAACGATTTCTATCGAATCATTATTTCTCGTTAAGCTATCAATAGCTTATACATACATACAAACATAAATATAACGATGCAATTTTGCTAAAATGATGTCAGTTGTGATTTAAACTTATCTAGCATTTTGAAGTTTTAAGTATATATCATATTGTTATACCAGTTAACCTTTTCTTCGATATTAGTTCACAAAAAAGTGCATTAAATTCTCCATTGTTTCAAATTAATGTACCTAGCAAGAATAAACATTCTGCCTACCGTTTACTTCTAGACTCGTCTTTACAAATGATTATTTGACTTACTATATATTTGAGGGAAAGATCAAAATGTACAACGAATCAATAATATAAATAAATATGTATTAGAGATAGGACTAATTCAACCTACTTCTCTTTCATGGCTGCTTACATTAACGTCAAATTTCTCTGTCGTTTATTGATCTAAATATAATTATCCGAGCAGTTACGTGGAAAAGAATTGTATCCGTATTTATTTCCCAAAGAGGATGAACCACAATATTTGAATGAAATACTTTTACTTAAAGATGTTAGGGAAGCAAGTGATGATGATATGTATATTAAAATTAATTTAGGATTTATTGCATTATTACAATTAAAGAATTCAGGTTACTATGAGAGGCAAAGGAATAATATTAATATAAGTGAATATAAATAAAAAATATACAAATTATATCGGTCAAAGTTCATAGACCTCTATGCTGTATTTTTAGTATTAAACACAATACTAATGGTGTTTATAGGCATTGTTGTCGTCATATGTGGTTTGGCTTTGGCGCAGATTGTACAAATATTTAAGCTATTGCACGTTGATGGGGTGAAAATGAAATTGAAATAAATCCATCTTTGCCTTTTTTATGTGTACAAAATTCCTGATTTTAAACATCAGCAACCTTGATTTCAAACAATGCAAGGCTTTCGAATTTTTTTAACCCTAAGATAATTATTTTGAAATTAAAGTCTTCCCCCATACCCCTTTTTGATTGTGGGAGTTGAAACCCTCCCCCACTTATTGCTATTTTTAATCACTTAGTAGTATTAGCAATTCGAAAGCATAGCATTTGGTTGATCTCACGGTTGCTATTGTCTGAAATCGCGAAGTTTTTACAGATCAAGAAGGCAAAAGTGGATTTATCTTAATTTTATTCTCATTTCATCAAGGTGGAGTATCTTAAAAATATTTACTTCCCGCGCTAATCCAAAACCATATATGACGACTACAATGCCTATAAACCCCATTAGTATTGTAGTTAATACTAAAAATACAGCATAGGACTTATAAACTTTGACCGATATATTTTGCAGTCATTCAGAATAAACAAAGAGGATAGATAACATGACAGAATAATTCCATTAGAGATTTCGACATTTAAACACAAGAAAAATTTCAGTTTATTCCATCAACTTCTAAACAAAATAATCTTGGTCGAAGTAATGTTGAGTTACTCATTCGTTCCAGCGCAATATTAGGTATGTACACCTGTTTTATGTACCAGAGCTAATAAGCTTTGTCTGCGAAATGACGATTAAAAGACTCCATTATTTTCTTTTCCCAGCTCTGCTTCTTTTAGAAATGTGAACGGGTTAAAGAATGGTATAAAAATAAACTCGAATAATCTAAATTATCATGAAATGATTCTAGATTTGATGGGGTAATTGATTATGTAGATAATTTGGTCTCTGTACCTGGTAGCTGAGTAGTTAGATCTTCCGATTGACCATTGCAATGAATTTCACGGATCGACTCTGCACGATATTTCACTTTTCTTCCTTAACGTTATTCCTGTCTTGTAAGGATGTATCGCTTGACTTTAAAACTCCGGTTTCTAGTCTCATAAGCTCATAATCTTACAAACACATACACACACACATATATATATATATATATATATATATATATGTATATATATATATATATATATATATATATATATATATATATATATATATATATGTATATATGCATATATCTCTCATGAGTGCGAGAGATTAAAAAAAATAAATCCAACTTCACGGCAAGAAAGAGAATACAAATAATTTTTCTTAGGAAATATTTATTTCTTACTTCGAAAAATCCGAGCAGGGGAGAATTGGAACCTTGCACATTAAGGCAGCGAGCAACCGCTTTGATCTCAATTAAACCACCCATTTTCTCTTTCCGGCGATTAAGTTGGATTTTTATATATATATATATATATATTATATCTAAGTTTCTTAATATCCAGTCAAAGACCATAAAATTGGAAATTTCTTAATTAACTTTAATCCGAGGAGACAAGAGTTATAATTTTATTCCCAAAAGATTGTATTTTTTATATTACATTCTCTCTCAATTCTTATTTTAGTTAAACGAATAGAGTTAGCAAGAAATTGCTGAGAACAATAAAACTTGGCTAAATAAAACTTTATCATTACTAGATGTATTTAAACATAAAAATACAACTTATCTCATCCATCGTTAAGTAACCTTGGCCATATTGCTTAAAGAAAATCATCAAATAATAATGACACTACAGTTATATTAACACATTATAAATATGAATGCAATAGGGTCGAAAATTTTAAAATAACATTTTTATGGGCATTGTGGCCATATTTACACGATGTAATCGAAAAACTTCTGATTACCGATAAACTCCCCTTAAAGGGAAAGTACAAAATAGGCCGGCTCTGCTCATAGTCCACAGAGTGGGCTTGCTTAACTTTTGTAATGAAAAGGTCCTCCAAGCCTCACGTGCTGCTTTCAGGAAGCCAAGCAAGGATGAGGAGAAAACCAGGACCAAAGCAAGGGTATGTATCTTTTGTCAATTAGTGTTTAAAGCATTACCCTGTTAAATTCTAATTTTACTAGACTAGGAGCAACATCTAAGCTACGCTAACTGCGATAAATACTAATATACAATGGTATTATTATATGTAAACTTCTTCATTGAATGACGAAGTGTTGCATAAAATATGATGGTTATTAAACAAATACTCTACCACCCCCTCTTACTATAATGAACGCATGTAATAATTTCAGCTGGTTAAAGTATAGTTGAGATTATGTTGTTGGGGGAGTATAATACCTAATTTTGGTATTATACTAACCTAACACTAACAACAGAAATGCATGGGAGGTGAAAAAGTTGGCAACCTTAAACTGTATGCTTATCTTAAGCTTGGCTATTGGCCGCAATGTAAACTATTATGCAAATAAATTAATCTATGCCAATTTCTCATTTTTAAGATCCACTTAGAAAATATGTACAGCCACAACAGGCAGCGTGGAAGCTGCTGCAAAGGAGGCATCAGTGTCTTCACCTCAGCCTCTCAATGAAAGAGAGTGAAAGTTTAATCAAATTTGAAATATGATTGCTGTACAAATACTTTTAATGAACAATATTTAATTTAGCAATACAATATGAATTTCATATTTATATCATACTATAATGAATTACTTTATAGGTACAATGAATGCAATGATGTCATTGTATGCCATGTTGTTTGGTGTTTGACACAGCGGCATCTATCGAGGCTGAGGCAGCAACCAGTAGCAGCACATCGACTACTGATACAGAGCTTCATCACTTAATTTCCTGTTAGTATTTATGTTGTTTGTCACAGTACTTGCATTTATTGATCTGTATCTTAACTAACAATACCATGAATATTTTTGGTATCATGTTATAATGTAGTATATAGGAGGTAAAATGAATCCAGAGGCCCAAAAATACAATTACCTCTTATGTATTTTGTATTTTTCATAGCTTGTAAATGAACTAAAATGATTATTATTAATGCATCTGCGGATGTCTTTCTGAGATGATGTGTGTATATTTCATTCGAATAGTTTTCTTAACAGGAGAAGTAACCAGCACCATGATACCAAATGTTATAATCCAACTGCCTGAAGCGACATAATCCGCTTCAACAGATGTCTGTTAATCTGTCAAAGTTGTGGCCATTGATTCTGATCATTACCACCTCCCTGATACAGTGAGGAACAAATTAGCTAGTCGAGGACCTTATAAGGTAAAATCAGACTTCATATGCTCTAAACGAGAGGATGGAAGAAGTTGCCATCACCACTATTTCTGCAGGCATATACTGATTGGAAGGTTAATCAAGATAACGTGGCTGATGTATTCCCCCTAAACAGATAGTTTATTCTGTTTCTTTTGCAAGCTTCTTGCACAATAAATTTCAACCCTAGATAGGCATACATTTCGAAACCTACACCATAGGCATACTGGGGTCTACTGGAACCACAAATAAAATTTATTGGAGTGGTTTATTTTAAATTTTCAAGTTATTTAACCTTAATATCTATTAAATATAGTCTATTTTAAACATATTTACATAAGTTTTGATTATTATTTATTTTTTCTAATACGGAAATTGAAAGATAAATTAAATGTTGCAAAAGAGGGGTGTATTTCACTCGTACTGGTACAGCTTCCAAACTATTAGCCTAAGGTGATAAATTTTGGCGTGCTTTTCGCTAATACATATGTTAACTAAAATGCTTGCTAAATTACCGTGGAAAAATATTTTTCAGAGAAAAATGAATAAAAAATGAATACAAAAAATTTGAAAAACTTACCCATTTTTTAAAAATTCCTTCCATCTTCATCTTGAGCATATCAATAATTTATTTTTTTGATTTAAGTTCCTTTTTAACATAAAAAACACTTTTTCCCTTACACCTTAGTCCTACGAACGAAATTATTTCTTTATTTACACTAAAGCTTAGCCATTACAAACTAAAGTTTTATTTACACTACTTCAACTTCACTTTACAAACTAGATACAGTCAATGTACAACACAGAATGGCCTTTGCACTGGATGCACAGAAATTTGGGTTTACAGTCTTCCTTTCAAGTATATTTGTTACAGAGCTTCTTGATGTACCATCGCTGGCATATTACTCCCAAATACTTGTGAAATCTACTTTTTCATGTGACTCTGAGTTGTTGGAATTTGCATCCGCTGCAGAGTCCAAGGCCACACTAGTTCCACCCCAGTTCTTGCATGTAGGTGCGATGCATTCCTGCTGGTTGTCCCTTTATCATTTTTATTAAATATGGCATGCCCTCCAATATGTATTTAGACTCATTATCGCAAATCATTGTGATTTTGATTCCGTATTTGGCTGGCTTGTTAGGAATGTACATTCGAAAGGGACATCTTCCACAAAAAGCGAGCAGTTGTTCATCACACTGTTAGATTAATTACCGGATTATATCTCTGAACACAATTTCTGTTGAACAAATCCCAGAACCTTCTGATTGGTGTCAATTTGTCAGAGCTTCCACTATGTTCGCGAGTGGCCATATCATCAAAGCGCAGGCATTTTAGTAGAAAATTCAAATGCCTTTCACTTTTGCCAGCTCGATAAAATGGGTTGTTAGTTTTGGCATTGAACATTTCCAGGGTCATCAGATGATTATCCTCTAAGCTGCGCTAAAGATAAGGATGCCAATCAAAGCTTAGATTTTATCTGCACAGGTGTGAATAGGGGTTCCTGATGATGTTTTCCCATATGTTACACATGCTTCAGATATGAAGAAATTTGTATAAGTCACAATTGTACCCACCATCCTGTCATCTACGAAGAGCTTAAAACATTATGTGTTCGTTTCAACTTCGATGGCGGCTCCTCGAGGACCAGCAACACGACCACTAACAATATTTCTACTTACTTACTCTCTATTATGCTGGTTGTTCGTGTGTGAGGATTGGTACTCCATTGGTGTTGGTTAGTACCTTGCAGGTTACGTTTTGGGAATTTCAGAACAGTGTACACTTGTCGATTAGCAGCTAGAGCAGGAGGATTTGAGAGTTTGGGATGTGCTAAAGCCACCTGAGGAGGATTTATTTGAGGGAAGGATGCACAAAAGCCCCTAAAGGTGTTCAAATTATGGCTTGTTCTTTTCCTCCTTCGGGTTTCCCCATCAAAGAACAAACTATCACTTTTAGACTCATCCAGATTGAGGAGAATATATTCATCCGCTGCCTCACTATCAGACAAATCTTAAATTAAAAGATTGTTTTCTGAGTCCTCATCAGACTTTATTTCAAATGCATTGAGTTGCTTACTGATTTCAGCATTGGACAATCTTATTGAAAGAGTGCCAGCCATTATCTGATATACGAATTAAATTAGCCCATAAGTAGAAATATATCTACAAAATCATAATAGATATTTTTATAAATTTTTAATTATAAATATTATTATAAATATCCTAATTATAATTCAATATATTTCAATTAGGCACAGTTTGTAAAATCCTGACTTTAATGGTATACTGAGTTCCTCTGGACCACAGATTATCTGGATAGGTGTGATGCCGTAATTTTTTGTGAAATTTCTTTGTCAGGTATGGTAGCTTTAATGGAAACTACATAGAAAGTACCGAGAATTTTGAAAAAAATTGTTAAATTTACTCCTGGAAAAAATAAAAAAATAAAACCTTGGGGTCCCGTAGACCCCAGTATGCTTATCTATAGTTAAATTAAGCATGAATGGTTTTAATGACTGTAAAAACTGTAGTGCCAGTCTCAAAATGCATGAATATACTCCTGAACACCCTGAGAATATGGGATCATGAAGAAAAATAGAGAGTCGTATAAAATCAGACCAAACAATAGACAGTGGAAATGACACTTATAAATGCAGAAAGGAGAGAAACATTTCTATAATGGGAACCACTGACAAACAAAACGAACAATATAATGGTAACTTTCAAAAAGAATTAGAGATCATGGCTCATTATTTTGGTAATGATTTTTTTTGTATACTCTGGATCTTGGAAAAGGGAGGGTGTAAATACTTCAATGACCCAGGTAAATATAATTATAGAATTAACCAGGAATTTGAATAGCTAGTTGGCTAGACAATACTTAATTTATTTTGTCATGTGATTATGCCTGGGTTTTTTTTATTATAACACATATTGGATTAAGGTTGTGCAAAGAGCAACAAGTGGAGTTGGGGGAAGGAGGAATTTTTTAGTTAGGTACTAAGATTGATTTAGTCTATATTAGGTAGCATGATCTCTCCTAGGATTCAAATAGCTAACTATATTTTTCCTCGTTATATTTTTTTGTGATTGAATTGAATAATTTTTACACCATAATGTTTCGGTCTGCGGGAAAACATTACCGTTTAGTTAACCTTATCATTCATCCCGACGCAGAACCCCGACTCTCTAAGCTTTTACATATTTTGGTATTTTCTGGGAATTTGAGTGTTTCTAAAAAGTTCTAGTATTACTGTTAGTCGTTTCTTTTTATTTTCTAATTCTCTTTTATCTCTCTTCTATCAATTTGCACCCTCATTAGTGTAGCATACTAATATCACTCTTTTATAATTTAACTTCATTTTGCCTCGATTTTTTAAAAGATTTGTTATATTTTGCATATGCAGAATTTAAGGAGTTTTTATATATTTCATATCAACTGAATTTTAGACTATACTTATTTTTTTAAAAATTTGATATTTTGCTCATAAATTATCTCTGACTTGCAGTAATAAACAAAAAATTAATCTAGTCAAGTTAATGAATATTAATACAATAAGATTATGAGTAAATCTTTTATAAACTCTTTTAAAGGAGCCTGCCAAAAACACATTATAAATTCCGCTAAGTAATGTAGAATCTTTAAGATTATTAATTTAAAAGGTAGGAAAATTGAAGTAATAAATACAATTAAAACAGATTGTTCAAGAATGATTGGTCAATGATTTCAAAGTCATAAAATTTCACCCGAGTAAATAGATATTAATTTAGTTATTCTTCTATAGCTTTTTGTATTTAAACTAGCAAAAATCGTCCTTCAAGGGGCGTTTTAGTAGGATGGGTGCAAGAAAGAAAAATGATTTTACAATATTTTTTAAATGAACAGACAGACACACACACACATAAGCTAGGATCATTATAATAAGATCGTGTAATATACTAATTGGACTTTATATGCAGTTTTTCTTACTCTCATTCTGAGAGTATTAAATTTCATAATATCTTTGCAAATATTTGTCATATTTGAATGGGAGCTTAGTTTACGTGTACTTTCAGTAGGTTATATGCCCACAATCAGAACTAATATATATTCAAAAAATTCAGGTTGGAATTCTTCCTGATTGCTTCAAGCCAGCGGCCTCGCAGCTTACTTGGATGGAGAGTTTATTGGAGGTTGAATTAAAGCAAGTACTTAGCGTGAAGCGACGGGGTTCCGTATATGACAAGGTTTCTTCATACATCATAAGAAAAGGATTCTTATCCAGGTTCAGGTTCCTTTAACTAGAGCTGGCGGAAAATAGTATTTGTAGTATTGCTTCTCTAATGTTATAAAAAAATATTAACATAAGATGAAGAAAATTTCAAATTATATTCATTTCTAAAAGTTTTCGCAGCAATATTTATTACCGAGATTTTAAACAACGATTTGTACAAAATTCCTAACTCTAAATTGGATACAGAATCTCAAATTATTATGTATTAATTTTTTCCTTTGCTTGAGGTACAATAAGAAGTAGTAGCCCTGAATTTATATGTGAGAAAAATTATTGAATGATAGTCACAAATAGAAAATTACTACTTAAATATGTGCAATTTTTTCATATATATAGAAATGTTCGAACTTCAGCTCAGGAAATATGTCCACAATGAAAACTAGCTCCCCTTCTAAACTCCCACTGATTTAATGGTTTGCCAGTGCATTACGCCTGGAAGTTAGAGAAATATCGTCATATAGAGGACGTTTCAATCTATTATTTTTAGGCTTGAATATATTTAGTTTATTTCTTTCACGAAATATGAGAAACAAGTTGGTGAGTCCAAAGATTAATTTAAAGTTGTCCTAGCAGAAATATGTAATTAGAGACACCCTTTAAAATCATTCTAACTACCAGCTACATGGATCTAATGTAACCAATGAATATGGTATTTATCAAACACGAAGGAACCCTTAAAATAACCCAACCATATTTGCAAAAATGGTGTGGCGATAAAGAGAACCAGATCATTCTGCTTAGTTGAGATTTAAATCTGCTTGAACATAAATACCATCGAAATAAATTATAGTTCCCTTTTGAGCATAAGCGAAGTGATCAAAGAGATGAATAATGTAATGAAAGTGAACACAGCCAATCTAATAAAGCGGGGAACTAATTAAGGTAGACGTTTTTGTGCCAAAGTCACAATTTCTAGCATCGTCTGGAGAAATTTTGAAACGATTTCGAATTGAAGATGCATGCCTTTACTGGTGACCATCTATCGAAATATTCCCATCAATCTTTTGTTATCTTAATCCCAACGATTTATATACTCACTTATCGTTTGATCTCTGTTCGCTAATTTAGGCGACATATAAAAATAATGTCTTTCCATCCTTCTCGATATCCAAGTCTTCCCATGGTTACCAATGCAACTTTTCTCTCTACAATGTTCAAAATAAGTAATGTTTTCTATGTAGTTCTGTTTTGATTCGTAATGAACTTTTTAATCAGTAATGATTCCAATATCATTGGTGATAACATTGCGTGCCATCTACTTGCAATCACTCTATTGGTAATTTAGTAAATTTGCAAATAAATTATGCTGGCTCATAAATCGAGTTTTACCTGCGGTAATCTATAAATTTCTGTTGCTAATTTCTTTCATTGATTTATAAAATTTTGTTTAGTATTGAGAGCGCAATTACAGCTGTTTTGGTCTGTTTTGGTGTTGTTTTACATTCTCATTTGTTGTCAAAACTAATAGCATAATTATAAATAATACAAGAAAACTGTTTAATCGTAAGTGGTTAACTTTTCAAAGTAGAATATAAATTTAAATTTGCATAAATATAGTTGGAAACAAGTTTAAAAGTTTCGAAATTGATTGTAATAATTTCATTTGTTCATGGCATTAAATCAATCGTTTAGTAAGTAATAGATGTTAAAAAAAATGTATGCAATCACTTATTCTTTAACAAGTTAGTTGGAATAACTAAGTTTATTATAAAATAACACATAGGCAGTTATATATGGAAAAAAGTTATTGAATAACAAATCAACCTCCAAATATTCTGTTATAATTTCCTGTGATTCAGTTGTTGCAAAAAAGTTTATAGGTTTCAATTATGCCAAACTTGGAGGCAAACAAAAGAAACTGAAACCCATAAAACAACACTTAAAGGGCAGTCAAATTTTACGCTCAACTTTCTGTTTTTATCCTGTTGTTTCATAAATCTGTTATACATATGTACATATTTCAATCATTTTCTTTATTTTTTCATTTTTGTTAAAATTTAACTTAGTCCATTCGAAATTATGTCATAAGATATATTATTTAAAAATACCATAATATCAAATTTAGATTCATTATTACTCATCTTTATTTATTTATTATATCACATAGTAAATCTATTTTATTTATACTTTCAGCATTGTTTTGAGATTTAGTGTTTTAATTAATTTACGCTACTATTAATGCCAATTCTGAGTATTTTAGTAAGGAAAATTCTATTTACTTTGTTGATAATGATGCGGTGAATAAATTAAATTAACCAAAATTTTGAGGTAAGACATCTCTTTATGAAAATAGTTCCAGTCAGAGCATATTCTAAAAGCATGGTTTACTCTAAAGCTTACAGATGATATTTTGAAGCAGTTTGGTAAGCAAGAGGAATAATTTGTGCCAAGCAGAGAAGAAGCGGGTTTTCTATATGGGGACGTGTTTAATTTTGTTATCTGACCTGGTAATATTAATGAATAGAAATGAAGAGTTAGTTTTATGTTCCAGTTAAAATTTGATGTTCTGATGCTGGAAATTTATGTAGTTATGAAACTGGGAGGCATGGTTTAAACAGTTAACATCCCGTTGAGATTACAACACTCTATTCAAGTTTTTGAGAAGTGAAACAGATTTATACAAACTCTAAACTCAGACTTGACATTCTAACATTTTAGATTTTTAGCGACTCCATATTAACAGAAGATCAAAAGAAAATTTTGGCTTTAGGACTGGATTTTAATTTGCCTTGCATTAAGATGAACCGTATTAATAATCTTCATAAATTTGAAGTCATAGTTTCACACATAATGAGTTTGCTACTTTAGTAGTCGGATTTTTCCCATGTTGTTAATAACATTAAGCCTATAGCACACTCATATTTACATAAGTTTAACCCGTCAATTAGGAATTTTAATCCCGTCTTCAGTTTTTCTGATATTACTGTTTTAATGAACTTAAAACGTCCAGATTTACTTATATGTAAACCAAATAGAGTCTGAGGTGTGGCATAGTTAAATAAGACTGATTATGAGGATAAAATGAATTCTATAATGAATTATTCTTTGAAATTAATTAAATTTAATTTTGATCCATTTCAAACTATCATAAGGATAGAGGATAAATTTGACAGAAGGCTCTGTAGTTGTTTTTACTACTCACAAACTCGTATTTGCTATTTCTTTGAATATTTATATATAGATTTTTGTAACCTTTTGTTCGTATTTATTAGATAAATACTTAAGACACGTGTTGTGATATCAAAAAATACATCTAATTATATTATGTAATTAATGAAAAATATTTGGTAAGCAAATATTGAATACTTATTTCGTCTGCTTCCCAAAGATTTAAGTGAAAGAAATCTAACTGATTAATAAGCATTTTTAATTTAACACTTAATCCGCTCTGATAAGGACACGTGCACGTTTGATGGACAAGAATTGTTATTACGAATCCATTAACAAATTATTTAATCTATTGACCACAATCGACATTTGTTCACCACGAAACATTGTTCTCCCATGAAGACGAGAAAAAGTGAAATATGAAAATCTTTCAGAATATATTTAATCCTGTAAAAGTGTGTACAGATGACCAACGAAGGTGTTTGTATGTGAACTATTTTACATAAAAAGTGGATTTTTTACCGAAAATATTTCTCTATTGAAAGGAACGAAGAAACAAAAATGTAGTCAAGTGACCACAAGAAAACACACTGTATCTTCATTGCAAAACTTATTTGGGAAGAAAGAAGGTCAAACTCGCATCCACTAAAAGGTGATATTTTCTCCACTATAATCCGATTTCTTTCCTCTTTCAAACTTGCTTTTAAAAGCAAATAAATATTTTAATTCGATTGTTGATGTTTGCATGTGAAACTCTTTAAAAGCTTACGCTATCTTTTCATAAAAGAAGTTCAAATTTTTATAAAACATCCCGTTTATTTAGTTTACCTGGCACCCAAATTTATGTAAATATCTTATAGGCTAATTAAATCTTTTTCCTAAACGAAAAGCAATTATTTCTATATATATATATATATATATATATATATATATATTTATGTTGTTTTTCTGGCTAAATTGTTGAATTTTAATGTCTCATTTTTTCTTAAACATGATGACTTGTTAGTGTGCAGTCAGAGACGTTGGAGAGCATTCAGAAGAAAGATTAAGTTGTGAAATGATAGCTGCCATAGAAGTATGAAAGTTTTCTCAATTTCAGAAAAGATTCATCTTTATCATGGTAATTAGCAACAATAATCAGAATGCATGAGGGCATCTCAAAATTCAGTGAACAGGGTAAATGATGTAATATATGGCATGGACAGTTGCAGCCGAAAATATAAAGCGAAATTCATTTAACAACTGAGGGAGAGAGTAAAGAAAGACCCTAACTAGCGAATCCACGCTTTTCAGATGCTGACGCTAAATGTAGACCTTCGTTACCAGTCGTAAAAGAAGCGCAAAATACATGTTCTTACATGCAAGGCTAATGAGAACCGCTTGACGAATTTAAGTAAGCCCCTGTACAAGCTGAAGCATCCTGTTTAGGAAGGGATGATTTACTTCTTCTCAGACGAAAAGAATTCATTTAAGCATCAGTTGGTTAACACAAAAAAAACACTCCATGAGACTTAGCCTATATCATGATGACAAAGTTCCCCCATCTGCAATGGTCTTATTTAGTGTATTCATTTAGGGTGACGTCATCCTGCCATACACTTTGACCATGTTCTTAGGCCCGATTCTGAAGTTTAGGTGGAAATGCTAGAGGCTATTGTCAACCCTGGATGGTAAGGGTTGCTGCTAGAAGGCTATACTTCCGGAAAGAGTCATAAGTGGTTCTGGAAGAATTTTTCGACTTTACCAATGCCACTTTCTAGTGACCTAATTTCCCATGTTTTTATCCCATGGATTAGTATGTTTGATAATCGGTTGAGAAAAAGATCAACCTCTTTGGCTGCTAGATCGAAAATGAGCTCGCTGCAAATACTAAGAAGGTATTCGAACATCTTCTAAGGGCTATAGAGAGGAACGCATGCAACAAAGTTTTGATCCGTCCTGAGGCTGCGGTGGAAATTAACGGCGCTCACTTTGAGAAACGGTTACCTCACAGCCACACTCTAGGTGATATTTTTAAATTCTAAAATAGCTTTTTTGTTTCAGATATTGCCGCTATGTTATGTCATACAAAGCGTCAAAGTTAGCAATAACACCCTGAATATAGGATATACATATGTGAAATATTACACTAAGAAATAAACAGTAACCAATCTTTTATAAAAATTTAAGATTCCAATTTAATTGAAAACAGCAATATATTTTGCTTTTGCCATCTTAATTTGTATAGAATTATATGCAGTGCGAATACAGTAAATAAAGAAGAACAAATAATAAGTTACCAATAAAAATTCATTTTATTGGTTTATAAATGGATTTGGCAACATTGGGTCAAAATATATATGGTTACTTTATATTCTCCTTCAAAAATATTGAAAATATAAAAAATACTAATGATATTTAATAGTTTCTGGTTAGAATCAATTATATCCTCAGAGCTCTGCATGTGTACAGATGGTAGGCAAGAAATGGAACCAGAGCTAATATCTCTTCTCTAATTTTCTTACTAATGTAGGCAACCCCAGCAAAGTGCATTTCTCACAAACTTTACCGGCCTGCATTTTGGTTTGTAAAAAGATGTTTGGACAACCGTTTTTCTATTGTATTTGTGATTTAAATGCAATCTCAATTCTCATAATTATTAAAGGCCTAAGATTTTAAGTAGGCAAATCCACAAAAAATAGCAACACAGGCTTCAAATGATATAAAGACATTTCGCAAATAAAACTTTAACAAATTCTTATAATACGATTTTTCATATGATGCAAAAAAGAGTAACATTTTTGTTTTTTGTAATTCGGGTGCAAAAATATGCGTATTATAAAAATAAAAAAGTACAACCAACAAAGACTCAAAACATTTCAAATCCTAGTTCTGGATGAAGTGTTTACTGATCAGTTATTTTCGCTTCCCACTCAAATCAGCGTTTCGTCTTTGAAGGCCGTTTCAGTCTTTAGAAAACGTAAGGAGCTTTATTGCAACCTGATGAATCGAGCGCGCATGCTTTCGCTCTTTTTTACTCTCTCTCTCTCTATCTCTGACTAAGCCCTTTACATACACGTCGGGCGCTCACACTCCTCTTATATTCGTTATTCACAAGAGCTAGAAAAGTATCATGTATAATGATACTTACGAAGATAGTAGTTGGCTCCACTAACTGATGCCAATTGTATCCAGTTTTTCTCAGCTTGTTCGAGAGCAAACCGTGAAAAGGATAGGGAATCATGCATCCCTTTATTTTTCACCGCTGAAAATTAGGAACATATTCTTACTACTATTGTTGGCATTTTTTTTGGTTATTTCTAGATTGTAGGTATTTCAAGATGTATTTTATTGCTGTGTTTTCTTCGATTATTATTACTCCACCATAAAAATAACATGATATGTGTTATCAAGGATGTTTTTAAACAAAGCTATCTAAACCTTTCACGTAATTGACCAGTTCAAATTTTCAGCACGACCTGGATTTAGTCCGGCACAAGTATACCAATGACAACAGTCTGGAAAGGGTTGTCACATACTGTCTTGGTTTACGGCCGAGGACGGATGTACGTTTGATTCGTACATGAGTTAATCCGTTCCATTTTTCTCTAAGACTGGTCTAATTTATTTCTTTAACCAGGGAGGGTTCGTATTATGATATACCTATTGTCAATGTTGCGTTCGAGGAGATCTAATTAAACAACTCCGACAAAATATAATTATAATCACATAAAAGAACGAAAACTTAAATCTTTAAATACACTAATTCTATGGTAAGAGGCTCTAATAAGAATTAACACTACTAATAAGTAATACGAGATGGTTGACGCAAAACCACTTCTAAAAAAACGAGATTTCACCACAATTAATACGAGTTCTTAAGTCATTTGAAATTGAAATAGTTTGGTTACGACTACCAGATTGAAATGGTTTTGTTACAAATAAACTTCCGCACGGAATGGGACATAACAAAATGAGTAGTTTTTTTGTATTCGTTTTACCTTTAACTCAGAGTGTGTCGAGAGTTGGGTGATCTTGAAAGTAGGCCGCATCGATGAATTGGTCTGTGCGAGTTTGAGTGCGGACGTCCTCGCTGAGGAGAGGCGGTTACACCGTACACCGGTCATGCCAAGACATACATTTCCTTTAGAGGATCGGTCTTACTTTGACCTTATTTGGGAAGAAGAACCGGGCTGGTTTCTAACAACCATGATCGACTCATTACTTAATCTCCTGGAATAGATAAATAAACGTTCCTGAGGTGTTACATTGGTAGAAGTGTTTATTACTGATCGTATTGAGTGCATAGCATCGGGAAGAACGACCTCCCAGGCAGCGTCACGAAGTCCTCTCGATTCCAGAGCTAGTGAAATAGTTTTCAAAACCGTGATAACTACCTGTCACATTGCTAGTTTCCCGTAGTAGGGTAGGGTGTAGACAGACTCGTTGTTACACCGTGATTTAATAAGTAAGTACGAAGCTCTTCAGACATAAATGTGGATCCCTTATCCGGCAAACTTTTGAAAAGTGTCCTCATCTTTTGCATTTAAAGCAGAGTACATTATTGGCTTGGCATTTAGGGCGAGGATGCGAATATCCTGCACATTATATACATTTAACTTGACATACGGCTAAACAATCGGACAGGGACCAGATGCCATTCAAGTTGTGACATTCCGCCATACGAACAGTTTGTTGAAAGTCAGCTGCAGCTGCTTGGACTTCTTATTAATAAGAGCGGGAATCTTTCGACGCAATTTAAAGTGAACGAACGAGATCCACGGCTAAAGTGAGAGAGTGTACGATGTTCTAGTAGGCGAGTTCTTATGCAGTTGAACGATATACCTGTAATAAATGAGTCGCGAACATACTCATCTCGATATATATCACTTCTTACGTCCCGAAAATTGTAATCGACGGTTAACTTGTCGAGTGCTTTAAAGTACCTGTCAAATGTCTCGGATTCTAATTGGCTGCGAGTCATAAGTGGATGTCGGGCAATACCGTCATTGGAAGGTTGAATGAAAACAGCCTTCACTTTTTCCTTGTCAGAGGCAAATTTCTTAAGTTCGAGGTTCTCAGGGAAGAGGGAATTCGCTAACAACCCCAGATACACAGAATAGGTACCTTCGATAGAACCTTGGTAGCATTTAAAAACAAAGAACCGGTTTTTAAAATCTTGGCAGCATCTGGAGTGGGCGGAGCACCTTCGAAACGATCTGGACGCAAGCCACGATTTATGGCTTTATTGAACTTATAAGGAGATCGGAATTATCACTGAAGTCCAACATTACACTACCAGACCAAGATCCCAACTAAATCTCAAATTAATATAGTTACCAATGTTACCTATGTAGTTTTAACAGATAATACTAGCTAATAAATCTATTTGATTCCCTAGCAAAGGACAACTTTTATTCCCTCCTCTTTTTCAATCATGAGATATAAAATAAAGTAAGAGCAGAAATATTCTTACTCCTGTTTAATTATAATTAAATATTATATAAAGCTTATAATTATGATTGCTCACTCTTGGGGGACCATATTAGCAATTAATGTCCTTATCATAAGTGATCCATTTGTCCTTGGCATATAACTGACCTTTTGCAGAATTTCATACTTATCCTACTATAGCTTTGATCTTGAAAAATACTCTTAACAGGCAGAGATACAAAGATCAAAAGAAATATATACACACCTACAAACATAGCTCTAATTAAAATAATTAATTGGGGATGAGGTAAAGAAGTGTGATAAAAAGTGAATTTATACAACAAATATTTCCTTGTTAAACTTTATTTGGTGAATATTTGTCCGATGAGACTTTGCGGCAACCAATGAACTATTAATAGACTTTCTATTATATATTATCCTGAACAAGTAATATGTTTGGATATTACTGTGCGAGTCTTTAGTGGAAAATAAATTTGTATTCCTCCTTTAAATACCATTTTAAATGCATCTAGTTTGCCGCGAAGACCTATTAGCATATTAATTGCATGTAACAGTTGCGAATGAAAACACGTCCCGACAATTTATTTTTAGGCTAAAACAGACCGCCAGATCTTTCGTCCGTAGATTGAAAAGTAACTGTTTTTGACTAAAAGTGAAAAGTGAAATTACTTCCTGCTTCTCCTCCACGATTTTGCCCTTCTCTGGTGGTTTTCAATGTCGAAACTATTTACTTGATTGTGTGTGTAGACGGAGACCTATGAATTTCTAGAACAAATGAGCATCAAATTCAGTGCGATTCTGTTATTTAGCAATGCATTATAGTAGGGTTATAGTGTTCAGAGATGATATCGTGATGCAAAGACCAAAGAAAAAAGAGAGAAACTATGGAAATTAAAACATGATTGATTATAAAATGTAATAAATTATACTTATTTTTGATGCTTCACGTGATTACGATAAGGGCTTCCAGTCCTTTTATCCTCTTTACAGCCTCTTGAGGCAAACAACTTATTGTTTTACTTTCATTTATACCAATGGAGCCCTGATTATACTTCACTATTTTGTAACACCTTACCATACACCACCTCTAGTCTATGTCATTTTATCCTAAACTAAAACCCAATTTAACATTAAAAAACAAACTCTGGAATTACGACTGACTAGGAGTGTTATTTAATCGAGGAACATGCAATAAAAGGGCTTCTTTCTATTGGGTCGAGGGTAATAAACCGTAGCTAACCAATACGATCTTTCCTTGAGGATAGTTTGAGAGGTAATCACGAATATTAATAGGTAGAGTACAAGTTATAGGCAAGATTACCTTATAGGAGATAATTTGAATAGCGGTTTGGAATAAATTGTTAGCAGCTTGAAGCGAAAAAGCAAAGGGAAGATCCGACTAATTAAATCTTCCTCCTCATAATTATTTCACTCCAAATTGACCTTTGCTACTGTCTCAGTACTATATACTTCATCATATCTCCCACTCATGATTATTTCTTGGGAGTAGACCCCAATCTCCCCGCCCACACTCACTAACCACTTTCTTACAATTGGCTCAACCCTTCTTCTCTCACACATTGAAATAATTACCCATCCGTTTACGCGCCTTTTCAATCCTTCGAATCCCCTAAGACTTTATTACCACTTTGCGCATGCAAACATCTTCAACTAAACTACTGTCCTTCTTGACACCACAAGAGGGTGTTCGTGTAGTTTGGCAAACCTGGCATCTCAACGCAGTAGTCACTCATGGTTCTGTGCTCCTGGTATTCTCAAACTAGAGAGAAATTACCTAAATTGTCCGCTCATTTTCACTTGTTTATTGGTCACACCACACGATACAATTTCTTCCTAAACATAAAATGTCCTAAACTTTCATCGGTCCTTTCCAAATCACTCTTAATTTCAGCCACTAGCACCAGGTCTTGGCATATTTAAACATAGGTTCCACACGTTATATTTTTGATCAGTGTACCTTTTAGTACTTCTATCAATAACCACTCCATAATGATATTTAACTTACATGACAAAATAGCACCCCCTAGGTGTGACCCTAATTTTCTGTCACGCATATCAAACCAAACCTTGTTTTATCTTTAAACAACCTAAAAAAAATTTAAACTATCAAACATTATACAAACTAATCCATAGATTCGTATATCCTGTCATAATACATATTCTATCTAAATGAACAGACGTATTTTCCAGATCCATGAACCAGGTATATACTTTACATCTCTTATCGCTTGTCTTTTTAGCTACTTGTTTCACTGCACATATTTGACCAATAAAAGACCTACCTACTTCAACTCCAACCAGACCTTCAAACATTAATCATTCAGTTATCCTTCTTACAATACCTAATTACAATACCTAATTAGCACCCTGTTGACAACCAACAGAAATTTATTCTACTGGTGTCATTGCATTTCTTTTGGCGTAGGTATCCCCAAATGCCTTACGAGAGAGCCCCAAACATAATCCATAATACATTCATCATCCCATTTATTTATTATCACCTCGCTCACTATATTATGTACTCGAGATTTAATCTCATTTTCAGAGTTCTCGCGCATATAAGAAAGGATTTCTTACCTTGTTTGGCTCTAGAAACAAATCGTATTTTCAATCGCTTCAGAACTCTTGCACCCACAATAGTGACTTAAGTAATCTTGCCTTCTATCTTTGATACCCTCATTGCTTCCATTTAACCTAAAATTTCTATACTTGATGATTACAAAACTATTTTATCCATGGTTTCACACTTCTCTTTCTGAGAAATTTCCTATTCTTTCCAGGTCCTCATTCAACTTCCATCCAGATGCTTCATTTGTTTTGTTTTTCTTATTCTGGTTACTCTTTTGCTTCCAGTTTCTTATCTTCGTTTTGCCTCTTTTTATGCATTGCTCCGCACATTTCGGACATGTTCACTTGTATTATCGTGTAGGTAAGCGATAAATGCAACAAAGACAGAAGGAAAATGAAAGGATAAGCCAATTACTTTGGAACTCAATTCCAACTTCATTATTAAGAAATCAATTATTAACCAACTGCAATTAAGTCTCTTTTATCTCTTAGTCCAACGTTTTACGTTATAAATCTACATGTAGCATCTTTTTTAGTTTTCAAGTAATAGCACAACCAGATGCTAGCATTACACTAACCAGTATCTAACCTTCAACATTGTTCCGTATTTTTTCTATCCGAATATTAATAATTACTTCTCTATTCATAGTTTCACACATTCTCACATATTCTTTCTTTCCTATGTCTGATTCTCATTTTCTCTCCATATATATAGATATATATATGTTACTTCTATTTATCCAAATGCATGCGGATGATAGGGCAGTAATCATACCTCTTACAGCATTCACATCTATTATATACAAGACCTATTCTTTCCTACCTGGAACAAATTAAACAAACTCTTACGTTCTTTCTATCTTTTTCACCAATATATTTAAATTTAGAACCATTTCGATGCCTAAATAAGTGTACTTTCGCACAAAAGTCTATGTCATATAAGACCTACAATCCGTTTTCAAATTTCCCTCAATCCAACTGCATCAAAATTCCAAGTTATCACATTACTTTTTTTTCTGCTCTTTTATGAATCCATATCTACTGGAACATTGAGCTGAGGTCCATTTTTAATTCGCATCTACCACTCTTTCCAAGTCAAAACCTAGAACCACTCTTACCATCAATTTGACTTTTACATGGCCCATAATCTACAACCACATTGTCGTAGAATAGGGTCGAGGTCAACCCCTCCTGCGTTTCTCAGCCGAAAGAGATGATAGTTGTGTGCGTAGGAAATCGATAATGCAGGCAGAGTGCAAATTAATCGAATTTTAGGTTGGCCAATAGTCAACTATCTTATATGTTCCGGGATAGTAAAAAAACGGGTAAAATATAACTTTACTAATAGGCAAATTAATATTCTTTTCTACAAAGGTTAAAAGGGGGTTTTGAAGCAAGCTATACAACACATTAGAAGTACACGAGGTTCAGCGTCTTAAAGGAGTGGGAGAACTTGGCTGGAGCGGTCGTCATAAATACAAACGAACAATACTGACGAAGGGTCCCTTGAATGAATTTGAGCGTACACGAAGCCGACGATTAAGGCTTACACTGGGGGTGGGTTGGGGTAAAGAGAGCACTTGCACAAGAGAGTTGCGCGTTTCTATTACCTCAAAGATTTGGGCCGAGAGAGTAATCCTTGCTTTTGGAGAAGGTCCAAGTGGAACCTTAAAATTTCTCAAAGCTTTTCGAGATGACGGGCTTTCAGACAGACACGGCATCTCGTGATTTCGCACCTTCATTTAGGCAGACTAAAAGTGTCGACTAGGTTTCTGTTCTCTCTCTCTCTCCTTGAATGGCGTGGCCACGCGCATCTTTCTCTCTCTCTGATCTCGGACACTCCTCAATCTTCAGAGGATACTCCAGGGGAAGAAGTGGCATCGGAAAATGAATGATGGGTGATTGTAACTTAAACTCGCATGACAATATCGGATAAAGTTAGGAATACCTAGGACAAATTTTCAAAAACGGAGCCAAAATACAAAATAGTGAAACTATTGGGGGGGGGGGGAGTTGCAAGGTTATTTTTTCTCGATTATACCATTAAGTTGAGCTCGCTGGCCGGAGGGAGTAAGGGCATCCTAAGATTATACCAAACTAAAAAAATTAAGCATATAAAAGAAATTCATTGTGCATAGATAAGCAAAAAAATAAAATAAAAAGATACAATTGTCGCCTCTTATTAAAGGAAAATAAAAATGTTCCTGAGTTGGGAGCTCAGCAATGGCAATAATTGTCCTATGCCGTCCGTCTCGATGTCTCTATGGTTCACCTCGAAGATCTTTTCGAAGTGGGTTAGCTAAGATCCGAAGTCTTCGCCTTCTTTAAAGACAGGGAGTTTTATGGTCACAGACTGCCGTGCGTTTGGTCTAAAACCTGAAGAGTTTATGGAGAGCGCCCCGTTTCGACCTCTGCTCATTTCCAGTTCGTGAGTGCAAATTCTCTCCCTTCTTTTCGTTCCTTTTCTTCTCTGTGTCTTCTTTCGGATCCTTCCCTTCTCTATTTTTCCTGGATGTAGGCTATCAGGTCTTTGCCACTGAGTCCGAGTAACTCACCTTGGGTCTTGAAATTCTCAAACGACGACATGATGCTGGTTTTATAAGACGGGCATATGAACAAGAATTAAAATAACGCAAGACAATGAATATGGCGGAATTATGGATTTCTTAACGCGGGAACGGCGTGCGAATGGTTTCGCTAAACACAACGAAAACACGAACAACAAAGGGAGGGGCAACACTCGCGAGAGAGCTCTTGGGGTCGAAATTTTACCTAAATCTCTCACTATGATGGAACGAGAGTTACAGAAGTCCTATTACAGCAGTGCAAAGAATAATAATATTTTTACTATATGTTCAACTTACGGCATGAGATGAGGCCTTGAAGGATAACAATTCAATTCAGTGAGGGAATAAAAATAATAGTTAAACATGGTCACTCAACATATGATTCACAAAAAACTAAATGGGAACGGGAACAAAGACACTTCGCAAGTAGTTATACAACGGTTATTTCTCACCTTTTTAACTCCAGAACCAGAAAAAATATTAGCCATCAATTAACAATTTAACTAAAGTTAGTAAAGAAAATGATCCAATTTTACTCAATATATAAACCAAGATTAACCCCAATAAACCTGATGACAGTTTAATATATAATAGATATTACTATATATGTCGTAAAATGAGGTGGAGTCCAACCCTTCCTGCGTTTCTCAGCCAAGAGGGGTGACCGCTGTGTGCGTCGGAGATTTGTAATACAGAAAGAGTGCAAATTAACTGAATTTTAGGTTGGCCAATAGTCAACTATTTTATAGGTTCCAGGATAATAGAAAAACGGGTTAAAAATAACTTTACTAATAAGCAAATTAATATTGTTTTCTACAAAGGTTAAAGGGGGGGTTTGAATCAAGCTATACAACAAATTAGACGTACACCAGTCTCAGCGTCTTAAAGGGGAGAGGAATATTTGGCGGCGACGGTCGCCGTACACACAAATGAACAATACTGACCAAAGAGACGCTTTAATGACCTTGGGCGTACACGAAGCCGACGACGGTGCCTTACACTGTGGGGGTGGAGGCAGAGAGAGCACTTGCACAGGAGAGTTGCGCATTGCTGTTACCTCGAAGATTTGGTCAGAGGGAATAATCCTTGCTTTGGCTCAAATTTCCAATAATAGGCTTTTGACAATGACTACTGTCGTAGAATGACCCTGACATATACTTCACTTCTACCCAATAATCGTGGTGACCTTGTTTCTACTGTGGTCACGAAATACTCGTAGATGGAGGATATAAGTGAAGGGGAGGGGGGGGGGGGTTAAGTGCGAATGATTTTAAATTCCAAAGATTAAGTGCAGTTTTCCGATATTAACCTAGGATAGCTCCGTATATGAGGTATATGAAAAAGTAGGTACAAAAATAAACTTTAATATATAAACAATTATACACAATAAATAGAGTAAATGAAATAATGGCAATAGATACTCTATGTATTCAAGGACTGAACGTATAAGCGCTACTCAGAGTAGGTTCTACGGAAAGGGGAGGGGATCGAAAGGCGATACGAGCCTCTTTACAATCAGACACAGCGATACCTGGCCGGACTAGGCACATATGTTTCCTCTCAGCCTGGCTTAGGTTAGAGCCTTTAAGGGATGAAACGGGGGATCGGCTGGTTATTCAAGGGGCTTTAACTACATGGAGTTTAACCTCTAGTATTATTACTAACTAGAGGGAGTATTCGTGCTAAACGAAATGTACCGAAACCAAGGATGGTCCAATTGACAGGGGCTCAAGTCCTTCGGTATAATTCTAGTCTTCCGCTCGTCGAGAAAAAGGAACGCGGTCGAGGATAACGTGTTTCGTTGTAAAGGCAGGCTTATACTGTCGATGCCCTTTTGTGATCAACAATATATAAGAAACAACTAGATCCGTTATTGTCTCTGCTACGAGAGGGAAGGGCGTGTCAGAATCTCTCCACGAACCAACACGACGATTGAGGGATGGGAGACACCCATGCGGGGGATTTTTGATAAGACCAGGGTAGACGACAGACGCGCGCGTTTGAGATTTCAATCTCTCGCTTATCGAGGAGTGCAGTTAAATATTCTCACTGTTCTCATAGTCCTCGCTCACGTTGACTGACCTCAAGCCTTCCTCTGGAGCTGCAGCTGCATATATCGAGGAGGCAGAATCATACCACGAATGGAATCGTGGCTCGGCAGAATTGAACGGTAGGACATGTCCCTAATATGAGCAGGTCCGTCACATGTAACAAATCTCTACATGTTAGAAAAAAAGAAGAGCTATCCTACTTCAAAATGGCCCATGTAGACTATTGAAATGAGGTTCTATCGGATAGAAAGCTCTTAAGAAGCATATTCGAGGCTAGTTTGATACTTCAGAATGTGCTTTCGGCGCACTGATTCTCACGGTATTAGGATTTGCATGGACGCTTCCTTTTGTCTATGGCGTTGCAAGTGAGCCCTTATGCCTAGAGTTGTAGTGTAATAAAGTTTTTGGTGGATCCGTTGTGTTTGCTAAGAGTTTAGGAAGGTAGAGAAAGCGGTGGTGCAAGAAGAGATTTGTGTGATGAACAACAGAGCCGGTGCATACGCTTTAGCTTCAACGCATCTCATTCGAGTCCGGTTTTCCTGGAGATCGAAGCACGGTTGCAGAGCATAGATAACGGGTATTTAGTTTGAGACATTAGAAGAAAGCGGGCGAAAGAAGAGACCAGACCAGAAGCCAATAGAGCCTAGGCAAATTATCTTCATATGAGCAGAAACATGGAATCTATGAGCATACAAATGACGAGAGGTAAATATACATAACTTTTATATTAGTTGTAACAGATCAAGTAAAATGACTCCAAGTAGAGAGCAGATTGAATTAGTAACCTATAGATAATTAAATAAAAGTAGTAATTTATTCATCTATGAATTATGTAACTCAGCTTTGAAATATGTAGCAGATCTACTTAGAACAATGGACCACTAAGTAGATGATTTTTTGTGTTAAAGGTCATGGAAAAATAAAGTTGAATATAACATGCTAAACCAACTTCTGTTGACAGCAAACAATTAATTCAGCTGCATTTAATTACTGATATCTTCTCCAAAAATACTCACTATTGGACAACGATTCCACGTTGAAAGCAAAGCTACTAAAGGGTCTTTCAACAAGCAGTTTCGAGCTTTGTCAGGCGAGAGTGGCCATGTTGTTAAAGCGAAATCTGGCAACCTTACTGTGAACTGTTCAGTAGTACTTGGCAAGTCACGATGGAAGGTTATAGCGTTGAACATCATGTGCAAATCATCAAATGTTATTATCAAAATCACAACTCCGTTCGTCAAACATTCCGCGCATTACGTGATTTCTATCTTCGCCAAAATTGAGGTCCAATTTTGGATGAATGGATTTGTGAACAAGCAAATTGTCGGACTTGGGACGAAAACAATCCACAATAGATACACCACCACCAAAAAGAAACAGCAAAGTCAGTGTTTGGTGCAGATTTTCGTCTAACTGAATCCTAGGTCCATATTTTTTTGAGACCGAAGATGCGATTTCCATAACCGTCAACGGCGAGATTTACAGATCGATGATAAGCAAATTCTTGTGGCCTCAACTGAATTATATGCCTGATATGGATACTGACGACATATGGTTCCTAACAAGATGGTGCTACATGCCACACTTCACAAGCCACGATAGACATTTTGCACCAGCGATTTCAGGGAAGGGTCTTTTCGCGATGCGGCGACGTCAACTGGCACCAAGATCATGCGATTTAACGCCATTAGACTACTTTCTTTGCGTCTACCTTAAATCACCGGTCTATGCGATTAATCCACAAACAGTTGATGTCCTCAAAGTCAACAGAACGAATACCATCCAGCTAATTCAGCCAGATTTATGCGACCTAGTCATCGAAAATTGGGCCTCCTGAATACGTTCCACCAAGCAAAGCCGCGGTGGATATTTTAACGACGTCCTATTCCACACTTAATGCCATAAAATGTACTTTTTTATTTAAAATAAATTGAGTACATATATCACACACAGCTTGTTGTATTTACATTTAAATATAGAGCGAACTTATTGAAAGACAGTTTATATACAATAAATACAGCCCTTCAAGCACGTTTGTTACAGAAGATTGGCTCAACCTGAAATCACTGTATCAGGTGCTCGCCTCGAACAAGGGGCACCCTATAGACTTGAACCTTCAAAATTGCACATTCATTTCTCTAAGGCGAAATCCACACTCATACTTTAGGAGTCACTCGTCAATAAATCATAGAAACTCTGGAAAGCTCATTCAAACTCAACGATTAAAATGAATTTAACTCACTTTTCTTAGTTAAACGATGCTTATGAGTTGAAATAAACAATCAAAGTCTATTGAACACATCAAACATTTCTTAATCTCATTTCACATATTTAAACTCTTTATATTTCAACTAATCCTTTAATCTTCTACCTGCTTTGGTACATTAATCCTTAATTTGTATCGTTTTTGCGCGTAACATAATTATTATTTTGGGGTACACGGTACCCCACACTTAAAATATATATAGCTACTTTGCTTTCAATTTTATGGTACTATAATGTCTATTTTATGTATTTGTATTTTATTTTTTATAAAAAATTCAATTACTTTTATAATTCATAGCCGATTAACATTGTAGTAAATAAAAAATTATGAAATAGACATATTTTAGTATAAATATGAGTTTGATCGTATAGTGTTGTTATTATCACAGAGAATGACGTGATACCTTGCATGCTTGTTGGTAATGCATAGTGTTTCTGTTATTTGTTTTTGATGTAACTCAGCAAATCATAGAAAAGTGAAAAAAATCCTAAAATTAAAGATGTTAAATGTGTACTCACCCCAGAAATTTTTCCGTCCTTTTCTGTAGTTGGCTATTCTTTTTTCCGTAAAATTTTAAAAAATGAGGTAAAATCTCTTATTTCTAATAAGGATGCAATTGTAATTGTTTTTAAGGCCTTTTCATAATCCAATATTTATATGGCACTAAAAAACCTAAATGTAAAAACTAAAAGTAAAATGTTTCCTTTTTCTTTCCCTTACACACTAGAGGCCATATTTTTTATGAGTTAACACACAGTCAAGACACAATGGGGAAGAATCTGCTGGCTTTTCTGCACTCATGGCAAACCACTCTCGTCTTTCTATCTTCTTTTTTTGTGCAATGTACACAGCGGTTTCGAAATATTCACAGGGGTCAAAATGGAGATTTTTATTGAGCACATTTGCAATGGTTTTCTTGAGGTCTCTTGACAGTGATGGTTACGTCAGTCTATTCTCAGTCCAAGACCGAATAATGGTAGAGCTAACTCTTGCATGAATTGCCGACGCATGCCAACCTTTCAATTTCTGCTTTCTCGGTACCATGAGTAGATGATGAATGCATTGATGGTTGCTGCATTGATTAGTCCGTAGAAAATCCAGAGAATTCAACAGGAAAAAAAACCTACGATCGCTTATGGCAGTTCGGTAAAATGGATGGCCTGTCTGGGGATTGAACATCTCACTTGCGGTCAGATGATTACATTTGCTGGAACCAGTGAAAATCAATACACCGTAGAAGAGCTTTTATTTCCTCTTTGCAACTGTGGATTGTTGTTGCTCCAAAGGTTGCTCCATAATTCTCAGATGCTTCTGTTATGAATTAATTGATAAGTGTCACCACTACATCAAACATTTAAGGGTCAATGGACAAGTTCAAGCAGTCCTCATGTTGGTTGAACCTTCTTGCAAAACCCTTTGGGACGACGTGTTCAATATTTAAGATGTTTCTTTGCAATGTTCTGCTTACTGGTTCTGGGTTGAACGGTCTTCGCACTCCATATGTACTAACTGGGGCTTTCAATTATTGGTTTGGAGGATTTTAGCACTTTGCAACTTTCACGTACCGGTTCTTTTGGACGTCAATGAGCTTTTGGACGAGAGGGTGCTGCTGTACTTGGTCTTCTTTGTCGCTTTGTTTGTGCTATCTGCATCCTCTCAGCATCATCTAAATCTTTTTCACTTTCAGAAGATTCTGAAGATAACGTGAGAATTTACGTATGTCCCTCATCGTTATCGTAGACCTTTTCAAATAGTAGGTTGTCTTCATTTTCAGAATCTCTAACAGGGAGGTCCTCAAAGATGTCATCCTTAGAGGGGAAAACCAAGTCGAGGATATTGTCTCCACTCGTTGGCTCTCTCACCCATTTAGTCAAGAACTCGTTTTTGGCGAACTCCAGGAGTATTGCGTTATCACCACAGGGTTCTCTTGTTTCCCAGTCAACTTGTGTGTTGAAATCCCCCATGACGATACACACTCTGTCTTTTTTAAGTTCGCTCCACCGCTTGTACAGACTCCGGTACTGTTCTAAGAGTTAGGCAGGGGGTCTGTAAAACACCAGGGTCCTGTATCTGGCAGGACCTGTTCCTAGTTCAACAACTAGTAGTTCATGGTCGGATACGATGTTGCAATGGGTCGAGTTTAGAGTATCCTTGACATACAACATGACACCGCCACCCTCTCTGTCCGGCCTATCTTTCAGAAAGAGCTGGTAACCGGGAATCGTGAATTTACCTTCAAAATCTTGAGGTTTTTATCAACGACTCCGTTATGGCCACCATCTCGTATTTCTGTAGCTATGAGGTCACGAAGTTAAAGAAACTTGTTTCTGATAGACCACTCATTAAACAGAAGAACCTTGGCGGAGTCCCCGACTGTAGGACTCCCTATGCTCTTCCGTTTCACGCTTTCTTTCTCTGTGGCAGGGTCACTTCCCTCTTTGTGACCTCAGAAAAGTTCGTTCCTGGAGTAATACGGGTGTACTGGCGTACGTCCTCCTTTACTCGGGGCCTGACACTTCTTTGGGTCCGCTCCACAACATCCTGGATCATGTTTGCTAGTACAGCTTTCCCTTTAAGGGAAAGATGCACTCCGTCTCTTTTGTACAGGTCATTTCTCCCGTAATAGGTGCGTCAGGGGTCTACAAAAAGATTCCTTCCGCCGTACAAAGATCTACCAGGCATTGGTTTATGGAAACGTTCCTCGCATGAGCATTGCGGGATGGACCTCGTCTTGGGACTATTCCGACCACGACACGTCTGCGGGTTTTTAGCCCAAAGTCGTTAACTCCTCCCATAAACGTGGTCAGAATCTTCCCGCTGGAGCCTACTTGACCTCCTCGTAGGTAGAGATCGTTGCCACTTGCCATGAGGGCAGCTGCCTTCCTGGAAGGCAGCTTACCTTCAGACTGGTTCGAAGGTGGGCCGCTAGCAAGGGTTGTAGATCCCGCGCTTGGGAGTCACCTATCATGATGACCCTCGTGCATTTGGGTTCAGAGGACAGAGGCTTCCCTTTCAGTATGGGCTCTTTCGATTACTCTTTTTTCCTCACTTTTGGGGGTTTTTTTTCTTCTTCTTTTTCTTCTTCGTTTTTTCTTCCGTTTCTACTTTCTCTTCTGTTTTATCTACTGTTTTTCCTTTCTTACTCTTCATTTTCTTCTTTTTGACGCCCTGAGTAACCCCAGCAGCAGCTAACTTGGCACGTCGGATGGGTGGCCTGTGTCTATCGACGTGGTGCTTGAGGGCTCAACAGAGGAGCCATCCACGTCGTTGGGAGTTTCTTGGTGGCTGTCATCTCTGCAATGCTGGTTTCGAGACGACGGATTTGGGTCGCATGCTCAGATTCGAGTATTTTAGCTTTTTCTTCCGGCCGTCGTGATTTTTCCTCAAAAGATTTGAACAGTTCCTTAAGCTCCTGTAGTTCTGCCCTTAGGACGCAGTCCGTGCAGATACTTCAGGGTGGCATTTTGAGAAACACCCCTTCGGAAAATCTACGCACCACTTGGCCTTTTGGCATGTCGAACAGGTATATTTTAGTGCACCAGGACCTTTCTTTCCACTCATTCTGAACACTTTATATCTCTAAATAATTGGGACCACTCAATAAAAAAAAGAAAGGGGGTGGTGAGTTTGCCCCGCGTGAGTCGCTCCCGCCTATCGATTGGAGAGTTTTCGGATCTTTCAGAAGGCACGCTCCATGTGCTGCTGTTTGTCCGACCGAGTCGTCAAACTTCGGCGTGCCATGGCTCTCAACCAAGCAGCACTGACGGTTCCCGAATGGGACATCAATTTCTCACCAGGTAAACAACGGAGCACGTCCCGTACTAAACTCCTACTAGTTTCCCTTACGACGGCCAGGATCTCGGAGTAGCGTTCAATGGATATCCCACCACACCAAGGGACTCGACCCAAGGCTTTTTATTGGCGTAGAATTAACCTGGGAACAAAAGGCCGTCACCTTGGACCGATGCTACCAGAGGCACCCGTCAAAGCTTACTGGGAATGGTCATTAAGTACGCGCCAGGGAAGGAGTTAACGAGGCACTACCCTCATCCCATTCATCGTGCCCCAAAGCCTAGGACACCTCTAGTCCTAGTCTCTCGCAACCAGTGAGCGTCGATTGGCGTTGTTTATAGAGGTTCCAAAGCCACTCTTCTAACGCATGAGGTCGCTGCCAGGTCCTTATATGTAGATAGAGGGTAAAAGGGGTAAGGGTGAGACAATAGGAGTAGGGTTTTGTTTTTTTGTTTCGTATAAGTAGAAGAGATAGGATAAAAGTGAAAAAGGAGAAGGATAGAGTAGAAAAAGGAAGGAAGGACGCACTTAGTCTGGAACCTCGTTTCCGAAAAATCGACAAGAGAAGCCCTACCAGGGGTACCCAGAAGAGAGGTACTCCCGCCGACACATAGCTCGAAAAAGTAAAAGTATACACAAGCTCTATTCTGGTGAGAGGGGGGAGATCACCTCTCCCTCTACTTTCTCGAGAGAGAGAGAGAGAGAGTAACAACAAGGAGTAACAACAAGGAAAGAAGGTACCCTAGGAGACCTTACGGTCCATTCAAAGAGGGTACCTTTGGACTAGCAATCGAGCTGGCACAAGGCTGCTCAATTGTTTTGCGTCCCTGAACGGCCACTTTTCAAGACTTTGTCTAGTCTTGACTCGAACTAGTCAACAGATTCACTGTTGACAACTTCCAATGGAAGTGCGTTCCACATACCGCAGATACTGTAAGTGAAAAAATTTCCACACAGATTGCGGTTGTAACGCTTCAGTTCAAGTTTGAAGCCGTGATTTCTCGTTCTGTTCTCACTAAGTGTGAACATATCCCGGTAGTCAACATTGTCGAACCCTCGAAGTATTTTGAAAACTTCGATGAGCTGACCACGCAGTCTACGGGTTTCCAGCGAGAACAGATCTAATTCCCTTAGTCTATCCTCATAACTTTTATGTCGGATAGAGGGAATTAGCTTGGTTGCCCTGGCTTGTATGTGTTCCAATCTCGCGATGTCCTTTTGCAATGAAGGACTCCAAAATTGTACGGCATACTCTAGGGTCTGGTCGGAAAAGTGAGTTGTACAGGCACAGTACAATCTCCTGGTTTCGATAACCAAACTGGCGCTTAATATAGCCTAGCATCGTTTGGGCCTTTTTCTCCGCCTCAATGCACTGTTTCGAGAACTTGAGGTCACTAGTGATTGTTACACCCAAGTCCTTCTCAATGTCGGTAGATTCCATAGCAGTGCCCTTAAGGATATACTAAGATTGTGGGTTTCTGTGGCCGATATGCATTACTTTGCATTTGCCCACGTTAAAAGGCATTTGCCACGTGTCCGACCACTCCCCAATCTTCCAAAGAACTTCCTGCAGGCGGGCAGTATTTCCATCCTTTGCAACGTTCATACCAAGCTTGGTATCGTCGGCAAATTTGGAAATCTTGGCAAACATGTCACCGTCTATGTCGTTGACGTAGATGATGAATAGTAGTGGTCCCAGGACAGAACCTTGAGGCACCACGCTAGTAACGGGCACCTACTCAGAAGACTGTCCATTCACAACCACCCGTTGCCGTCTGCCACTTAGCCAGTTCTCGATCTAGCCGGCTACCTTTCCGTCTATGCCAAGCGCTCGCACTTCCCGGAGAAGGCGGTGGTGTGGTACCTTATCAAAGGCTTTCTGAAAGTCTAGGTAGACCACATCCACCGCCTTGTCCCGATCGTGCTCACTGAAAAAACGAAGTGGAAGAATTCCACAAGGTTCGTCAGGCATGACCGTTGCCTTCGGAAGCCGTGCTGGGAACTCCTCAGTAGCAGGTTTGACTCTAAATACGACGTCACTTTGTCCACCATGATGCTTTCCATCAGTTTACCGACTATCGAAGTCAGACTGATAGGTTGGTAGTTCGACGGTTGGTTATGGTCTCCTTTCCTGAAGATACGAGTCACCTCCGCCTCACGCCAGTCTCTAGGAACGCATTTGGTCCGGATTGACATGTCAAAGATAGCGCACAGATGTCGTGATACTTCATCGCACACTTCCTTCAACACTTTAGGCATCTGAATGCTTTAATGTCCCCTCCTCATTCTTCAAAGGGCCAATCGTTCGACGGATTGGTTTACGGCTGTTCACATATTCAAAAAACTCCTTGGGATTCTTTTTACAGAGTCTCGCCACTCGGAGTTCCTCAGACCGCTTAGCCGCCCTTATACTGGATTTCACTCTCCTGGCTAGCCTCCGGTATTCGTCAAAGTCACCCGAGATCTTCGATTGCCGGTATACATTTCCCTTCTCCCTAAGCAGTTGCCCGATTTCTCGATTAAACCACTTTGGTTGAACAGAGGACCGACGAAGGCATTTCAGAGGGATAAAACGCGATTGAAGACTCATGAATGTGGTTTTGAAACTGTTCCAAGAGTCTTCAACAGCATCGCACTCTTCTAGCCTCGCGTCAGTCAGTCCTGCGCGTAGACCTGCAAAGTATATCTAGTGTACGAGATTACTACTCATATACCCTTTTGTTTGAGAGCACTACTGATATTCACACCGTAGGAGAGTACTACACATATTACCAGTGTAGATGATTATTTCTCATATACCATTATTAGAGAGTACTACTCATATACTAATTGGAAAAGGAGTAATACGCATATTCACATTGTGGGAGAGTATTACTCATATTCCATTATAAACAAATACTAGCCATATTCTCAGATCACAGTGTAGAAGAGTACTTTTCATATTACCAGTGTAGGTTACTACTACTCATATTACCAACCTAGAAAAGTACTATTAACTTTCCATGTATATTATAGTAATACTCATATATTTAGTGTAGGAGAGTACTATCAATTTTTTCTGAATATGAGATTACTACTGATATATTTAGTGTAGAAGAGTAATATTAATTTTCCATAAATACAAGAGTACTACTCATACATTTAGCGTAGGAAAGTACTATTATTATACGAAAGATAGGTAAGTAATACTCATATATCCAGTGTCCTAAAATACTAATCATATAGCGAGTTTTATAGAGTAGTACTGAATTGACCATTGTAGGAGAGCAGTACTCATATATCCCCATTGTTAGAGAGCACTATGTTTATACTTTTTGTAAAAGAGTAGTTCTTTTATTGCCTATGTAGCAGCGTAGTACCCATATACCCAGTTTAAGAAAATACTAATCTTATACCCAGTGTTAGATAGTACTACTCCTATTCACACTGATGGGAAAGTAGTACTCTCATATCTTATGTAGACAAGGGATTAACATATATGCATTTTAGGAGACTATTATTCAAATATCAGTGTAGAAGAGTACTAGTCATGAATCAATTGAAGCAGAGAACTATTTTTATACCTAGTTTAGGAGAGAACTACTCATATACACATTGTTTGAAAGTATTACTCATAGACCCAGAATAATAAATTACTAGTCTTATGCACAATGAAGGAGATTACTAGTCATATTTCCACTATAAGAGACTACTATTCTTATATTTTGTGTAGGAGACTAATATTCCTAGATCCAGTGTAGGACTGTACAACACTTATACCCAGTGTAGGAGAGCAGTACTCTTATATCCAATGTATGAGAGTACTACAAAGAATTTCGATGCAAATATCTTGTGTAAGGATATAAAATGCCTTAGAGTGGATTAGTCCTTCATACACTTAATAAGAATTTTATTTGAAAACGAGATATAAGCAATTCCTGTCACACTTTTAAAAGGGCAACTTGAAATGAAATTGTATTTTTTATAATTGGGTGTATAGAAAATATAGTCCAAAGAAAGAGAGATGACCTTCTCAAAAGGTAATAGGTATATCTAAATAGTTGTATTATAAAATTTATAGCTGAAAAAAATAATACATCTGAATACGTGGGACAGAAAGGCAAAATGTAAAGTTATTTGAATAAATATGTACAGGGTAGAGTTGTTCAAATATATAGATGTTTGCAAGAAAGTTGAGATATATATTATATGGTGTACTTAATGAAAATTATCAAGAGAATTGGGTAAATTTGTGGTTCGTAGTTACCTTATTTGTCAATACATTTACTATCTATATTCGCCTCACTCAAAATATATTTCACTTTCTGGAAAATAATCTCTGATTGACTTTCACTTTATTGGTTCTTAGTAAGTAATTACTTGCATCTGCTTGAGTAACAAATTCAATTTTTTGTCCCTTATCAGTCAATTTGCCTTCATTATAGAGAGAAGGTATTTATTCCTAACTTGTTTATTCTTAAACAATGTTTATAAAAACTCATTCATTCAAACTATAATTAATGCAAATATAATTTAACTGCAACATTTTAGGTTTACCGGAGAAATTTCATGACAAATATTTACAAACCCTTCATTGGCACCAAATCATGTCGTCTACACGCCCTACACAACTCATTCATATTATGTTCCAATTATTCGATCACCGCTGCCATAAATTAAAGCGAAGAACTCTTTGTTCCCTCTGCCTTCCACTAAGTTGGAAATCGCATGCGATTCTAAGGCATTTCGCTTACTCGGTTTAGAACCGTATTTGGTTTTTCGTTTTCTTATAATTATATTTCAGTCACTGTAATTAATCTAGTTTGCGTGAATCAATGCCCTTTTGATACATTAAACCGAAGTGTTTGTCGCAAACAGTAACGTAGTTTAGGGATTAATGATGGAAATTAGCATAGGAAGAAGTAGCGCTAAATGATTTTTCAGCAAAGAGAAAACCACAAGAAAGAGGAAGCTGAATATTTTTTTCCTTCATAAAAAGTTAATTCATAATTTGTTTCAATTAAAGGGAGCCTATAATCACTCAGTCTCGCGGAAGAATAGGAATTCATCCGAATAGACAAGCTTTTAAGGCGCACTTTCCTTAGTCGATTGGGACTATGAAAGAGAGAGAAATTTATTGGAAAATCAAAGGACAAAGGATAAATTAAGTTAATCACAAAGCAAATATACAATGTATATCTCTCATGAACGCAAGAGAATGATGAAATAAATCCAGCATGCTGAAAGAATGAGTGTGTGTTTTCAGCATAAGGCGGAAATTACCTTTTATTCTGCTTTCAAGATTGTCTTATTATCTGATAGTGAGTATATATGTGCTTAGAAAACTTAACCAATATTGGTATTCTTAAGTCAATAAAAATATATTGTATTTTTTTAAAGAATGAAAATGATACAGCTTATGAGGACATTTTCACGGTTTAGGGAACGAATAAAGGTGGAAAAAAAGAAAAATATAATCTGATTAGAAGTGAAATAATTAAAACGAGTAGGGTTTTGTTATTTGTATTTTGATAAACTTGTAAACCCTAATTTTAATTAGATCATGGAGGCGAAGCGAGTTAGGATAACTTTGCTCTTGGAAGACACCTCGACTCCGCATGCTTAACCTCTTAGAGGCTCTAAAATTTCTATTTAAATAACGAGCACAACATGAATTTATAGACAATATTACTTATGACTGTTATTCTATTGGCCATATAAAAATTGGGGATTTAAAACTGATCATTAAGAATCCTCAAAGGCATTGGGGCATGGAGGGTACGCCCCTTTCCATCCCTGCGAAGTATAGCATGATTTCCTATGGTACATCTTATACCAACTATCGGGGGTGAAGGTCAATTGTATTCCAATAAATTCGAAAGAAAATGAAGCTGAAAACGAGTTTATAACATTCACTATCGTATTTCTTCAGAAAATACAGCATTACATCCTCCCTTTAAAGAAAAAAGATATGAACATTCGCTACAAAACCCAGAATAGTTTATGGCAGCTTATTTTGTCTTCTCCGGCAAAACCAAATTGATTAAAAGGTATTAATTTGAAATTCGAGGTTGGGAACAGCCCTCGAATTGGAGGGAATCTGTTCTTTACTTAATGGAAATAAGCGACTCGTCAATCCTCGAGGGATGATGACTCCTCTTGTAAGGGCTGTACACGCGTATTCAATGAAATGGGTTCATATTTAATCAAAGAGACGCACTATTCATACAACACTACTATAGGGAATAAAATATATATATATATATATATATATATATATATATATATATAGCATTGTTGAATTTTTCATACACTTACCGTGATATACGCTGATTTTTTATCCGCATAGAATCAGGCCTATTGAGTAAGAGATACCGTTAAAGATGAAATATTAATTAAATTATTCACGATTTTAAAAAATCCGAAGTAATATATCAGCAAAACTGAAGCAAATTAGTTAAGATTAAATGTTCCTCAAAACCATTTAGGTTAATTTGGAGGTTTTGACGTGAAGAGATTCTATATTTTTAAACATCTGGAACCCTTTCTAAGGAATTAGTGGTTTTAAACCCACGAAGGTGCAGAAGAAACTATAAGGACCATTCTTGACTTGTAAACTATTTTTAAGGATATTTTAACAATTAATTCCACGTATTGCAAATCTCTTCGAATTACCTAACTCTTCTTTTATTTTAGCCACATGAAAGAAATAAGTGAAATTTTGAATTTAACAAAATCTTCACAAAGCGATATACTATTTTATTAGGATACTCTGTTTTTTTCCCTTCCTGTGACTAATTTTTAAATATATTTTAACCTTTTTACTCTCCTAATTTCAGAAATATAGTAGAAAAAGGATCTAATACCATGCTATTTCTTTCTTTTAATTGGTATATTCTAGTGTTATCCAAATGACGAGTAAATCCAGAGAACTGTGGGCATAATCAAGATTTTTCTCATCAATTATTCAAATATTCATCTTCTTCCGAGAATCTGCCTTTCATTAGTTAATATTTTTCCCTCGACTCTAAACTGCTGCGTATCTGTTTCCTGGAGCAACAATACTATGTAATAATGAGCCTTTTGCACACTTTTACCGAATATTAATGTTATTTCCAGCATTATAAAATGAGTTAATTAACTTTTTTATTATTCAGTCGATTAATAAGAGTCTGATTAGAATTACAATTAGATAACCTATACTGATAATATTTATTTCCTTTATATTTTTAATTTAAACTTGTATGGAGGTATCGGTTTTTACCTTTCCCCCTCTTTATGTATATTTACATAAATAAAGGGAAATAAAATGGAAATTACTTGAACATATAAAAAATAATAATAAACAAACACGCGTATGTCAATTTATATATTAAGATAGCTCTTTTGAACCTACATATAACCTCAAATGCAACTGAATATAATATGATAGTTTGTAGAAGAACTTTCGAAACTTTCAGAGACAGCAATGAGTCCGGGAGAGACAAAACATTCTTAAGGATACATTGTATCCCTAAATTTCCTTAAGAAACGAACTTTAGTCATTAGTAACTATATTCTTAGAACCTCAATTAAAATTTCCGCGTTGGTTTAGCACAGTTGTTATGACAAAAATCCAACTATAATTGTAACAGTTTCAGAGTACTTTCCTTCCTTTTCGCAGTTCAAATCTTTAGTATTCATGAGTGTTTGGTTAAGATCTTCGCTTTATCCTACTACTTTTTAGCATCCTTTTTTCTATTCCTTTCAATTTCTATTTCCAGTCCCATTTCTTTCTTGTGAAAATGTTTGCGGTATTTTGGAAATACATATTCTCTCCTCGCGCATTCGGTCATACGAGTATACTTGCTAAATCATTTGACATTAACATCAAACCCTGAATTTCAAAAACGCTCGCTCTTATCTAAGGAGGTTCTTATCCCCGATCTTTGATCACTGACTACTAAGCACTTTTTGGTGTGTATTTATATCCTCAACCTCTTTCACTAATTTAGAAAGGTTCTTTTCTAATAAGAAATACATATATGGCCATAGCATGCAAATTATAACAAAACTAACGCCTTTCTCAAACACTAGAAGAGTTTTGCATTATAACTTTCAAATCTTAATCAGAACTTTTCAATCAAGACTTATATTTTGAACTTTTAAGTATAATAAGGATGAAAATTTCCAAGCCTTTCTGGTGTTTGGAAGCTATATTACTTCCATTCCCGAATGTCTTGTTTAAAATCCCACCGCCAATGTTATAAGGAATTGAAATTTTCTGCATTCATTAGTTAAAATAAAATAGAGATTTACACGACTAAAATTATATATATCTTTTGATATATAAATTTAATTATGGAATACGGTGAGAAATTTATCTCTCTATAACCAGTTAAAAGAACTCATTTTTTCTGCCGATACTATTTTATAGGAAAATAACACCATATTGCAAGGATTCGATGGTTTCTGGAACAATCATTTAGTATTTTACCCAAATTCTCACTAGGAATAACAAAGAACATTTATCCTGAAGAACTTCGCAGAGTCTTTGGAGTAAATATTATTACTATTCAAATATTGCCCAAGAATTTGCTTTAAATTTGAATGAAGATTTGAAATGTCTTCTTCAGGATTGATTCTACATATATATTTACATCATAATTTTTTATATTGTATTCAACTGAATAATATCTATATGATTCACATATTTTGAAAAGAAATTAAGTGTTGTTTATACAAAACCTTAATACTATGCTGTGCAATCCGTCTTTTGCTCGTAAATGAGACCCTCTCTTGTCATTATCCCAACCTGATAATAATTCACATTAAGATAGAATGAAATCGCTGGTGAGGCCAAAGAACTATAAACAATCTCAGGAGATATATAGACCGGGAAGAGATAGCAGGGCCATTTTATATATCATAAAGACGCTTCTTCACGCTGTTCCTTTAGGATCCGATAAAGAAAGCTAAGCATATGGACGTTAGTTTTCTGTCTATAGTTTTCTGATCGATAACTGTCACCTCATCAGGACCCCTGGTTCTTTTCTGGTTCAAGAAACGTTTTACTTTCATTCGGAACGATCGCTTTCCAACTCATGTTTCTTCTCTTCCTGCAACACCTCTCTATATGATATGTCATGCAAACCATAACACACGTTAGTCGAAGCAAGCAACTATTTTTCAATTAATCAATCAATCAGCCTACGATTTTCACAAGCAATCGATGATTCAGAACGATTCAACTCAACCTTTCAAACGATTAAAGCATAAAATTTCATGTAATCGATAATCGGCATTTTATACGAGAATTCACCTTCCGTTTTTGGCTGTTGTGCACTCAGCGAAGCTATTGCAGCTACGTCTAATCCAATCGGCAGGAATCTGATAGTTTCAAAGCATGTAAAATATTTACTTTCTGAATTTCATCATAATTATCAATGTAGTGATTTTTGCAAAATCAGTCCATTTACAATTCAATATCTTTGTCTTTTTTACTAAATAATCTTGACTTAAGAAGTGTACGTTACTGCTTACGGCAATTTCAAGAAATAATATCATATTAAACAGGTTTTTCAAACCTTTCTATGATCATCCTTACTTAAAGACTTTCCACAATGGCTTTATGGACTAAGTTATATGAGACTAAGTAACTACTTATTTGTGTGGTATTTCGGTTAAGCATTTCAAGACTTCAGTGAGAATTAGTATGATCTGCACATGAGTAACCTTAGATTAATTTATACCTTATTTTGATGACGAATAAGTAATAACTTTAAGAAGTATTGTGGAGTCTGACTTTCTTATATAGTGCATCATCGTAAATGAATAACTAAATAACCGATAGAATAAACGAGAAAAAGTAGGATCAAAGCCACTCTCTCGGAACCAGAAGGCCAAAGGGCGCATTATATGTTTGGAAGTAAAGTGCGTTGTTAATTATTGCATCAGTAAAATGCTTGAGAAAATGTTATATAGAAAAAGATAGCGAATGTAGAAGGAGAAGTGAGATTAATAATTAATGAAAATCTAAGTTCGTTAACTTCATTACTTTGATTCTATAGGAATAGAAAAAGAGTCTGAATTTTTGAACGTTGTAATCTGTTATCACCTAAGGTTGATAAAGTGTTTATTCAATATCAAGGAGAGGTTGATGACCTCACGCCTACTCTTTAATGCCAAATCTAAATGGTTTCCAAACCATATTCACTTAGAAGCATTTGGCCTAATAGTTCCTCTTGGGTTAGCATAGGTTTTTCTACCCGTAGCTTCTTTTGACAATAAGCTAACTTTCTCAGGGCTTCGTTATGAACGTTCTCTCCTTTTCTTCTCTATTATGATGAACACAGACATCCCTTCTTTTTCCGTTCCTTCATAAGGGCACTTTAAACTGATGACCTAATGATATAGTACTGCGTTCAATCTCTTTGCTTATTTACCAGGTAGGTCAAATTTACTATCACTGCAACCATTCATTAAGGCTACACTACGGAAATTATCTATCTCTCACAGGAGCCGACTGTTCATCGGTACTGCTCTTCTTTTCGCTTTCGGAATAGTTTTCATACTCAACATTGCTATACGCTACCCAAAAGTCGCTGGATATCGTCTCTATACTCTGCTGGGTGGTATACGGCCGAGTATGTATATACGTTTATTCCGTACATGGATAACTCCGTTCTTTTTTTTCTCTAAGAGTGCGTTACTTCTCTTTATCTTTTGATTTGATTCTTTAAACATGAAGGACTCGTAATATTATATATATATATATTGCCATGTGTAGCGTTTCGAGGATTTAATTAAACCACTAGAGCAAAAATATACTTCGAATTACATAAGAAATTAAATATTAAAAAGTTTAAATGTACTAAGGATATAATAATAGGGTCTAAATAAAATCTACTAATAGCAATGAATACTACGCGATGGTTGACGTAAAGATCCACTTTAGTACGCAATGTTAATTAAAGAACATAATTAACCCATTAAAGCCTAAGTTTTTTTATTTTTCTATTTTTTAATATTTACTATAATATCAGTAAAAATAGCAAAGGGGAATAATAATTCTTATCAAAGATTAATATTTAATGATAAATTTGGGAATGAAAAGCAAAAAAAACATGTGTTGCATATATGCAAGGCTAGGCTGATCGGCTAACAAATTAGGAATTATGAAACTTCAAATCAATTTATGCACAAACCCACAGAACACTTTGGACATTCGGTTCTCGTCATTGATGAGCAATATAGACCTGCATATCTCCTTCTTTTGTTATTGGGGATGTATCTGACAAGATGGCAACCTGGATCCAGCCTGATGGAATCAGATACTAATGTGTTTATGCTACTCTCCTATGAAATCTTGGGGCGACCACCTGGTTGAGAAACATATTTTTTGAAAAAATGTGTGCACAATGGAGCGCCTGAATTCTAGCTGGCTGATCGATTCATTACAGTTTTTGTATAAAATCAAAGCATTTTGGGTAGCTGCATCAACAATCCATGTAAAGATTGGCCACCACCATTTCTTCCTTCTTATACCAATGCGATAAGCATTGGTATTTTAGTCCATGAGATCAGTCCAGCCCATGTACTTATTGTAATTAGAAAGGATGTTAGGTTGTTGACATCTATCACTTTGCCGGTAACACGTGAGTAACGGCGGACCTTCGCAACAGTGGTTATGCCGTGAACATTTTAAGCAACTGTCACAACATTGTTATCCAAGCAACGTACTAAAATGATGTTATTCCCAGCATTTCTGTCATATTCAAATTATTCACGAGCCTTTTTCTTAAAATCTTTTAAGTTTGAAAGAGGGCAGCTTATATCAATTCTGTTTTCTCAAATAGTCCCGGTTCCGCAATAATTTCGTTCTTTTAGGTGGCATAATAAATTTGTGCGTGGAAACAAATTATGAAAGTAAAGATCATACGGCAACTCCTTTTTAATTTCAGGAAGACTGTCAATCATTGTTGCCAATAGTGCAGCACATTTCCCCAAGTTACCTTCATAGTTTAAATTTACTTTTATGTAATTGCCTTGGTATACATTAAAATTAATAAGATAGCCTTGAACGGTATTTATACACCAAGTTTTGAAACCAAACGAATTGGTTTTGGACCTAGAAACTGCTTGCAACCATGCTTCCCATAATATTCAATCATCGCTTCATTATACGTTATATTCATTTCCAGTTGGAAATTTTTAACAAAGTTTTCTTGTAAAATGTCTATGAAAGGACGAATTTTCCACATTTTGTCTTGAGAGGAAAAATTCGTATTATCGCAAAAATGGAAAAATCTCTTGATTTGCAAGAAACTATCCCTTCTTATAGCATTACATACTAATTCATTGCGAGAATCTTCCTCTGAGTCCCAATACATACGCTGTGAGGCAAGATTATCATAGCCACTTAGCAACAGATTCCAAATAAACACCCTAAATTCATTACAAGAGATCTTGGGGTCGGGAAGATTTAAAAATAAAGCATACCGGGAACTTTTCTCTACGAGCAATTTCCAGACTTTCTCATCAAAGAATATCTCCAAAAGAGATGCTGGCGTTTGCTCACTATAACTAGAGTAATCGGAAGCAGGAAAAATCACACTTCCACTGCTGATATCATTATTGTCCTAGGATATTTTTTTCTTTTTCTTCTTTGGTCGAGTTTCTGTTGGAATAAAGTCTTCCTCACCAATACGCCTGTCACTACGAAAACAAGCTATGCTTCCTGAACAAAACGGATTGCTACAGAACAGAGATTATCAATTAAACGACCATTTTCATCACCAGAGTCTTCATCGGATTCAATTCTTGCTTCAGGATGTTCTATGTAGATCCGATCCAAATCATCTTCATTGCCATCTCCTTCATCAAGAATATTCAACTTTCTTCCACATAAACTGACCTGGCAATGGGAGAAAAATATAAGTAATTGTTGCAAAATTATATAAAAATCGAGAATTGTCAAAGTAAAGATAATTAAGTCATAAACTAAATCATAAAAATGATAAAAAGAGATCATATTAGTCATGCATTTAATGAGAAATAGAGGAAAATTAATATTGAAGGATAACATTTTATGATAGCCTAATGAACTGGTGTTGCAAATGTCTAACACCAAATTTTATTTTTGAAACAACAAGAAAAAAATGAAGAAAATGAAAGAGAATCATGCCTTGAGTGATTGATACATATGAATGAATCTCTTTCAAAGACAATAAATGATATATAAGCGAAAAATCGAATATATAACTAACTAAAAATGCAATTCGAAAATAGGTACTTTCTTGCTGGTAGACGCCATGATGCTATTCAAAATACTGCTTTGTTTTCAGAATGTTCTGAGTTGCCAGATGCTTTCTCAAACTTATTTATATAGCTGAATTTATTTAACAATCGTTTAACTATCATTTTGGAGTAAAAATCATGTCAATTTAAATGTAATTTAAGTTTTATTTCAATTTTGGAAACTTAAAGAAAACGTTGCATATATATATATATATATATATATATATATATATATATATATATATATATATATATAACGCTCACCTACCTCGTTGAGTTGGAGAATGAGTCGATGTGAGGCGAGAAACAGGTGTCTCGGAGGTGAAGCCGAATTGCACCTACAGCTGTTCGTCTTGCTGAGTTAAACTCGAGGTAGGTGAGGCGCGTCGATGCGAGGTGTGTGGTCGCTGAATCGGATGCACAACTGACTTCGAGGTGAGTGAGCAAGGGCAATTCGATGTTTCTTGACTTGACGATCTATGCGAGGGGTCAGTTGATGTATAATTATTCTAATCTTTTAGTTACACTTATGTGGCTTCTCGATGATGAAAGTTGACCAAGAGGTGAATTCTTTCTCGAGTGGAACTTCATTTTGGTATTCCTCACTGGTGAGGTATATCTTTGGCTTTATTCGAAAACTGAGATAGTAGGTTTCTCCGACGAGAGGGGTATGAGAGTGATTCTCGATACCGATGGTCTACTCTTCAATGTGACCAAAGGGAACAGCATCGGGAGTAATTTCTTCTTCTTCTTAACTCCCACTCGGTTCCACTGTAGTGACGCCGGTACTCGTCTTCTTTCGATCACTACCCGATCATCTTCTCTAAACCGACGTATATATAAATCACTTATCTCTTGGGGGGAAGACAGAGGAGTGCCCATGTTTAAACTTCTCTCCTAGGGCGTAACTTTTCAGCGTGGTGACACTTAGCCCTAATTATCTCTTCTGGTTTTCGTCAGAAAGAATGAAATTTTTTCTATTTGGCGAAGCTAGACATAAACAATAAGAGGGGCCAGTGAGCTTGTTCCTAGATTTTTATTCAATTGCTATACCACCCTACTTTGTTTTTTCCAACGGGTTACGAAATTTGCTGATTATAAGCTTTCCTTGTGAGTGCTATCTCGGACTGATGTGCCAGCTGGACAAAAGGGAAGGGGTAAAGTATCGGCCCATATGCCACGTAGTGGTTGACACTGTTTAACCGAACTAGCGTCTGTTTTATCCTCGCAATGTTGAGTTCCCCACATTCTGGTGTTCACTGAATCAATAATCACAATTTCACCATTATTACATTAATTTTCCCAACTCTTTGAGCCTTGAGATACGACTGCTATTGACAGAGGTTTAGGTCTCGACTAATATATTTCTAATTATGACTCTTCGCCTTAATGCGGCCAGTCCCTTATTCATTCAATGATATCCTTCTACACTTGAAGATCTTCAATTCACAAAGGATTTTCACCTGTTAAACTTGGCATCTCACAAAACTTCAACGCATTTGATCACTTTTTGGCTAATGGACAAAACCCTGACACCAGACACATCATAATAAGTTTGGAGTGTCCACCTCCGCCTGGTTCATCAAAGGATAACAGAAGGACAGTTATTGTCTTGTCATCTTCCTTCGATTTGTAGCCACTGTTGTAGGATACATATCATATCAGACGTTCAATTTGAGTTCACCATATGTTCCACTTCTCTTTTTTGCCTCTCTCCTTTCCCTTTTCTTATAAGATTCAAAGAATATGCCTCTACTATTTTTCAATGTCCTTCCTCTAGGTCTCTTCTTTGCCACCCAGCTTTTCTGATGTAGTTGCACTCTTGTTCTCATCAGAGTTTGCCGGCTCCATTTTTCACTTCCCTACCAATGGATAAAATCTACTTCCCAGAGTAAATCGCATATTTGACATTCTTCTGCATGCGCCTTCTATCACGGAAATCCCTCAGTCAAGGTGATATCAGGTGTGGTATGAGTAACCATGGTGCAGATAAAGTCTAAAAGACCTGACTACCTCGAAAGTTTTGAAGGAAATCTTTCAGATTACATGTTGATAGTTGGCAAGATCTGAATTTTGGGGCTGAATCCCGGTACTGTGTTTCCTCAAGTACATCAACTGTTAAGACAACTCAGACTATATATGCACCTATGAAAGAAGTTCACATTTCCAATCTTAACCTTTTTCTGTTAAATCATCTCCTCAAAACTTTCCACTAATATTTCCTCGTTGCCTCTTGCTTCTTGTTTCTAATATTAAATAGTAATACGATGATATAGAATTAATCCAGGCGCTTAATTTTCAAATTTTAGGTGTGTAAATACTTTCAGTGTTTATGGTGTCATGTTTGAAATGAAATCTACTAATCCATTCTTTATTAACTCATTTTGACTGTCTCTGGCGTCTTTTTCTTTAGCAATCAATCACCATCACGCCAATTATTTACATAGTTCTGACAAGATCAAACCCGGTTTGGACGTTTCTCTCTAATTAAGCTCTAGTTACTAGCAATTCCAATGTTAATTTAAAAATTGTTGTTAATAATCTTTATTATCGTGTATAGGTATAAAATATAGAATTTTCTCATTTCTAAGGTGAACAAACTCTCCACCGAAGAGAAAGTTTTTGGGAGCAAGAAAGATATTCACCAATTAGAAGTAGTTAAGGCTTAATGCCCCTTAGAGAAAAGATTCTAAAGCTATATACATATTGGGTTGAGAAATAAGTTCTTGCGGTTTTATCAAATTTATTCATTACGATTAACAATTTTAGAAAAACTTTATTTTTAGTTGATAACAATATGCAATTTAATCAATACTGTATTCTCCGTTGTTATTTATGACTTCTTTCCAACGTTCAACTGGTTTTTTGATGCCTCTGCAAAAAAAGAATCTCTGGATTTTGACTCGAAAAATTCATCTAACCAGGTTCTTAATTCCACATCAGTATTGAACGAAACGCCGCGCAATTTGTTGGAGAGCGATTCGAACAGATAGAAATCCGATGGAGCCATGTATGGCGAATATGGAGGGGCAGCGGGATTTCCAAATTAAGCGTTTGGATGGCGTCTTTTGTCATATTGGCAATGTGAGGACGAGCATTGTCGTGTTGCAGAAGGACTCCATAATGTCGATGAAGTCGCTTTTCACGAATAGCTTCGGCGAGTCGATACATTTTTTGATTGTAGAGTTCTGCATTGAGAATCTCGTTGTTTGCAAGGAGCTCATAAAGAATGATGCGTTCACAATGCCACCAGACACACAGAATCGTTTTTCGTAGATGAAGTCCTTGCTTTAATCGCGGAAGTGTTTTTTTTATTGGGGCTTTTGGTTCATATTCACATAAACACACCACATTTCGTCGCTAGCGATGATGCGGTGAAGAAATTTGTTCTTATATCCAGGAGTAGCCTTATGACGAGCAAGCAGGCCTGCGGCAATCGTGGAGCGTTAAGGTTTGTTGCTTTTGCTCAAAGCGTGCGGAACCCATGCACCGAGTTTTTTAACTTTCCCCATCGAATGAAGGTGATTCACTACAGTTTTCTGATCACACGCCAATTGTACCGCCAATTTTCTAGTCGAGTAATGAGGGTTTTCATGAAGAAGGTCGTTCAATCGATCTTCATCCAATTTAATAGAGCTCTAGAACGTTCTTCGACATTAAGCTTGAAATAACAGTTTTTGAAACATGAAAATCACCATTGAGCTGTCCTTTCTGATAAAGCATTTTCTCCGGACACAGCACAAGTATCGCGATGAGCTTTGGCTGCGTTTGCTTTGTTCCCGTCTCGATTGAAAATGAATAAAAACAAGTGTCGAAAATGCGCCTTTCTTTCAACTTGACATTCCATTTTGAGGTACAGAACAAAAAGTAAATTAACACCACTTTTAAATAAACCTCAATGACTTATTACTCAACTTCAAGACGTAGCCTAAGCAAAAGCCTAATAGTCTACGCTGTTAAAAGACGTAGCCTAACCTTTGGAAATTTTGCTCTCATTATTTATTATTGTTTCATAATATGTGCACAAATTACGTTAAAAAACCGTAATCAACACTAAATTAAAAAAATGCAAGAACTTATTCCTCAACCTAATATATGAAAAGAGTAAATGAATATTTGTTATACTCTCTTTGCTATTTCCATAATGTATGCTCGCTAAGGAACGTATCAAAAGGATAAGTAACTATTTCAATAATTTTATAAGTACTGGAAGACTATTGGCCAAATACGCGGCTTTAATTGTTATTTTACACACTTTAAATACATTTTCTACCATCAAGGTAAAATGGAGAAATGAATCTTAAACTATGATATATTACTAGCGAATTATATCATTTGGCTTCTATCTAAAGATGAATTGCATATTCTCGTAACATTTTGCCATTTTTGAACGACTTGCATAATAATTTAATTATATCATAGATTAAACTGTCTAATCCTAAATAAAAGCTTAAAAATATTACTCTTAAAAGGATGTTCTCATTTTTTATGACAAGAGGTATTAAAATTATGACTGTCAAATACTAAATTAAAAGATCCTTATCCCGCTAATAACCTACTCGTACCCATTACACTCTACCTAATTGGTTTGATCAAATTCAGACCCTATAATTATTAACACTTGCAAGGAACTGGCATAAAAATCCTCGATATGCCCAAATAAGACATTTTCCAACAATATTAAAAATTTGCTCTTACTAATAGAACTTCGACCATGATGGAAGATATACTACCCGATGAAAAGGTCAAAAGTTGGTTGCTGCTCTAGCATCACAATCGAAGAGGCAAAGGGAAAAATAATATTAATTTGGTAATTATCCAAACCAAGAGAATTTGGCCAGACATTTTTATGTCACCAAGAAATGGGCTTAAATTGAATAGGTAAAAATAAATTGCGGATATCCATTCTAATTACCGTTTAGATTGTCTTGGAAAAACGCCGCTACTCCGTAACTTTAAGGTAGCTCTTTTGGTGTAATAGTGTGATGTAAAAACACCGGCCAGGTATTTAAAGCGTTTCGGTAATTAGGTGTGAAGTAAGGAAAAATTAGTTGTTTAGGAACCGGATGGAAATAAAGCGAGAGTTAAATGATATATTTAGGTAAAGTTAGAAGATGCAATTAAAAAGAGACTATGAAATAAATTTAAGTAGTCAGCGACCATTGAAAAAAAATAAATTATAGAAAATTAATTAGAATTGTTTGTTAGATTTTTACAATATTTTGTGTATACACTATCTTTATTTTTCTCTGACGTATATACTGGTATGTGAATAATTCTTAACTTTATATAGTGCAAGTTATAATAAATTAAAGATCTCACCATCATCTTAAATTCTATGTGCAGCATATATTTCATAATGAGCCGCAAGTCAGAAATTAAGAGAAATAAAGTATACTCGTTGATGATGGTAGAGAGTCGAACTTGTGCTAACGAATACGCATCTTTCCTCCATTTCTTCTAATCACAGTTCTAGTTTCCACATTTTAGGTGGTCTTTAATCTCTTCCTTTAAACTGCTATCACTTTCCTATATCTCATTTGCAAGTATCTTTCTGAACCCGACTTTACACCTGCTCACATCACCTCAGAATACTTGCAGTCACGTTTTCGTTAACTCTCTTAGCCCCACTCGTGCATAGGGGGAGGAAAAAGAAGAGAGAATAGATGAATCACCTATAAATTTAAAATGTAATTCTCTTTCCTCCTTCTGCCCAACTTCATGAACGAATGTATATCTCTATTTGAAGTACAGCGAAGGATGAAAGAGGGACAGGAAGTTGGAAGCCAATTAAGCACTCAAAGATTTATTGGACTAGAAAAATACACTTCTCGATTGAAATATTTTCCAAAAATGAAGCGAAGCTAAAGAGTTGATTAGCTTTAGCACCCTTCCTTCGTATTTGGTATACATATAATGGAGACCCTGGTATAAGAGATAGAGGTTGATTGATTTAGTAGTTACTTCACGCACTATAGCAAAATAATCTGGACACAAATTGAATCCAGTCATACTTCTTTTATTACATTCAAAGCTAACAGCTAAATGGACACAAAGTCTCTCTTTCATTCCGATAACAAATAGCGAGTGCCACTTTATCTAATTTCCTTTGAAAGTCTTGGTATCTCCTATTACTTTGGGTCCTATGGCAACATGGTTCGCGCATAAATTGAATTTGTAAAAATAAAATTAAGGCGAATTATGTCAATAAAATCTTGATGGCGCGAAATAACCTCCATATGAATCAAACAAGAGGCGAACGCTTGAATATAGTTAACATACTATTTGAAGCCGATGAACTCAAATAGGGATTCTAAGGTGAAAATTGAGTGATAGAATGAGTGTATCACAAAAAGAAGAGAAGAATGAAGAGATTAAACAAGAAGGAAGGAAATACAGAGGATAAAAACCACAACCGTATACATCGAATTTTGGACAAGAGAATTCGAAATCAAAGTAAATTCTTGTAAAATAAACCACTTTCTTATTTTACCTTCTTTAGTTTTAGCCTGAGAAAAATAAACCAACGTGGAATATTTTTGGAGGAAAAAAGTATAGCAGAATTTATGAATGTAAATCACCTGCTATTTTTATTTTTGTAACAAACACGCGAAAACTAACATGAATATCAGCGCTGAACGATGTTTAAAAGAAACAAATAAAGGTAGGAGTTAATTGAGTAAAAGTAAAAATGTACGTTGTTTTTCATTTTGAATAAAACGAAATACAAGGGCGACAACACCAATGTAATATTTAAAAAAATAAATTTAAGTTGCGAGTGTAAATTTTAGTAAACGCTATTTTTTATTAGGTTTGTTACCACCGGAATAAAAGGAGCCTGAGGGGTGAGGAACCTTAATCTAGCCACCAATCAGCCGACCTGAATTCGAACTCCGATAACAACTATTACTTAATAATGCAAAATATTCCTCATCCTTTAGACGCTAGTTTCAGCGAAATAAATAATAGCACTGAACTGAAAATGTGAAGAATAATGTTTAACGACTAGCAGATCAATTTAGATTTTAGAGAGAGGAAGAGTATGTAACTCTCCTGAATCTGTCTCTCCTGACGTAAAGAAAGAATTTCTCCTCTGCTGAGTCTCCTTTGATATCATATCCTTTTCCACACCAAGGGAACAAAAACAAAAGAGGGTCAGTCGCATTAACCCGTTGGAAGAGATTCCCCGAAGTAGCATTTGGCGCGCTTCCGGGGAACGAAGGGTGCCAGCAGCATCCAGTGACCCGAATTGCCTAGTGCGCTCGGAGGAACAGAACTTTCCTGTGCGTGACTTTCCAGGCCAAGCTACATATCCGGGATTAGTCAGCTATACGAATTGCGCATGAGGATAGTGTGGATATTCATTGGTAGTGCAATAATCCCCATTGTGATGGGCTAACCGACGTGTTAGTTTGAATTTTAATGATGTACTAAAAATCCAAACTTTGTCTAGATCAAAACAAAATTATTATCAGTTTGAATTTAATTCCTGAATGTTTTATTAGTTGAAAAGTAGAATAAATAAGATTCCAGGTAAAGTTTTAAATATTTGTTGAGTTCGACTAATGTCTAAAAGTTAAAATCGGAGTAAAGTTGGAACTAAAATTAAATACTTACGAAACATTTGAATTTTAACCATAAATAGAGTTACTTGAACAAATTATGAGTTTAAACTTTGGCAATAAATAATGTAACATATTAATACACGGCATATTTACCTGTTTGTTTGAAACAAGTTTGATTTTACTTATCCTTAACAAACACTCGCACAAATATGAAAATACCTAAACGGTAGGAAGGTAGAAGTTTACGAGAGTAAGGAGAAGGGTTTAAAATGAAAGTTGGCAATTTGGAAATAGCTATTTGTTCTCCCAGAGACGTTGAATGGTTCTCTGCTTTCATAGAGTTCTTAGTTTTTATAAAACGTGCAACGGATATTTTACAAAGGACGGAAGGGAAGCTTTAACTGAAACATGTCCATAGCATCCAGGTCGGGGCGAGAACCAGCTCAAAGTTCCTCAGGCAGTGAGAAGCAGTAAAAATCAACCCCTTTAGACAAAAAATTGAAAAAACATCATCATAAATTGAGCTATTAGTTAAAGTTTAAATAGATGAGATAAATTGAAATAAAGGTAAAATTTGCTTTATGGCTGAAAGGAGGGTAGTTGGCAAAAAGTATAGCAGATGAAAATATAATTTTATTATCTTCACCATCAGAAAAGTTTTGACACATAGAGAAAGGTTGAAGCTTAAAATAACTTAAATTTACTCAACTGTCAAGTATTCATACTTCTATTTTTTATTATTTTGAAAGATTGGCCTAAATTTAGTTATATAGGTTTGATTTTTGATATTTCAAGCTTATTTTTGATACATTCAAAGAGCAAGAAAACAATCAGATGGCCTAAAGAGGAATTTTGACTTCAAACAAACCTCTTCCTATTGGATTGACTTCATTCATACGGTTTAATTTAGGATTCACAGACGTCAGACTCGCATTCCATCGTTTTAAGCCTTGAGGTTTAATTTTAGATGGATTATTATTATTTTTATCACGTTACATTCTGATTATTTAATTTCGAGCAGTTAGTTGAACCTATGGTTAAATGTCATATAATAATTAAAAGAGAGATGATGCTAATTCTAATAAATCCAGTGCAACGTTCGAATCTATGTCCATATTTGAATTGCTTGATTGGGGTAACTACTGTAAAAACCCTCCTCGTTTTGTAGACAAATGAAACGACTAAATAAATCAAATGTATCTTTACATAAATATAAAATAAGTGATTGATCCTTGCTTTAGTAAGACTTCTCTTCCAAAATTGACTACACGTTTTCGAGGGACCGAAAAAATAATTTTTCATAACTACTGATTCCACCGGTGGTTCGTAAATGGCTTACAACGAACATTTGCTATCCTTATTCTTAATGTTTCTTTCAAATCAGCTCCTAAGAAAAGACGTACTCTTACCTTTTCAATTTGTATCAAACTCTAATTCAACGGTAAGCTTTTCAAAGGAGCCATCTTCCTTTCAAAATTTCAAAACAAATAATTCAAATTTTTCTGATATTGATATTTATTTAAATTTCTTACATAAATATATCCCTTCGGTGCTTTGCATCTTAAAAAATACATTTCACATATGTTTCACGTTTGGTCAAATGCTCTACGAAATAACATGAAAATGCAAGGAAATATGTGCGTAAATAGTTCCCCATTAAGGATCGGCGAATACCCGTAGTAGATCACAAAATCCAAGGTAAAGATGACCAAATGAAGTAAACAGTTTTTACTGTTTTATTCTTCTATTGGGTCTAGTAATCTACTTGGTGTAGATGGAAAGCGTAACGCAGGCAAATCTATTAATCTGAAAAAGTTGGCTACCAATTCTAGGACAACCACACACCAAACCAACACTTTGTATGCTTTTGCATTTTATGTTGCAAAATTTAAACTATATTACCAGAGTATGAAAGAGGTTCAGAATGTAGTTTTATTCTTTCTACACATTTATAGAACTTTTCAAATTGAAGCTTTGTTTGCAATATCTCTTTTCTGATATTTAATGGCGACCAAATTTGAATTTATATTTTAAACTAAATTATAATAAAATCGGTTTAAGGACTATACCTCCTTTGTTTATGCAGATTTCCTTATCATGTTAGTGTTTGCAGTAACATAAGTATTTAGGTATAACGTTCATAGTAAATCTCTGTAGTAAACAAACTTTGGCTTATGTATCACTTCTTATTTTGTCTTCCACTTCCTACTGGCCGTTCACCTTATCATAATATAGGCTAAATTTCCATAAGCCTTGATTAGCTCACCCTAGGGAGATTAAAATTTCTTAATATATTAATGTGTCTTCGGAGCATCTTTTTAGCTTTTTTTTACAGTCAGCGAGGTTGAGTGCTCCCTGATATACTTCGTGCCAACATTTGTACATGTTTACAAGAGAATTAGTTTCTCTTTAATCTTTCTTTCATTTATTACTTCAATTTTTAAATATTTCTTTATACTTAAAATATTCCTTTTGAATTTATGGTTGTAAAATGGGTCATTTTGAGATTCTAGACTCACTCTACGCCTCGAAGCTCAAAACGACCGGATGAAAAGCATTTATTTCGTGGATGATCTTATTATTACTTAATTAAAAATAAAAGAGAAATCTTTCGAGGGCATTTCTCAGAAAGATCTTGAAGAGAAATTTGTAAAGAAAGTTGTGAAGCTGAAGGACCTGGAAAGGAGTTAAAGATATATAATGAGGCTCGGATAACCTTGCAGGGTTCGGGTGGTACAGGACTATAATTCTCAAGATGTTAGCTGCCGAATACCAATGGTGCAGCTGCAATCTTCTTGGGGCGTCATCGAAGGGGATAGATCCGTCTCGGATCTCTAGAGGATTCTTGATCAATCTTTGTACAAATGATATTTGGCTATTTGCTGGCTAGATAACCACGGTAGATAACTATTTGGCTGATTCGTGCTTAGAAAATATGGATAGTCCACTATTTTGCTCTATTGTGGCTAGATAACGACAGTTGCCAAATATTCTGATAGTTTGTGGCTAGATAACAAGGGTAGTAAACTAATTGGCTATATGTGGCTAGATTAGTCGAAAATTTGACTAATGGTGGAGGTAGAACATGGCTAGTAGACTATTTGGCTACTTAGTAGCTAGATAACAAGGGTACTCAGCTATTATTTCGTACATTGATCAGATTTTTCATTTAAATTTAATATTTTTAATTGATTTTACCTAATGTTATTGATAAAGAGACAGCCTTTGTTCGAAGGTGGTATTTGCTGAGAAACTTCTTGAATGCTAGATGCAAGAAATCTCACAGAAAGTTACTCAAACTTTATAATTCAGTCCTCTTCAGTAGGCTATGCTGGAACCGAGATTGGGAATTACATAGGCCCAAAATGATGAACATACAGAGTAAAATATAAAGCTATGTGTGTGTGCCTAACTTATATAGTTTTTAATTACTCGAATGGAATGAGGTAGCTAGGTAAAGGGTTTTATTCATTTCGCAAGTATATGGGTATTTTTTTGGATATGTGCTTTTCTCTCTGTATCAGCATATAGTTCCGTTAAGAAAATTCAATGCGTAGATTAAGGATTCGCTATATTTTGGATGATCTTAGATTGGAAGGAAACTTGAATCACTGTTTTAATTTTCCAAAAGAACTTCAAAATTCGATAGTTTCAGTAGTATACCTTTAAACCATTCTTCTTCGTGATAAAAGCATGTTGCGTTCTTGTAATTATTTTAGTCCTTTGAGCTCACAAAAATCGCTCATTGATCCACTTGAATAATTAATAGTGACATAAGTCTCTGGTCATAGATAAGTGTATCCTTCATTAAATAAAATAAATAAAATTGATAACTTATTCTAATCTTATTTACAATTCATGCTCCTAATTTGGTTGCTGAAGTCAGGGCGTACTGGCTATATTTAGCTGATCATTAGAGTCGCAAATGGTGGAAATCTATCAATTTTTAGTACACCAAGGTTTTTGCAGGAACACACTACGTCCTAATTGCAGGTCCACAGGTTACTTACTGAGGGGATAGCGTATGTGATTAGGGCTTGTGTTAGGTTAAGTTGATAAAGGAGGTGTTTCTGATGATTTTGTCCTTGGTAAAAACTGAACCATGTTGCTGTGGGGACAAGGTTTGTTTTGGGTTTGTATAGTGGCAGTATAGAAGAGTTGTCTGATCTCAATTGAACTAAATGTATTAAATGTTTTGTTTAATGATTTCTCTCTTTGAGGTCGTAATTCAGTCAATATATTATTTACCGTACCATAAGTATTTTGTGATGTTTAATGTGGAAGTGAGGGAGTCAAAACAAGTAAACATTCGTATCAAGGATTTAAACGGTTTTCACAAAATATTCGGGGAACGTTTATCATTTCACACTTGACTTTCTCTCCTTTATCGAGAATACACATTTAGTATCGTGTGCTAAATCCAAGCTCAGATTAAGTGCTTAAGAATTCGGAAATGAAATAAAAAGAGAGGTGGGAGACAAAGAACAGCTTCTCCGACTCTCTCCCACCACCATTGGCGCTCATGGAGTGGCCGAGGAGGGAGGGGAGAGGCCCAATACTCCTTTATAGACCCCTATAGTCACATTGTCTAGAGCCAAAGAAGGCTCCAAGCACTTTGAGTACGGAAGTTAAGAGTAAGAGGGAGAGGAAGAAGTAGGTTTTAGGATAGGACTGAAGAAAATAGTAGGAGACAAAAGTGGACTTAGTTAGTAATTGGACGGACAGCTTAACGTGGAATTGGAACCACGATGTGTCGCTTGTCTCTAACTATAACCTTGCAGTTTATCGTGACCCCTGTCCCACGTATCAGTGTGAGTCCCGTGTGCGAATGTGATATTAAAAACAAATAGATGCTCAAGGCTTAAGGAAGTAAGAGGTTTGCAAAGAGTTGCTAGTTGCCTTGAGGTCAGGCTTATCTCTGTCCATTTTAGGTAGGATAGCTAGCGGGATAAAATTAGAAAGTACTATTGGTATTTTATGAGGCGTTCAAACCGTTATTACTAAATATTCTTACTAAAAACTGGTGTAGGTTTCTATCTCTCTATCTATTCTTTCGTATTCCAATCCTTGTTATAATTTACTCTATGCTATTCTCTGGTGTTGCTTCGGTTAATTTATTACTCTTAGTCGTCGTCGAGTATTAATCTCTTTTTATAGGTGTAGATTTCTTCTTCGTCTTCTTCTTCTCCCTCATCTATCCTTGGAAAACTTAAAAATAATCTGTGAGATCTTCATCCTTCTCTTTGGGAAACTTGTTTAGTTAATTCAACTCCTACTTCACTCTGTGTCTTTCTAAGTCTTTCCTTGCTCTTTTTGCAATTATTCTGTTATGTGGTTTTAGCCATGCCTCCCTGTGCAGGTCTCGTAGTCTTTTTCATTCACCTCTTCTGGTGTTTGTTATTAAGTAGATAGCTTTATTTGGGACTTTTTGTAGTCTTAATAGGTTACTTGTTTTTCATGCTTAGCTTAACTAACTTGTACTGTAATGCCAGGCGGCTCTTTCCTCGATTTACCCTCTCAGTTACGTGCTTTTTATAGCCTGAGTTCGTAATGGTTATTTCATCACATTAAATTCTTTGTCGTATCTGTAACGCTGTCCTTCTACATATTTATCTGAGATGCTCCTCCTGTACACGGGTACCATTTTAAATTTATCCCTGTTAGTTTCAAATTTCCAATTTTCTTCGTATCTATTAATGCTTCTTATCTGTTTTTCAGTCATCATAGCTTGCTTTTGGCCGTTCTTGTAGGGGCAAACTATGATTTGAGCTACATCGTCGGCAAACTGTATGATCAAGTAGCCTTCATTTCTTGGTGGTAGTATATCTGCTGTCTAGATTGAATAGAGAGACGGATTCAAACATCCGTCTTTGGGCAAACCCGCAGCAAGCTCGAATATTTCTCCCTAGTCTCGTCCTATTTTCACATAAGCACGTCTCTCCATTACATAATCACCTAAAATCCTTTCGATCTTGTTGTTCATTCCTAATCTAAGTATCTTAAGTTGTATACCCCTCTGCCATACTTTGACGAATGTCTTGGACACGTTCCGGCATACGATGTCTATGCTAATTTTTTCTACCTTTGCTTTCGCTATCTTTTCAAGAAGGACTCCAAGGGCCATCTCCATGCCTCTGTTTTTCCTGAAGCCAAATTGGTAGCTGTTTCTTCGGCCATTATCTTCGAGGAATTTGGACACTCTGTTATTTATTATTTTTTCCAATATTTTACCAATGAAATCTAGCAGCGAGACAGGGTGGTAGTTACAGACTTGATCTGGGGGTTTTCCCACCGTGAGTGTGAATATCATCTTCGCTATTTTCAGTTCATCAGGAATTATCTCATCTTCAAGCACGCATTAAAGTCGTTGCTCACTCCCTCCAGTATGTTCGGAGGTGCTTCGTTGAAATTAATCGGGTGAGTTCCAATGTTATCTGTGTCTTTAATCTGTTGATATGTTTCCAAAATTCCCTTGGTGATGTTTCCATATTTATTTTATCGGTGTGCTGATATCATTTTTCTTTGTGTTTTTCATAAATTAGTGCTATTAGTTCTTTTTTTCTGTTTCCTGAGTGCGTTTTATGCTTCCCTTGATGTTCCAAATCTTCTTATATTTTCGGCTACCCGGCTGACCTCCTCCATTTTTGGTGTCCACCTAAATTGTTCAATAGTTTGGAACGAGTTAATGGGGATGGCCTCCTTCTCTGCCCTTTTAATTTCTTCTCTGATCCTATCAAACTCCCCGTCGATTTCCTCTAGAGTGGCTTCCTCGAGCAGGCTGGGAACGTACGTCTGAAGTAATTCTTTGTACTTATCCCAATCCGCTCCGCTCTATGGTATGCCTTCTATTTCTTCGAAGGGTTTGTATATGATTCTTGTTTATGTCCATTAAAGTCGCAGAGATGTCACTGCAAAGAATATCCCCTGATTTCATAAAATGGTTAAAGGGAAGATTGAAGTTAGACAGGCAAATGTGCGGTTTTGTTGAGTGTTCTCTGTGTAAGTATGTAAGAAAATTGGGACCCAGTCTATGCAGTATACGTGTATTAATAAGCGTGTTTAGTTGTCATTCGACTCTGTTTCTATTTCTGTACCAAAAAGCCCGCAATGGGCGTTTAAATCACCCATCAAAATGACTGGTATCCTATGGTTAAAGAGTTTAGTAAAGTTTTGTACCGGTAATTGGGTGCACCTGGGTGGCTGGTATCCAATTGCGACAAGGATTTTGCTTAATTTCACTTTAATTGCTATAGCTAAATATACATCCCCCAATCCTTGTATTGTTTTGTACTTCAATCCTTGCTTGATAGCTATTGCGGCTCCATTGTGTGTTTTTCCTGAAAGATTTGTGTTAATAACATTGTAGTTCCATATCTTTACTTTTTCGTTTTCTGTGTTTCTTCTATGTTCTGATATTAGTATATCATCTGGGGCAATCTTTCTGAATTAGTGTTCGTACATAATTTCCTTCTCATCCCATCCGCATGTGTTGATTTTTAGTATTTTAAATTTCTTAATATCCATAATCCAATTGTCCATTTCCGTTCGTTTATTCGTTTTCCATTTAGTTTGTCCTATCTGTTAAGTTATCGGTATTTCTTCTTCTTTTTTTGGTCCTTATTTCGTTTTTCCTGTGTTCCCCCTCTGCTGACTGCATTCGAGGGACCTTCTGGTAGTTCATCTCTGGGTGATGGACCTCTTTTACTTGCGGATTCAGATCTGTTAGTTCTTTTGGCTTTCCTGCAAGTACCCCGTGTGCCCTTTTGCTCTTTGACGTTGGAGGAATTTTCAGTCTCTGAGTCTTCGCTGATTGTGTCCTCTTCTGATTCTTCTGCCAGTTGATTTCCTTTCGCCTCTTTAATGAACTCATGTTTTGTTGTTTCCATGACATTGATTCTGAAAATGGCCGATGAGTCGACTTCTTTGGAGCATTGCATCGGTTCGAGCCCGTTTTCCTCTAAAATGCTGTTGACTGTTGTTGCATAACTTCCAGGGTTAGCTAAGTTCATCATGTAATATACAATAAGTATTTTTACGTTGGGCGTACCGTCTAAATTGATTTGTGTTGCCGATGCTTGTTGGTCACTTTTTGCCATTGATGCCTATGAGTTTTTGTTTACGTTAGTATTGTTTCTGTTTGTGACAGATCATGGGAGAGATCATGACCATAGTTCTGTGTTCCCCTTGGCATTTAATGCATCCACTCATTTTATCGTAAAACCTTAACGAAGAACAGTCTTTTCTTTACATTCTGAAAAAAATTTGCCATGGATTAATTTGAATAGCAAATTCACCTTAAAAAAAAGGCTGGTACCAAAATGTCGCCAATGGGCAATTAAGACTTACACTAAAAAGTTATTTTGTAGATCCAAGCATTTGCAGGCATTATCGGGAATCGAGTTTTATGGGGTTTATTAACAAAGTAACTCTAGCTCTACTACCAATTATATAATTTAATTGCCTGGAAAGTGTCTAGGTCTTAATCATATAAAAATCCTGTGGCTGATCTTCAAAATAACGGGTTAAGGTACAGAAGTGCGTAAATTATTACTAACCCTGAACGTATTTAAACAAAGAATGGATAATAACTGCTCAAAATTTTCTCCTGAATTAAAATATAGACAAATGGAAAATCAGTTCAAATTTCTGATTTTAGCATTAGGATATATACTACAATCAAAATTAAAAAAGGATTTTCCTATATTAATATAAGTTGTTATTTAAATTTTCATGGTAGATAAATGTATGCAATTAAATTGTTTTAGGAAGATTTCATAAAGTTATATGTATGTGTCGTGGTTTACGGCTTAGTACGTATGTGCGTTTGTTACGTACATGTGTAAATCCGTTCCACATTTCTCTAAGAGTGATTTAATGTAATTCTTTTAACCAGGGAGGATTCGTATTATTATATATCTATTGCCATTCGCAGCGTTCGAGGAACTAATTAAACAACTCTGTCAAAAATATACTTTTAATTACAAAAAAAGAATGAAATATTAAATCTTTAAATACACTTACGTATGGAATGGGAAATAAAATAAATTGGCTAGGTTTTGGATTCTTTTTACCTTTAACTCTAAGGGAGTAGACAGTTGTGTGACATTGAAAGTGAATCTTCTCGCTGAGGTGAATGGTTTCGAGTTAGACTTGAAGCTTCCTCTCTGACGCAAGAAAGGCTGGGAAAACAGCTCATGCTTATCACTGGGTAGGTGGAGGCGCGTGGCGAGGCTTCTTGATTTGAAGATTTAAGAGAGGGGATTTTGGATGAACGGCAGTTATTCCGATCCCTATGTTACAAATTCATGCTTCTCGATGATGAGAAAACCAAGAGTTAAATCATTTCTCGAATGAGAATTCACTTTAATATTCCTCAATGGTGAGGGGTATCTCTGTTTTTATTCAGAAAACTGAGATAAGAAATTTTCTATAGACGAGAATGGCATGAGAGTTGTCTAGATACCACTAGTCTGCGCTTCTAAGCGACCCAAGGAACGGCCTCAGGAGAAAAAATCCCGCTCAGTTCCATTTATTTTCTTGATTCCGTGTTTAACTCAGGGACTCGTCTTCTTCTATCTAATGCTACGAGGATTCTTCCCTTTAATTCTCAAGATTGAAGTATATATACGTTGATTATCCCCTGCAGGGAAAGGCAGACGAGGAAGTTTAGATGGGGCGAACCCTAACTATCCTACAGTTAAGCCTCTCTCCTAGGGCATAAATTTTTAACGGGGTGACACTTCGCCCCTTCAGGTTTACGTCCGGGCAAGGTGAGATTTCGTCTATTTGGCGAAAAGAGACATAGACAATTGGAGGAGACACTGAGTTTGTTCATAGATTTTCTGCCGACCACGGGTTAGGCAGCAAGATTTTTATTCTAAAGGCTCTTACACCCTCTTATCTTTATATTAACGGACTACGAAATCTGCTGACTGAAATCGTTATTTGCGAGCAACTTTACAACTTGGTCAGCGGAGAAAGGGGAAGGGGTACAATCTTGGCCCATGTGGAGCGTAACGGTTGACGCTTTATGAACAAACTAGCGTCTGATTGTCCTCGTCATATTTATTCCCCCTCAGTATGCACACCATGATATTAATTCTCTCAACAATCACACTTAATATCTCGTACGAATTTAATCCTCTGCACGGTGTTACTTTATTAAAATGATCCGATTTACCCATGCTAAACTATGTGTTAATTTCTTTTTGAGGCAGAATATTGCTACTAATTTATGCTCATACAAGCACTTTATTGTAAAAGAATAGAATATTTCAATGGATCTTTCCCCTCATTTGAGTGAGTTTGCCCTTTTATCTCGTGCACAAACCTCAGAATACCTACTGCCTTGATAATGCTGTCTAGGTTCAAAATTGATTTGCATCTTATGATAGAGAACTCGTGAAGTGGCTATATATTTTATTTGAAATTATTTGGATGATCAATGTGAGGGAAAATATAATAAGGATGATCTATATCGGCCTTATTCAATTAGAGGAAAAAGAAGGCCTTGGCAAATGTCAGAATAGAGATGGAATTGAGAGGACAACGGGTGAGTTGGATGAGAATCAAATTGGAAAGGAATAATTGACCAGAAGTTTAGGCAATGATTTTATCTGATATATCAAATATCTCTTATATATGGACATCAAATGAACACTTAGGATTTATTTTGGTTTATAACCATAAAATAAATATAATGCGATTTAATAGCCTTCCAGACAACCCATTTGACTAAAGAAAGGTCTATAAGTGTCAAAGTAAGCTGCCGTAGTGACCTTTAAAAAGTTTCCTAATTATCAGTGTGAGAGAAAGCCCCTTGAAGGACCAGTGTGAGAGAAATCCCTTCAAAGGACCCCTTTTCAGCTCCATTTAATCCCCAGACCACGTGCTCCTTGCTGTGGGAATTTTAGAATCTAGGAGAAGGAAACTGCCTCGCGTTGAGCCGCCTAATAAGGCTGTATTTACTTAAGCGGGACACATATCACTCCCTCCCCCCGACGATAACGCCAAGTACTCACCTGTATGCCTCGTGGACATTTACTTTCCTCGCAAACGCGCTCGTCCAAACTCAACCCTACATCCTAAGGCATACTTCGCCGTTCGATCCAACACCTTATCTCGAACTAAGTTTGGATAGACTGGCGTCGTGAGTTCTTTTGGGAGGGCTATGCCCTGGAATCTATCTAACAGACAAGCCACCGGGCTATACCACCCTGTGACAGCCATTCCTCGAGGAGATTGAGAGCCTGCCTTTCCTTCTGTTCAGGCTGTGTGTATGTTTCCCGCGATGTTTCGCAACCACTGTTCGAGTCGTAACTCGACGTTAAGATCTCACCAGCAGATCCCATTCGTGAAGCTTTGGTCCCTGTTTAGAAGAAAGCTTTTTGAGTCATTTTCTTCCCAGAGAACTCGCCTGCTCCCCTTGTTTCGCACTTGCTTCAAAACTTCCGTACCCCATGTCTGAAAATACCTGCCGTGTCGCAGAACAATCTCTCGTGTTTGAGATCACATCTCTCTGAAGCAGAGAAAGTCTCGTCCTTTTGCAAGAAGTTCTTACAAACCCACTCAAGAGACCTCCTCGTAAACACCGTCAGAATTATCTCCTCGAAGAACCGTGTGGTTGGTCCTCTTCCCTTCGAACACATCTAAGCTTCAAGGTTCGAAGCGATTTTGCTCTGGATTCCAAAGCATCCCTTTTTAATTAACTCCTCGCTCAAACATAAATAGGATCCGTTATTGGATTAACGTTAATTTAGCGTTCCCCGCTTAGCTCTGTCAGATTGTAAATTGTCCTGATTTAACTAACTATCGATATAAAATATCATTTGCTCCCCTTTTATATATATTGCCCCCCCAACCATTTACCAAACCACTTTCTACTATAGCCCTTTCTCCTTGTTAACGTTATGTCTAATAGAGCAATTTGTTAAAGCGCAAGAAATGAAATGTGAAGCTTTTTCAACCTCTTACACCGGCTTTCCTGACTTTCCGATTCAAAAGTTAGAACCACCATCATGGTGAAGGCAAATTGATTGAAAATGAAAATGAAACTTGCTTTTGTTGCATACTTATGCTCAAGATAAGGGAAATAATGAACAACTTTAAATCTATTAGTTGATACGTTTATTACTTTAATTAAACATTTTTATAGGAAACCATGAGGAAAGTTTAACTAGATAAGGGAATAAAATCTGGGGACATGCAAAAATTCACCATGCAGTCAACCAAAGAAGAACGTGGTCATAAGTTGGTTACAAGTTGGATAGAAATTAGAAGCATTAAACTGCTACAAAATTTGCTTAGGGTAAGTGTTCATAATATGCAGTTTCAAAGTAAAACTAAATTTTGGCACAATGTTCAGAAGTAAAAAATGTTCAGATGTTTAAAGACAACTTCTTGAAAATCTAAATGTATCTACACTTAAAAATGGAATAGAAATGTCATAATTATCATATAATTGTAAAGTTTTACTCGATTTTAAAATTAACCCCTGTCGGATTTAAACTCTGTGAATTCATTTTTGTGGACATCTGAAGAGTAAAGTATACTCCTCACAAACTGCAAATTTAAACCAATTTAAAGAAGGCATTAAGCAACAAATCAACATTTTCAAGGAAAATCCAAATAGAATGTAAAAAGTCGTGCGAAAAATGGAGTCAACAAAGTTTAGAGAGAAATAGATGTTATGTAGCGCGAATAAACTGGTGCTTAGTAATAAACCTTTATTATTATGTACAATAAATATATGTGTTATTTGGATTTTAATGAATTTACGTTATTATTGTTATGTAAATATTAGGAAATGTGATTAATTCTCTTGCTAGAGGCAACTTAATTTTGGCTAATTACAGTAACATCAGTTTACTTTCACCATACCTATAAAAGGATTGATAAGTACCGTATTTAGTAAGTAAAATCACGTTTCAAAATTAGAAATTACAGAAGCATTTAAAATTATAATGATTTAAACTTTGAGGACATCTATTATAGTCATTCTATCTATGTAAATATTTTCTTTCTCAGCGCAATATTTTAATTTTTTTTACATTTTTAACATTTTCTACACTTTACCTATATTTTATTTTAATTCACTCAATTTATGAATGGTCCGATAGATAATATTTATCTTGAAAAATAGGCCGCATTTTCTTGCATGAAAAAAAGGTTTAAAAGGCAAATGAAGTGTAACCATTCAGTCCTTGAAACCAATCAAGAGCCAGAAAGATGACTAACATTCTAGGCCACTTTAAGAGTTATCATTTTATTGATAAAGAAATAGAGCCAATGTCTATTTATTTGTTTTTATCTTTTATTTACGCTTGCCATTCAATGCCTTTGATGAAGCAATGATAATTAGTAAGAATGATTCATAAAAGGAACAAGGTCTGCCAAACAAAAGTTACGTGCTTTCACTTATTCTGATTTATGACTTCACGACCTACAAAATTGGCATTAAATCTTTCGAAAGAGAATGTAAAACAATATAAGAGTTTCAAACTTTGTTATAATCGGCCGAATAGTTATTATGTTATTGCCAAATAATTTTTCGGCTAACCGACGGAGGACTTTGGCAATTATATCATTCAAAAGAGAATGTAAAACAACAAAAGGGTTGAAATTTCGTTAGAATTGTGTGAATAGTTATGATGTTATTGCCAAATAGTTCCCAGGATAATCGAGGAAGAACTTTGACAATTACATCATTCGAAAGAGAATATAAAATAACCTAACGGTTCAAATTTCGTTAGAATCGACCGAATAGTTACAATGATATTAGAAACAAAAATAGCAAAACTGGGACTGACCGACCGACATAGTGAGATATAGACTCGCTAGCAACTAGACTCGCACGGGACTAAAAATCAGTTAGGCACTAGATTGATTTTTTCTCGAATTTTGTTTATCTTTTCTTTGCCAGAAATAGGCCAATTCCAAAAGTGTTATTTTGGATACTAAACTAAACATCGTCACGATGTATCTAGAATGATCACAGACAACCGCTTATTAAATTCTGTCATTGCAAGATAAAGAAGAAAAGAGAAATTCAATTTCTATATAATATATTAAGAGATATAGAGGGAAAATCACTTTAGGTCTGTGTGCTCCAGGGAAATCTTTGACAGGATCCAAAGTGAAGGAACAGATTCATTGTATTATTATGCAAGATTGTGATTTCCAAACACACTCTTCTCTAAAAATGCTGAAGTACAAATAGAGTGGTACTCAGAGTAGTAATTTTCTTTTCCTACGCCATCTGCAGAGGAAAGATTTTCAAGAAATTTATCCAAAACAAAATAGTAAGAAAAGCGAAAGGTTTACATTGGTTAGCTTGAAATTCTAACAGCTAGCAGTGATAACGGTAAAGGTTCTGGTGGGCTGAAAGTATTTAAGTCTCCAAAACAACATTAACAAAGTGTCTACCTTATCGTAGAACTTATAATCTGCTCAGACCATTAATATCGATTTTTCTAATATTATTTTATCAAAAATTACGAAATTTTATGTTATAATAATAATGAAACTATTTACAATTATAGAAGATTTTAAACTCATCATTAAAAAGATTGAATTTGAAACGTTCTAAAAACGCTGGAATAATTTGAACTATTAATTTGTCCAATGAATAAGACATGGGCCGATGAGAGTAAAGGTTTACCTATTCATTCACTTTAATTCTTCTACGACTAAAGGCCAGGTATCTTGCCAATTAGAAGATGACCATGTTGTTAAACTTACACTACTGAGGCATACTGCAAAGCGAGTAAAATAATATTTCGAACAACAAGATATAAAAGTAATGAAGTAGCTTGGTCAGAACCCGGAGCTGAAAACTATTGAAAACCGATGAAAGATCATAGAAGACAAAGTTCGAGAATAGCAGTTTTCAAATGTGAGCGATATATAGAACAAAAAACACCAGAAATTTGTAAGAAACTGTTACAGTCCTGTTGTCCTCGTTTGGCCGAACCAATAAAAAATGCTTCAATCCCTTATATCAAGTGTTTTAAGTTTCATCGTTGTCAAAGCTTGCTTTATTTTTTAGTGTACTGCTTACTGAGCAATTTTTTGCATGATGTTTCTTTTATTTTGCTCGTATTACTATTTTATTTTGTCGGTATATTTAGTAAACTTTGAGAATATAGGTACGATTGTATTATGGAACAGGAATAAAAAATGAACAATATGATTGAAACTCATTTATTTCCTACTTGACATATTACAAATAAACCATTAATAATTAATATATGCTGTTCCCTCCTTTTGCTTTTATAACCACTTTAAACGTTTTTGCATATTAGGCATAAGTTGTTCGGGCAACCTTCTACCATTCAATGTGTGATACTAACAGATATTCATATTTTTTCAGTGATTATCTTATTGTTAACATACAACTGGTAATTTTTGGTTAATAATTTCCTCGAAGAAACAGATTCCTGAAGAGAGGGCCTATCTCAAGCCAAAATTGGCGGAAAATTCAAATGCTCGAGAAAAGGTGTCCAAACGGCCATTAAAAGGTACACGGAGATAAATTCTTGCAAAAACCATGATGGACAAGGGCAATAAACGTGTACAATTACGCGGGAAGAGAGGTTGCTAAAAATAACATCTCTGGCCGATAGGAGAACACCTGTTCTCAGGTAGCTGTTGTATTTCGTGCAGCAACAAACCAAAATGTATCAAGAGGCACAATGAGAAGAAGGTTATAGAAAGCTGGGCTTAAACGATGCAAGGCGAGGAAGAAACCGTGGCTCTTTCAGGAGAAAAAGAAAAAGCGATTGTCTTGGGCAAAGGTTCATGAAGATTTGATTGATGATGATTCGGCTAAAGTTGTTTGGTTTGATGAAACCAACTGTGAGTTAGGTTCTCCACATTAGTTTGCACCAATTTATTACGCTTTTACACATTTTTAGTTGATACAAAAATTGAAAAGTAAAATTTGTATTTATCCTGAAAACTTTGGAAACCGTGGAACTGTTTATGATCGTGCAAGAGTTGGGCAAGTTTATGATCCGAGATGCGTTGTCCAAACAGTAAAATTTTGAGGTGGTAGTGTAATGGTTTGGGGCTGTGTATCAGCTCCAAGACCAGGATTGTTGTTCATTTGTAAGGACAGAATGAATTCAAACACTTACACGAGCATGTTAGACCATGTTTATCAACCTTCCTTATATAAAAATTTCAATGGTGACATAGGAACTGTAGTGCCACACATCTGGTCTCAACGGGTTAGTAAGAAAAGACATGGTGACATTGATGGAACGCCCCCTTTAATCGCTAGACTTCAATCTCGTTGAACATTTGTGGTTACTCTTAAGGACAAGAGTGAGGTTACAAAAGATTCCTCAAAAGGAGAATTAACAGCCAAACTTCATACATTTGTGCCAACTTAGTCTCAGGTATGCAAAAGCGCATGAAAGTGGTTATAAAAGCAAAAGGAGGACACATCAAATATTAATTATTAATAGCATATACACAAAAATATGTATTTGTATTATGTTAAGTATGAAAGAAAACTTTCAATCATATTCTTCACTTTTTCATACCTGCCTTATAATTTTGGCCAAGGCTGTATATTAAATCCTGCCTTTATGCATGGAAATTTCAATTTCCTACTTATCATGTTTTATCAAATGTTTTAATATGAGAAAATTTTTCTCGTATTTTGCTCGGTAGTGTATACTAAATAATTTTATAGTTTTACCTCTGGAAGTTTAGAGATGCTAGGTCTACCTCGGTTATTCAGAGACTACTTGTAACAATATTCACTCTTCCCTCGTCTGCAATATTTCCTCTATATTTTATTTTCTATTCTCAATTGATTATTAAAACAATTATCCTGATATACTTTTAATATCAAATTATTCATGAATCTCAGAAGAAAGCCGAATATACTTTAAACATGGTATAGAATTTCTTAGTATTATTTGAATATTCATTTGTTAAATGTTACCAACTCTATATTTATCCCAAATAGAAACGGTATCACAATATTAAAACATATTTTCACTGCTAGGTAGGTTTATATTACTATATTTATAATATTATATATATATAATCTTATATACAGTGTATCCTTAAAGTCTGGACACAGGTAAAATGCATATTTTGAATTAAAATATTGAACTACATTTTATTTAATTTAAACATTACTAAATAAAAGTTTAAAAATGATTTCGACCATTTGTGATGCGATGTTGGATGCGCTTTGCGACAGTTAGCATCTGGTGTCTTGTATCTTTAAGTTTCATCGAGTAAACTTTCTCCTTTGCCTTCCGCAGAAAAAGAAAACAAATGGAGTACGGTGTAGTGAACGAGGAGACAATTGTTATATCCACGGATTAACTCAAGAACAGAAGCGAAATATATATATATATATAAATATATATATATATATATATATATATATATATATATATATATATATATATATATATATATATATATATATATATATAGTCATATGAGTTGCTGCTGACCAGTCAGATCTTCAATTTCACGGCGAAAGTTAAGGACACAAAGGAGGCTCAGGTACATGTGATTTATTTGTTATTAAGGACCCACGTTTCGGGCATATCACCTTTTTGCTGGTTTTAAAATTACAAAGCAATAAAATACAGTTAGATATGATTAAATTCTTATTGTAAGAAAACTTTTTAAGAAGTCAGTCATTCTGTTAAAACTAGAAGTTGAAGTATTTTCATAGGGGAGGGGCGTTAAAAAAATATTTTTTCAAAGGCGAAATGTAATTGAATTTTATTAAACTAGAAAAGGTAAGACGATTAAAAATATAAAACTCCAAAATTATGAACAAAACCAACATTATAAAAAGACAATTAAGATCTTATTAAGAATATAATAGGATAAAGTGAAAGATCCATATGGTAAAAAATGACGATATAAAATACTTAATGTTAAGACAACTAAAAAGGACTAGAATAAATTTAAACTTGTGACATTAAAAATAATTAAGTTAAGACAATGTAAATAAATCAAAAATTAAAAAATAACTCGGGGTTTAAAAGGCAAGAGTATCAAAGTAAATAATTAAAGTATAATATTATTACCGATGAAGTTCAGGAGAAATCATAAAGGGAGGAAATTATAATGGGAGTGGCTTAAAGAATGGTAGGATTTTGATTGGTTGGTTGTGGAATAAAAGAAAGTTCGTTGGTTGTTAAGTTAGGAGATTTTCTCTTTATCAATCAGTAGGGATTCCAAAATTCTTAGACTATATTCATTGTTATTGCGACCAATTATTTTAAAATAAATAATCGATGGAACATTCGATTAAATATATATATATATATATATATATATATATATATATATATATATATATATATATATATATACACATATGAGTTAATAAAGTTATAAGGATTTCGCCATATTTGTGTGCAGAACTGATTAAGGCTACCATTATTTTAAAATGGAAAAACAGAGGTGTTCTATTTAAAGGCAAACATTTTTTTTTTCTCATTCGGTTAACTTACATAACACGTCTCTTTTCTTCGCTTATTTCTCTAGGTATTTTTCCTTGGTCAGCTACGAATATTATTTTGGAAGATCTTCCTCTCTCAGTTTGTTTTCTTTCTTACCTAAATAAAATGGTTTAAGAAAATGGGATATTTAATATAAGAGGCTAAACGGCGTGAAGAAGGGTAGATAGATAAAAAATAAAATGGAGAAAATGGAAAAAAGAGATAAGGAAATGGTAAAGTTTGATGATGATGCGATGGCAAACAATATCCGTATTAGGGGGGCTAAGGAAACAGTTTTTAAACTGTATTCCAAGTTTCTAAGAAACTCATTTAGCTGGAATCCCTTTGAAGATAGACACAAACAACTGAATGTACAACTATTAAGCAGAGAAGGATAAAATTACAAATTTACTTTAGGTAAACAACAAACATACACAATGCTCTTAACAAATCTATAATTAGTTTTATGTTTTCCATGAAACGAGAATCTCGACTAGATTGTAAATAGGTTATATTGCACTAGCAGATTATTACGTAAGATAATCTAATTAAGCAAAATGTTTTAAAGGGATCGAAGATAAAACTTCGATAAACAGCCATTTCGAAATATATAAAACATGTTCTTTGCTTTTATCAAAATCAACGTAGCCATATTCTTCATGTTTAAATGCAAGTCATTAAAAATATCCAAGAGTTACAGACATTTTATTTAATTTTAAATTACCTTTTCAAATATTTTTAAGGTTTCTATAACGACCTTGTTTAGGCTATGCTAAGCGAATATTCTTTGGACATTTCCCCCCAAATATAACCAAATTTAACGTAAGCTTCATTTCTTTGCATGAATTTATAATTGGAAAATATGGCATTCTATCCTAAAATATAATTCAACTATAAAAATAATTTCAACAATAAACATACTCGCTAGCCCTTAAATTCAGATCGCTCCTTCAATCTGTCCATATTTGCTGAAAAGTAGGAGGGTTGACGTACAGATAACTCAGCCATTATTCCAAACACGACCTTATGGCCTCAATGTCGGATTAGGCGGTTGGAATTGTTTCAAACTCAATGGCTGTTCAGGCAGTTGTAGGTGGCATATGTTTAATCGGCTCCAGGCGTCTTAGTTTCGTTGCACATTAGAATCAGCGACTTTATCTATGGAGGACCATTCTGTTCGCAGACTACGACAAAAGGCCTACGTCAAAGCAAGACCCACAAGCAGTTTTTTCCAGTGGGTGAACACAACTAGTTTATAGGGCATACACAGAAGAAAGGCTTTCATCCACGAGCTGTAAGTGATATCCACGAGCCAAGGTTAGATTAAATCCCTGCACGTCCCTTTTAAATCATCGACGATTCCCACCAAGGGATGACGAGCTTAAAATATTAGGTTGAGGAATAAGGTCTTGCGTTTTTTTAATGTTTTGTTGATTTAAGCTTTGTTGATTTAAGCTTTGTTGATTTAAGTTTTGTTGACTTGATTTTTGCACATATTAAGGAACAATAATAACTTATGAGAGCAAAATTTGCAAAGGTTAGGCTACGTCTCTTAATAGCGTAGACTATTCGGCTTTTGCTTAGGCTACGTCTTGAAGTTAAGTAATAAGTCTTTGCGGTTTATTTAAAAGTTGTGTTAATTTAATTTTTGTTCTGTACCCTCAAAATGGAATATCAAGTTGAAAGAGAGGTGCATTTTCAACACTTGTTGTTATTCATTTTCAATCGAGACGGGAACAATGCAAACGCAGCCAAAGCTCGTTGCAATATTTGTGCTGTGTACGGAGAAAATTCATTATCAGAAAAGACAGCTCAGTGGTGGTTTTGACGGTTCCTAAACGGTCATTTCAATCTTTATGACGAAGAACGTTCTGGTAGCCCAATTAAGTTGGTTTGATATCGAGTGAACGACCTTCTTCATGAAAATCCTCGTCAATCGACTAGAAAATTAACTGTACAATTGGCGTGTGATCAGAAAACTGTAGTAAATCACCTTCATTCGACGGGAAAATTCAAAAACTCGGTGCATGGGTTCCGCACGCTTTGAGCGAAAGCAACAAACTTTAACGCTCCACGATTGCCGCAGGTTTGCTTGCATGTCACAAGGCTACTCCTGGATATAAGGAAAGATTTCTTCACCGCATTATCACTGCCAACGAAAAGTGGTGTGTTAATGTCAACCTGAACCATCGAAAACAATGGTTTAACCCCAATGAAAAAACACATCTGCAATTAAAGCAAGGACTTCATCCACAAAAACGATGCTGTGTGTGTGGTGGGATTACGAAGGTCTCATTCTTTATGAGTTCCTTGCGAACAACGAGATTGTCAATGCAGAACTCTACGATCAACAAATGTATCGACCCGCCGAGGATATTCGTGAAAAGCGACCTCTCGACGTTATGGGGTCCTTCTGCAAAACCACAATGCCCCGTCCTCACATTGTCAATATGATAAATAACGCCATCCAAACGCTTAATTGGGAAATCCAGCCACATCCTCCATATTCGCCAGACTTGGTTCTAACGGATTTCAATCTGTTCCAATCGCTCTCCAACAATTTGCGAGGCGTTTCGTTCAATACTGATGTGGAATTAATAACCTGGTTAGACGAATTCTTCGAGTTAAAATCCAGAGATTTTTATTGAAGAGGATATCGAAAAACTAGTTGAACGTTAGGAAGAAGTCGTAAATAACAGCGGAGAACACAGTATTGATAAAATTGCATATTGTTATCAATAAAAAATGAAGTTTTTCTAAAATTGATAATGGTAATGAATAAATTTGATAAAACCGCAAGAACTTATTCCTTAACTCAATAGATAAGTATCAAGATAGCAATCGCTTGCGTAGATGTAGACAAAAAGTTAGTGCTATAGTTTGCAACCATACAACTAGCATAGAAGCCTCTGAGGCCAAAATAAGAGCGGATGTGGGTATGAAAATGTCCTATGTCGATTTCGTGAGCAAAGTCTGAATCTTCTTGACTGTACGAAGGAATGAGAGATGGACGAGAAAGCGCTGTTACAATTTGCGCTGCTTGGTGACAAACGAATTTAGAGCTTTCTGAGTATTGCAGGATTAGACGCGACGCTTCGTGTCTTCTTTCGCCGGGAATCAACCCCAATACCCAGGGGTAGAAATCCAACATCGTAATCTACTATGCTAGCAAAATCTCTTAAATCAGAGATGTTTGTTTATTGTTAGACGTAGTTATGTTCACTTCATCCTCCGGAAACGTCGTTCAATTCAAATAACTCCTCTTTATTTTCACTCATCAGAATAATGAAGGTAAAGTTTTATTATTGTTGTTAATAAATTTGTCGTGAAGTTATCATGAAAGCAGCTATATAACTGGTCATTCCAGGATGAAATATTTTTAATTTTTAACTTATTTAATCATACAAATTCTACAGACTCTACACTAAGACATAGTTTGATTGAGAAAAATGGTCCATTTGACAGTCTCCAGTAGACTCTTTTAAACATTTTCCCCTTAATCTATGGGCTGGCCTTTTTCCAAAAAACTATAATTTCGACCGGTTTGTTTCTTCGTCATCATTGTTTTTCCTTTATGGAGGAATCATTCATGGCCAAAGTGACTAAGATTTTGACAAGACCAACCTAGATAAGGGTCGATATCACAGTTTAATTTTTATGATTTTTCAATAAGGTTCTTCGTTTTTTCAAAGTACGAATGAAGGGCTATCTCTTGCCACTTTTTATTTTTTGCCTTACGCAATTAGTCTCCTCTGGTTCATCCATTTTCCTTTTTATTCGTTTTATTTTTCCTTCTCTCCTTGTTTATTATTTCTTACATGCGAGTAGATACCTCTGGAAATAGATCCCCCTTTGCCTTGATTATGCATGACCAAAAAAGGTTGCCTTATACACTGGGTATAGAGAGACTAAGTAGTGTTCTCTCTGGACGATTCTCATCTCATTAAGTTATTTATAAACGCCTTTGTAAATTATCTACGGAGTCTTCCTACCTAATTCTGAAATTTTAGTTAATATATTAATAATTATAATTATAGGAAACTAATATCGTTAAAGTAAGGTAAAAATGACCATATGTAGCATTGATTTCTTCATTGCTCAAATCCTTCATGAGTCTCTCATAATGAATTCGCAGTTCCTTGGGATCGCGGGATTTGAATTCAGCTCATCTTTAGCCTCATAAGAATAGGATATTTTTTTATATAAGATAATTAATAGAAAAACTCAAACGTCGCATTATGATTTAATAAAACTAATAAAAAGTTGCATTTTATTTTTGTATGTTCTATTATAATTTGAAGGTAAAATTAACGAATAGTTTGAGCCAAAACCCATTTATTAATAAATTAATAATTTAATTCACGGTCAATATTTACAATGAGATGCCTTTTTCTTCAGGACTAGTTAAAGTCATTTTGGCATCGAAAGACTAAATTTCTGAAAAAATCTTGACTGCGATTGCTTCATTTACTTAATATGCAACGCAATTGCTTACAAGCTGAAGGCTTCTCTTTATCAAACGCCAGTTTCAGTATCGCCCCAAAATTCTCGATTTGTTGAAAATCTGGTGTATTCCCGTTGCAGAGTCCAAAGATTTTGATGCTATTTTCAGCCATGAACTTTGTTCTTGCCTTTACCTAATGTGAAGATGCTTCCTCTGCTAATAAATACAGATATTATACCAAATTGTGAAAAAACGTGGTATGGAAGCATCAAGTTTTGGCAACATTTTGAGGTAATGCAAAAGTGTTACTGCTTCAGTTTCTTTAGATAAGAAGCAAACCTAGACAAGGAGTGTGTCCGGATGCATCACCGTAGGAAGTAGAGAGGACTCGTTAAATCGGTCGCCTTTTCTCCTCCAACGTAAATCGCCGAAAAGCTGCAGACAAACGAAAGGAAGTTTCATCATAGAATATGAATTTGCTCGATTCCTCATCAGTCCTATCTTTGTACTTCCTACAAATGTGGAGCCTATGTGTAAGAATCTTCTTGGTGAGAGGCAGCGTCATTGTAGCGCTACTCTGCTTGAGACCTTCTTTGAAATATCCCCGGCTTAGTGTGTACGCTGAACTCTTCAAGCCTGCTTTTTCCATTCCTGAGACAATTTGGCAGTGGAGGTAGCAGAATCCTTGAACTTGGTTCATACCAAGGGGCGATCTTGGTTTTATTTGGAGCTCTTCGCTTTCTAGTGGATTTCTTACAACACCTAACTAACATTCCAGAATCTATCAGGCACAAAGCCAGTAATAATTGGGTATTAGGTTGTGTAGCATTTTGGCCAAGCGTGCTTCCTCCTGAGCACGACCCATTACATCTCACCTACAGGCAAATTAATAACACAAAATATCATCTTGTCGCTCACTTGAAATGTCTTTATTATCGATTCTTCTCTGCACATACCAAATAAGATGCCTCTAAATCGCATCCTCTGTTACCCCTTTAAAACATGAATACATCATGCCATCTCATTCATTAATCAATCTAAGACTCTCGCGTAACAATTTTTGAGAGGGTTATTTTTTCATTTTTTGTAGGCCTGGATGAGATGAGCAGGTTAAACCCTCATTAGCAGCCAGTCAATTACAACTACCTACATTATTGATATTTTAAGTGCAGAAGGGTCTCTTCGGGTTCATTCAATCGTTATCCTCATCCAGCATGTTACGTCAGGTGTCTCAATGAGTGTTTGTTTATATCCTTGAATGAGGGAGAGGAAGAGAGTGAGTGTGAGGTTTGAGGTAAAGGAGAATACTGTTTCAGCTTTAGTGGCTTTAGTGAGCTTTGAACATTTGAATATTGAAAGTTAATGCTAGTTTCTTTGCCTCCTTCTTGATTTGCCTCAATTAAATGTAGCCGTTGGAACTTCAGATTTATTTGTTTTCACATAGGATGATTTTTTTAATCTAAATTTTGGCGATTCTACCGCTTTATCGCGTAGGGACCCATCTGGAAGTTTGGTTCAAGACATACCTTAATCGCTCTAATTCACATATTTTTATTAGGATTATGCCGAAGATGTTATGTTACATCTGTTTTGAGGTAAGATTTGTCTGCTAGACAAATTTGCTGTACTTATTAAAACTGTCTCTTACGGTCGTTGCCTCTTTAGAGTTATTGGATATTTGTATTTATTCATTAAAGTTAAGGTTAAAAAGATAATAGCTGGAAATATCTGCGCGTTCACATTAACTCCGTACCCATTAATATGCTTGGGTTAACTTTACTTTAAATTTATCGCTAGTTTATTAGTTCCTTAGAGCTTCTTGAATGGAGAGAGAAACCATTATGATTTACTGAGTAATTGATGGTATTAACGGAGTAACGAGAGAGAAATAACACCTGATCCTCTAGGAACTGTCTATAATAAGGCCTGATGCAGACAGCTAATTCACAACAATACCAGGTTTTACTGTTTTCCTTCCTGCTCACAACTCATAGCTCTTCCAGTTCTTTGGGTTGACCTCACCTTGAGCCACAGAGGGGACTCAACTGCTCGCTGGTTGTTGAAAAACGCTACCTTTCAACCCTTCCCAATGAGCTCCGGCCCATTTTATCGTCTGGCTTGCAATTTTTGTTGCTCTCATCTTTATGTTGGTTTCCCCATCCTGCACATTGAAAATTACCCTAGAACTAAGCATCTTCCACCCAAACTCATTATTTCGTTGCATTTCCTGTGTCTTCGGAGAGACGACGACGGGTGTGGCGTCCACCGATTAACTTTCTTTGAGATTGGCATCAACGATTTACGATTGGAAACCTCAAACCCTTGAGATGGCTAGGAACGATTTACGATTGGCAATCTAAAATATTTGAGATGGCTATGAACGTACTACGATTGACAATCTGATATATTTTGTGTGGTTTGGAGCGCTGTTTGGTATTGGTAAAAAATAAATAAATCGCATAAATAATATATTTTATTTTATTTACTCTAAGAATTAAAGCTCTAAACACCCTAGACAGTTCCTTCATTATGGTTTAGAAGAGCTTTGTAAAGAATGTGTCAGGTTTACAGCTCGAATAGTCTAAAAAAGACAAGACTATGATTATTGGGATGTCATAAAATTAGGCAGCTATCCTGAAGTTTCCAAGCCAATACTTGCTAGGTAGGAAAGCATTCCCTCCAATTTTCTACTCTTCTCCGGACTTGGTTCAATGGCAAACTATCGATCCCTACCTCAACACTAGCATCTCATTAACGTCATTCCGAAAAAAATAAAAATATTTGTGTCATCTTTCATACAACAACCTCTCTGAACTCACGTTGACATCGTTTGTATCTCCTGGGTCAACTGTTTTTTATAAACTCTAATTTACTCGTTCCCACTTTGACCACGACAGCTTTGAACTTGATATTCAAGTCATGGTCTCTTCCAGGCCTAACTAATTCAACTCCCCTATCTCTAGATAAAAGACTTCTTCTCTTTTAACTACCCAAATCTTTCAAACTTTGCAGCTCGTGGTTTCTTGTAGACGACTCTCCAGCTTCGCGATCTGGACTGGATCTACAACCTATCCAGACTCATCAATAAGGTCCTTTTGCTTATATATTAGACCTTAAATTCCCCAGTTCTTTCCAATTCCCCACTATGCAACCTTCTACAATTAATCCTGCCCTGCTCAACTGCGAATTATTCCTCTTAATCTCCTGTAGTGAAGTTGTGATTGTGCTTTCTCTATGTTTTCTCCGAGATTGTGCAACAATCTGCCAGGTGTGATACATACCCTTCCCAACTGGTGTCGTCATCTGTACATTAAGGAAACGTGTCTTCTCTCTAGCTTCTCCCTACAAGTCGATAGGACAGGTGCTGTTTGATGTCCATAGACTCAAAGAACTCCATACAATAATACTTTAATTTGTAATGTTTGTTCAATTATGTCTAAGGTATGGTAGCAAAGAAAATTAACTTAGTGTCTATAATGAAAATAACAGGACAATTACTTATATAAAAATGCTCCTGATGTTTTTATCAGAAACAATATTGACATATTTTCCTGGAATTACCCCTTTGAGAAGTTGCAGTACTGCTCATCACCCGCACGCGTAGTTAAACGTGTCTATTAACCATTTTAGAAATAGGTCAACTACTGCTAGGAGGAAGGTTGGTTATGAGCCAGCCACAAACTTCTTTCTCCTTCCTTTTCTACTCACTGAGAGGGAGGAAAACACAGTATAAAAGGTTCTAATGCGTCTCTGGATTCACAGAAAAATATAACCAATTATTTTCCTGGCCATAGCTTCAAAAATTCATCGAAATCCTTCAATAAACTTTTGAAATATCTTATACAAAACAGTCATTGACAAAAAGGTGATTGGCAATTAGGGCGGAACAGGGTCTCTTATTCGTTTAATGTGTACTGTGACACGGTAAACATTGATCCTCCAACTATATATTTTGACCTCACAGATCCGCATGTTATAAGTTATCCATCTAGTTTGAATTTTACTATTTTATTTTTACGACAAATGTCAGCAAATTCCGGATTATCGCAAAGCTAAAAAAAATTGTAAACGTGAGCTAGATAGAATCCCTATCATGAAATTTCAGGTAAAAATATAAGGAATTCTGCCAGAAACCATTTGACAAAAACTAATTTCAAGATTCAGTCAAATGACCTTTTCGATCACCCCTAAAGATTTATAAAACTATGGAACAGCGTGCAACCACTTACAACCCTATGATGGTGTGATAGAACGAGTTAATTTCAACTCCTATCCCATATTATTAAAAACCACGATGCTGCCCACGTGCATCTTCGATTCGAGGCTTGGAGCATTATCTCAGCTACCGGATGCCAATGTTTAAACAAGGAGGTTATCGTCCCCCCGTTCGCCCCCATACGCCGACCTCGCCAGATCGAGTTAGGCTTATGAACAGATAAGGCATTGTTTCCGGCCCGGCTGTGCGTTCCCTCCAAGCTTTCACTCCATTTTCCCCCACGCCAAGGAGATCTCCTGGCTATTTATATGGAAACTTTACCACTAAGATCAGATTGGAGATCCAGATTTTCGTCGCGAAACATCACCACGACCCTCTCTCCCTTTGTGCGCCAAGGGACCTCGACCTCGAGATTCACCATCACTTGTCCAGAAGGAGGACAATATTCCTTGAGTGCCAAAGGTTCGAGCCTTTCCGACGCCAAGTCCCAAGGCTTCCCCCCCTGTTGTTCAAGGAGAACAGCATTAGAACAGCCATTGTTCGTTTTGAAACCCTTCGCCAAGAGACGGTTCTCATCCCCCCCTGTTGTTCAAGGAGAACAGCCATTGTTCGTTTTGAGCCCTTCGCCAAGAAACGGTTCTCATCCCCCCCCTGTTGTTCAAGGAGAACAGCATTAGAACAGCCATTGTTCGTTTTGAGCCCTTCGCCAAGAAACGGTTCTCTTCCCCCCCTGTTGTTCAAGGGAGAACAGCATTAGAACAGCCATTGTTCGTTTTGAGCCCTTCGCCAAGAAACGGTTCTCACCCCCCCTGTTGTTCAAGGAGAACAACATTAGAACAGCCATTGTTCTTGAGCCCGTAGACAAGAGACGGTTCTCATCCCCCCCCTTTGTTCAGAAGAGAACAACCTAGAACAGCCATTGTTCGTTTTGAGCCCCTCGCCAAGAAACGGTTCTCACCCCTCCTGTTGTTCAAGGAGAACAACATTAGAACAGCCATTGTTCTTGAGCCCGTAGACAAGAGACGGTTCTCATTCCCCCCTTTGTTCAGAAGAGAGCAAAGTAGAACAGCCATTGTTCTTCAAGCCGTTCATCGAGTAACGGTTCTCCTTTCCAAGACGCCTCGTCGGGATACTTTTATCCCCCCCCTTCGGCTGGAACTCGCCAGCGGACCGAATATTCCTTCAAGTACCTTCCACTGCACCCTAATGAAAAGTTACGTAAGCCAAACGTCACCTTTTGAGTATTGATCCCTTTTTGTCAATTCTATCCTGTGCTTTAAATTGTTTATCGAACCATCCCATCTCTTTAACTCTATATTTGTTTTACCTTTTTTAATCCCTTAAATCCTTGGATTAGCCCGAGTCTCCACGACCCTTTCCATTCTGTTTATGTCAATATTTTCCGTTTTTGTGTTTTGTTTATAGCTATTATTAATAAAACTCTATTTTATTAATGATAGCAATATTATTATCCTTGAGCTCAGTTCCACTTCTTAAGCATTTTGAAGATACATAATATCAGCCGCCAGACAGTAAACGCACTCTAAAGATACTTAAGGACGTTCCCTCAACGAATAGTGTTATATATAGTATCGTCGGGAGTCATTCTACGACAGATGGCGATACCTTGAAACTCCTGATGTTTGAGGCCTACATTTTCTGGCACGCCCCGAACACACAGAGAATTGCCACATAAAGAACGCTTTCGCTGCCACCATCGCCCCGCCATAAGAGCAAGCCTTCACATTAACCTCCAAGAAGCTTTCAATCCACGCGAGCTGCAAGCCCTCTGACGTGAGTCAACCTAAATTTCCAACCTGACATTTTTAATTAATAATTATAAATTTGAGCCTCTTTGCATAACCAACCACTCCCTTGTGACCCCACAATTGCCTTATCTTTCTCAATCCTGTTTCTCACCAAATCATAATTATCCCAATATTTTTAATAGGCAAGTGATAAATATAGATGTATAAATCCCACTTGTTACACTATGGTTCCACTTTGTTAAAGTTTAAATATAGAAATGTTTGCAAAACAAAAATCTGTTACTGAGATCGAACTGACCGTAAAAAAGAACGTTCCTTTTTGATTATGAGAAACGAAGGTGAAAACAGAACATTATTTATTGATTAACTCTTGAATATCTAAAATTATTTCATAAGGTTCATTTCCTTAATCCATATTTTTAAATAGTTTTATTCACCCAAGTCTGTGTTAAAAGTGCAGGTGAGACAATCATAGACGGCTTCCTTCTTTAATTTTTGTTTCACACATTGTTTGCACCTTAGAGAAGTTAGAAATTTTTTCCTGAAAAATTGTTTTACATGAATTGTTCACAACACCCCTATGTATATTATAATCAGTGTCTCTAAAACACAAAGATACTTTATTCAATTACTTTAATGGTAATGTGATCTGCTCTGCAGGAATCACTACTATAAATTTATGATTCATAAGGTGATTCAAAGTCACTACCAGATTATTTAAATTCTTCATAATTGGGCTCTTTTATTTTAGCACAAAATTGTGTGATGTTTTCTTGATTAAAATTACACTTTCACTTCCTTTTTATTTTAGCCAAAATTTCTGTTAACCATCTACTCTTCTTGAATGAAAGTTAGAGAAAACTGCATGGCAGAATGTAGTAAAACATTCGATCGTCTGGGTTAATTGTCAAATTTGCTGCCAAGCATACGATTTTCATGCATGTGTCTCACTTGTTCAGTTGGAAAGTAGAGAAGGGAGTAAGAGGAAGATATCGGAATAGAGAGGCCAGACTGCTCCTCTTTAAGCGGAGATTGGACGGAGAAGGGGAAGGGAGACCCAAAAGGTCTGCTCTATCTCTCCCCATATTAACATCAACAAACTTTCTTCCTAGCTGCTCCCTACCGCCAATCAACTCCTGTCTTAAGTAAAGGAGGCAAGTAGAAAGGACCCAAGATCACTAGCACCTCCATAACACTGAAGATTCTGGTCTGAAGTTGCCTGAAATAAAGGCAAATCTCACGATAAAAATTCAAAATAGTTCAAAATAAAAAGCATTTTCCTCAAAAATAACCTGGTCTTAGTTAGTTAACCTAACATCACCGTTAATCTAACTTAACTTTACCTTGGTTAGATTCGGTTTAGTAATTTGTTTTCGGGTAAGTATTAATAAGTATGTTTTATTGTGTTCTTATTTTTTTTTTTTAACATGCCTTTTTTCCCCCAATATAACAAAACATTAGTGTCTCAATGTCCTCTTTTTACGAAAAATGTTAGTAGATAAAAGAAGTTATTAGATCACGCAATGGTAGAACACCAATTTTATTATGGTTTCTTGGCTTGAACTCGATAGAACACCCTTCGACAAAAGTGGCCTAACTTTCCTAAAAAGTTCGGCCCATGACAAGAAAATGTGACTAATTGATAATCAATGATAACATAAAGAGAAAAAAATCTATCATTTTAAAATTTCAGAATTCTTTATAATCCAGTTTGCACGAGGGTTTATTTTTCATTAGGTGGAAGAATTTTACGAAATGATTTATAGTACACTATATTTCCACTATTAATTATAAAAACGTAAACTATGTTTATGTTTATAAATCTCCTATGAGTACACATCGTGGCGGAAAGGGACGAGTGGCTCAGCAAATTAACCAAGGAAATTGAGGGCTTATTCGAAATGCCGCAACGCTCCTCTTTCCGAGAGCATCCCTGAAGCCAATGTCAACTTTACACGTCATCGACCCTTAACTCAGAAAAAGCCAAATTGGACTCTTTTGTTGCTGTTCTGAGGGTGAAAAGTTCAAAGGATATGAAAGGCGTTCTAGTGTGGCCGAGCTCGTATCATTTCCCTTTCTTTCATTACACCCGCAGGATGACATGGAATTAATTTTATTACTGGTTTTATTTATTTATTAAGAGAATTTCTTTTTGAGCTATCAGTTTGCCTCCATCTCTTCGTGTTTCTCCTTCTTCAGGTTTTCAATGAATGAACCTATAGATCCCCGCGCCAAAGCACCGGCCAATTACGAGATCAGATATGGATAAAATCACAACACCACTAACTCTTCCTTCCTCCTCCTCTCTTCGCACACACAACACATCACTCGTCAATCCATGATTTTGCTGATTAAGCTTTTATATCCAAACTCCCTAGATGGGATACGGCATAGGTGGGCGTTATCACGATAACGATATCGAGTTACCCGATATTTTTTTCCGCGTTATCGATTAATCGGTATCACTGATACTTTTGGTTCCAAACTAGCAATAATCGATAATTTCAGCTCAGTTTTTGGTTCCAGTTAAGCACAGGGGCGAGCCGGGCGTGCTTTGGAGGCAGAAATAGGTGGGTCCGAGCTGTGAGGAGGATCTTTGAAACCTATGAGGAGATGAAGGAGAGCGTCACCAGGTAAGAAACTAAGAAACAGTATTCAAATATTTTTAATATTGTATTATAAAATAACGATATATATAGTCAATGATTAATATTGTATTATAATTGGGGATTTATCGATTATCGATTTATCCTTTATCCCGCCCACCGTCGGGCCCTGGTACTGATGCCTCTCCCTTCGGCTAAGAAGGATTTCTCGCTTGTGGTTGGTGGAAAACCAGCACTACTACTAATTTACTCCACTTTCCAATGATGTTCATAATTTAGTGCCAATGGGCTAGTCAGTGATTGTCGTCCTGATCTTTATGTAAATTTTATTTTCTGGTCACGCAACCTCGTCTACGAGGTAACGGGGCTAGTTGAAGCAGTGAACAAATTAACTTAGACGTAAAACTATGCTTACATGTTATGGTGATATCCTGTATATAGCTGTGGTAATAATCTAATGAAGTCGTGCGTTCCCGACTTGGGCTACTGATTAGGTGAATCAAAGTCCTGCGCTCTTTTATTGTGAAGTTAAGCCACATCGAGTGCGGTGAGCCCCGAGAAGGATTATAGGCTAAGGTAGACTTCGATGGGGTTGCAATATTTTAATGAACGGTGCATATCACCCTCTTTCACCCTTATTTCGGTCTAACCAAACCAGGAGATGAGCGAAGGTGAAGAGTAGAAAAGTTTGGAGATGAGTTTTGCTGTAGTAGACTCTCTCAACCATAATGTTAGGGGCCTGAAGGGCTCACTCACACCCAAAGGAATACACTAACTACCACTCATAGCAATGAGTCACACATTAGCTAATTTCATCCTCCCCTCCCCGATGGGACTTAAATTGTTTAGGGAACAAAGGCGAATTCCAAACATTGTCAAAACTATTAATTTCATTGAACATATTTTATGTACTGGATGTAAAGAACCCATGAAAGAAACGAGTTCCAGGAAGGAACCAGCCTCGGGATGCAAAGAGTCTTTGGATCAAACGAGACACTGTATTTAAAATCGTCACATTACCTTCTTCCCTATTTATGAACCTACATAAACGAAGACAACTTTCATATGACAAAAATAAATGGCGAACCAAAGGAACTAATAACAGTGTGTAATGAGGAAGTGATGTAAATTCCCTTCCTAATGATATTATATTTTCCTTTGTTGCCTTTTATTGTCTGCTTTAAATTATGATACCTGACAATTACATTCTTACGGTCAATTTAGTATGACACCTCTGGTGCTTTCGCGTATTAAAAAGTTTGAGATGTTTGGTTTAACTATCTATTTATTCATTATTCTTTAATCCACTAGCGCAGACTAGATAAAGGCAGAGTGTAACTGATCAAATCAAAGATCCTGAGGTTAAAGTGCATGGGTTTCTTATATAAATAGGCTGTCAGTAGGAGAAAACCACCGCCTTTAGTATTTATTAACATACACAATTAGGTTCGTTTTGTCTCCCGTAACAATTCGGTGAGTAAAAGGAAGTATAATATTTCTAGTAAGTAGCCTGTTGCATATGAGTGAACTTTTGGCCCGGTTCTCAAAGGTAAGGAACTAATATAAAATTCTTATATTCTTAAATTGTCGATTCGCATGAACGTTTCTCGCAATATTAAAGATGAACCATCAAGAATTCTGACAAAAGGCCTGATGCTTTGAGAAGGATTGTACATATATACCTATTACGTTTGTATTTACATGGATACAAAAAAGAAAAGCGACGACAAACTGCTCGCTCGTTATTTTCCGGAAAAAAGAAAAGGATGGAAGAGAAAGGTGGTCAGCCAATTTTTTAATGGAGTTTGGGGGAAGATGGTAACAGACGATCGAAGCGTAAAAGAAAGAGCAAAGGTAACCATTCGAAGAGGCTATCTCAGAAGAAATCGTTGGAAGCTTTTAACCCATGCTGAGCATCGCTGATTAACCCCTCCCTCTCTAGATGTTGGCAAATCCCTTTTTTAACTATTTTCTCAAGAATTTTACAGACTATAGTAGTTAGGCTAACCGGTCTAAAGTTATTTGTATAATCTTTACCCACCTTCTTGAAAATGGGGACTACATTCGCTCTCTTCCAATCATCAGGTATTTCTCCATATTCCAGTGACCTAGTATACAACTTCTCCAGGAGCTGCCAAGTGTAGGCCATGAATGGTCTTTTGCAGTCTCCTTCTTTTCTTATGTTCTTATAAAAGGACCATTAGCGACTTAAGCATCAAAAGGGCTTAGAAGATGTGGAGTCCGATTCTTTTTTAATATAATATAATAGAAAAACTATTTAAGAGTTTTTTGTGAGATTTGTTCTTAAGAAGAATAGGAAACAGGATTGGAAGCCTAAAATGCTAAAATAAATAAAGGAAATTGTAAGACATAAAAAATAACAAATGCTAAGAGGAGATTCTAGTTTCTTTGAAAGTTTACAAGGAAAGTGTAATAAATAAAAATGAAGGTAAATGCAGAATTATTACCTCTTATTTTACTTACGGAAAACAAAGTCTTTCTGAAGCAACTTCCAACTTAAGTCACCTTTAATCCATTTTAACATTGAATTTGCATTCAAAGCATTTTTGAAATGATCAATGGAAGGAAAAGTCCCGCTCATTGATTTTAAAACCTTAAGAAATAAATGTATATTATTTCTAAGCCAAATTAACTTCTCTTGAGCAAATAGTGCCAACTATTATTCTAAGCCGAACATCTCTTCAATCTAGTGGATGAAGCGGCGTTGGAATTCCAACGTCAGCGTATCGGGTTCGATTCCCCTTGAGATAGACCACAAAAAATAGTGAGCTCGCAATTGACGAGCGTCTTTGAGGCAGTGCATAGAGTCTAAGCAAATGCTCCACAGAGCCAATCACAACATAGTGTCTCTTTCTGCGACGTCTCCTCCCACACAAATAACATCACTCTTCCGTTCGGCTTTAAGGAGAAACGGATTTCAATCCATATTCCGCTGAGGCCTTAAGAGGGCGCCATCAATGGTTCCTCCCTCACCGATATGTGACAAAGGCATGCACTACTACCAGTTGACTAACATAAATTCCAGGCACTTCGATTTATGAACATCTGGATGAAACGAGCTTCTGAATGAAACGCGACACTGGATGAAATGAGCACTCTGCTAAACCTAACCCTTGAGAGTCTCGCATATACCTTTTAGAATCCATCATCAAATGCAATACATTGGTTTCTGGAAATATCATACAAGGTTTATGTAATATACTTTCCCCACTTATAAATAAAATCCAATGTTATTTCTTAAGATCCAATTTTAAAATCGAACATCAGGTCTCAACTTAACATTTGTCTCCCTTACCTTAGCTAAAGGAAAAGGAAGGCCAACCACTTTCTCTATAAAAGCTCAGATATTCTGCCTTCTTGTTAATTCCTTCAAAGGCTCTTCGCAAATAGAGACAAAAGCTCTCGTAATAAACTTTCATGCTTTTTTGTTACAATTGTACATATCTATATATATATATATATATATATATATATATATATATATATATATATATATATATATATATATATAAATATATATATATATATATATATATATATATATATATATATATATATATATATATATATATATATATATATAAATATATATATATATATATATATATAAATATATATACACACACAAGAATAAAGACTATTTTCAAGCATTAAGTTTATAAGAACGGATTACTTTCGATTTTTAATATGTATGTAGTTTCCCATAACATCCATGATTATTGAATTAAAATATCCACTCAATTTTAGTAATTAAAGCCTATCTAAACCTAAGGCAATATTCTATCGTCCTCAACAAGAGAATCTTACATGTAAAAAAAAATGGTTATCTGTATCATTTTCCTCTTTTTCAAGGACTAAACTCCATTGCATATCCCAACTTGACGACTTTCAAATATTCCTCAACTATTAGAAAATCTTTCCCTTCCACTCACCCCAAATCGCAAATTAGGATGAAGGCAATTATTTAAACTAATTGACAATTATATATATATATATATATATATATATATATATATATATATATATATATATATATATATATATATATTTTATTAGGTAAAAGGCCATTTTACAATGTATGCAGGTTCTATTGAAGTCCACAGAAGTGGCAGCGTTATTAATTTTAACTTGTATTTTCTTAATATTTCTTACAAGTTTTCTAACGGGGTGTCCGAGGCGAGAAAAAACATCCGCGATGACATTCTTTATTCCTAGACGTCTTTCGACCATGTAGATCATCTTTAGGGAATGAAAAGAAATGGAATTTTTAAAAAGTTGCTACATTATATATATATATATATATATATATATATATATATATATATATATATATATATATATATATATATATTTACTATCATATACCATAACTCGCCATTGAGTTCTCTTAATTATATATATATATATATATATATATATATATATATATATATATATATGTATTCGCTAAAAAACTTTTTCTTCAATTCTCATGCCCATTTGATTCTTTACTGATTAATATTCACTCTCTCCTTTCTAACGTGCCCTTATATCCAATGTGTTGGGTCGTTCTAATTATATTTTTTCTTTCGTCCACTTAATTTAACAAAACATTTTTCAGATTTATTCAGTTTTAATACAGTTGTTTTTAAATTAGAGACTGAAAATGATAATTCCTTTTACTGAAAGCTCTGACTAATCAAGGATAGTCATTGGTTATGACTTGTCAAGACCTCGACTGAGCAAATATGCGTACAGATTCTCCGCTATAAATCTAACAATTCTAAAAGATACAATGGTTGATTAGATTGAAGAAAAAACATTACACTCAAAGGCTTTGAAGGCGGTTCAAGGCTGTAGTATTTAAAACAGCTTCAAGTGGCGTAGTTTCCTTGTCATTGGAAACAGTGATTTGATCTGTGAAGGAGTGTGTGCTTCTGACAGCTCAAGAAAAGGAGACCTTAAACTAAAACAGGCACGAGCTTTTTTTTATGTTGACCAACGCAACTAGGTATAGGGCATATAGAGAATTAAGACCGTCATCCTTGACCTACGAGAAATAGCCAGGACGAAATAATTTTAATAAAATTATTAACGTTTTTACAAAATGTTATTAAAATGCACCAAGTTGGCTGCCTATAGACAAGAAAAACTAATGTAAGGTCTACAATAGACGTTTTTGCACCGTAATTCAAGGTTTACTGAATATATTTCGGAATGCCGGGAATTTATATCCAAAACTAAACTCTACCTTCATAAAAATAAAAATGTTGCGATTCAATCGCAACCACATTTGAATTCTAGTGTTAAAACATTCACAACACAGAATGACTATGACATCGGAGATGGTAGGAACGAGAAAAAGGAAAGAAATTTCGAAAATAGAATGTACCATGCTTGGCAAAAGTCGACTAATAGATGCACAAAGGAGATACAAATCGGGATAGCAAGATCACCTATATCGGAAGTCATATTGCTATAACTTTGTGGGGCCTGCAATATTCTTAATCGAGCTAGAGCCACGTCAAATGATCGTGTCTTCTGAGCTCTATATGACCAGTAAGGGACCTACTGTTTAATAGTTCATAGCTAAAATCTGATACAATGAGCCAACACCCTCTAGCACAGATCCTTAATTCTCGAAGAATAACAAAAACAGACCCTGTAAAAACACCAGCTCTATCCCTCCTGCTCATTACTCGGGATCCATTTATGACTTGGCAAACACCAAAAAATATTTTGTTTTTAGACGCATTCATAACTATTGATAAACCAATTTTCTGTACCTTGAACCAAGAATGGCTGATCTTGCGAAGATGATCTGAACAAGATCTGCTAAGCAAAGTCCGGTGCTCTGACTTACGTGATTTATGACCTTAAGACCTTAAAACTTTTCAATAATTCCCGAACTAACTTGGGGATGACCAGAAAAGTAAAACAGCATAAGAGTTTCATATTCCGTTAAAATTGGCCAAAGAGTTATTATGTTATTGCAATTATTATATCATTTAAAAAAGAATGTAAAACAAAAGGGTTCCAAATATCGTTAGAATCGCCGAAATAGTTACAATGTTAATTACAAATTAAATTAATTCACAGGCTATCCTTGGCAAATATATTATTCGAAATCCAAACCAAAAACCAAAAAAAAACAAAAAAACAAAAACAAGGCACGACCAGCACAGTGAGAAATAGAGTTGCACACGACTAAAAATTATTGGGGGACGAAAATATAATATAATCGGTGAAAAATAAGTACAAATGAGGCAAAACTAAACAGAATAGCAGAAAGTGCAGCCGGTGATGCCATCCAAAGCCAAGATATCGCTTAGGATTGTTAAAACTATTATACATCGCACATACTCCAATATTCAATTTATAACTATGGTTATACACTTATGTGTCTTATAAGATAGTATCCCTGAAGAAGAAAGCTGGATATTACATGCATATGTGATCGTGAATCACAATCAGGATCGGAATTGGTCTCCGATTTTAATCAAACCCTCTTTGCCCTTATGCCCACTCCGCCACAAAATTTAATATAAATCTGACCCTAGTTTTATAAGATATATCTGTACATAAACATACAAACGTTATCACATAACCTCTTCCCAACCTTTTTTCCTGATGGAATAAGTCAAAGAATTACTATTTCTTACAAAACGAATGAACTTAACTTTAAAACCTTAATCTTTAACTCGAAAACCACAGCATTCAAATGTAAAAAATAAGAGAGAGATCTGAAAATTAAACAAAGAGAAAAATTTTCCTCTTCAATTTATAATGACCCGTGTAAGATGACTGAGCCACCATTCGTCAGCCCCCAAAATTAAGGCGATCTCAGTTCAATTTAAGGCATAATAAAATGAAGAAATGAATAACTTAACTGCAAATATATGAAAAGTTAGTCACTCCTTTTAAAGTGCAGAAAGCTTTAATTTGTAGGGATTTGTTGACTATTTGAGACATTTCAAATAGAGTAAATAAAAGGACGGAACACTTTGAATTTCAACGCTAATTTTCAACTTCATAAGGACAAATTTTTGTGAGAAAGTTAAATATGTATTTTATCGCTCATGGCCTTCTTTTAGTTTCTTTTGGGGAAAGTGGGTATTATTTGTCATTGGGAGGAGGTGGGAGTTCCGTTACAGGATGAATTTTGCCCAGATCTTATTTTTTTATTATTAACGAATGATGAGAAGTCATAAATTCAGGTAGCGTGAGTGATCATCGCTAGAATAAGGAGAAAACAAAGTCGAAACGTCGTATTTAATAAAGTTTGAGAACCGAAGGTACATTTATAAAACGTTTAAAGGACTTTCATCCAAGAGGAAAGATAGAACACTCACAATTAGGATCGTTAACATATTAAGATCAGAGAAGAGATAGAAAGATCTAAATAACAGGTAAATTTGGAAAGGAGGGGATTCTTCATAGAAGATACCTTTCAAAGCTCAGTGCATTTAAACACGTCTGTGAAAGAAATTGAGGAAAAAACATGCTGCCATATGGTAATGGAGTTAGATATAATATAATTAAAGGTGTTTCTCTCGAAGGTGATAGAAATACTTCGTTTTCTAATTGATTTAGATAAAAAGCACAAATGTTCAGTTGCACTCCATCAATTTCTTAGCAATTTTTTACTCAGGAGGCAATGATCAAAAATTCAACAGAAAACTTCTTCGGAAGTGACTGGCTTCCAACCTCAATCCAATGATATATATTTATTTTTTTTTAGAAGCCCATCTGGAAACTGCCTACTTGAGCATAAGTCACTATACTCACCACGATAGCTTAGTACTAGGTTACTTTAGAATAACAACATAAAAAAAAACAGAGAAAAATGCAACAAACAGAAAGCAGGTCCAGCGTCGGGGGAGAAGGGGTTCCACCTCCCCCCTGCGCAGGGCCGTGTAACCTCCAAAGAAAACAAAAAACAAACAAACCCACCTAGTTAAATAAAGGGGAGAAGGCCGGCCCCCTACAAAGAGTCATAGAGTCCATAGTTCAATGTGCACGAACCCATCCCGAGTACAAGAGATAAGCGATAGCCTGCCCGCTCGTCCTGGTACCGGGACAATAACATGCACAAAGATCGTTCAGAATGGGACATTCAACAAGAATGTGCCAAACAGTCTAGGAGACAATGCACTCTTCACAGTAGGGCGCAGGCGAGCACTCCATCTAATGGTGCTAGGCCCGCGAGTGTGTCCAATTCAGAGAAGACAGAAACTAACCTGAAGCCTTCGTGGCATTGGTGGGTAGGTCCGTGGGAACAGTCGCGGGTCAATGGCACGCAACTTTCAATTCAATGATAAAAGGAATGAGTGAATGAAAGGGAAGATTAGAGGTAAGAGAATTTGAAAGTTTCGCCGAGACACCATAATCCCTCCTCATTTCACCTTTTGATCTCTTTCCTTATTGCCCATACAAGAAGCTTAATACTAATCAGAAACTGACTGCAGGCCGCAATTAATTAGAACCGTGGAAGAAACATATCTTCCCCAAAGACGTTGTTTGTGCTACCTGCCACGGTATAGGAATGAGTTTTACCAAAAGTGGAGAGTAAGAACTAATGTAGAAAGATGTAGGCAGAGCAAGAAGGCTGCAGGATTTACAAGGGGAGTAACTCGTAGAGAGTCCACGGACAAAGCAAGTGGGTTCATGATGAAATGCTTTTCCCGGCGGTTAACCGACGGCAGATGATTTACGTGTCTTAATTTCGCTGCAGCGAAGCACACAAGTTATAAAGGAAATGACGCTTAATCAAAGTCTTCAGACGATTTCTGACGCAACCGCCGAAAAGAGAGGCTTTACACACTTCTCTGAAAATACCTGTTAGGTTGAAAACTTATAATTGAGGCGAGAAAAGTGGCTAGTTTTCGTATCCTATCGATGGTTAAGAATTTGATAGTATCGTACTTATGGCTTGTGATTCCGGAAAGTGATGACCGTCCAATTTGTGGGTATGACTTTTTCCTCCATGTGAGTAGCCTCACCGTGTTTGCTTCTTTGTTTTTGACTGTTACACTTTTTGCTCCCTTACCTGGTTGTATGGGCAGACGCAAGGTGCATGTAAGTGATATTCATGATTAGAGTAGTTTTACCTTAGCTTGAAGAGGCGATGATATCCCCAAGACTAGTTCCATTATCCGTAAACAAAGTGATTCTCTGTATACTTAGCATCTTTCTCTTCTTCACAGTTATTTTCTTATCAATTCAATTCATCATTTGTACAAATGTGCTTGTCTTGATTGAATTCTGTTTGACTCCCCATTCGCCCGTGTTGATCACCGGTGAAAAGAGACTGATTGATACAAGTAATAATGACCTAACCAAACAGATGAACAATGAAGCGTAAAAAACTATAAATTCATATGATAACCTAAACCATTTGGGTAAAAAGGGACTCCTGATTACCTTTAAAAATGAAGTTTTCCGAGCAATGTAAAATGAGTGGTGAATAAAGGTTATGTAAGTAATAATAACTTTATTGACATACGTTTACATGAATTTTTTGATAAATATTAGATGAAAAATATTTTGAGAATGTTTAGACAAGTGTGTTTTAAAGCCATTTTGGCAAGAGAACGTGTATCATTCAAAGATCAGCATAATTATGACAGAAACAATCTAAGTTAAAGTAATAATATTGGCGCTAATCCATATTATAAAATATCTCAATATACGGCATGGCGATGAAAGTAATAGTAATACATAATATTATACTACCAGTTTAGGAAATAAGCTTAACATAAAATGTAAAGAAAATTGCGGTTAACTGGTAATTTAAATGATTTATAATACAACATTAATGAAAAAAATAGATTGCAATTAGTTTGTATTTGAAATAACCAGAAGATTTAAAATGATAAATGAATTGAAGTTGGTATAATGGATCACGATGAGTACGTTTTAAAGTGATAACTTTATCAAATATCAAATCTTTGCCTAACTTCATTATTTCTATGGTGTCTTTTGATAAGTCATGAATTTTTTTATTGTTTATCAAATAATAAAATAATATTTCAAAGAAATATATATACATATATACAAATGCTAGAAATCAGAGTGAAAACCAAATAATAAAAACAGTAAGCACTCTAGAAATAGGCTAATAAAAACGCTTGTGGGCAAGAATGGGATGTCATAAAGGTTAGGATTTAGTGGAGTGTAAAGTATTATTTATTTCGGACTTCTGTTAATGAACTTCCGGAATTCAAACTTTAGAGCTGGGTTCTGGTCTTGGAAGATAAAAAAAATGCACGTCTGCAATTCTATATATATTTCGCTCTCTTTTTCCTATCTCGGCTAATTCCCTCTGCTGCCTTTGACCACATTTTTTCCTAAAGAGTGGTTAACACACTCTTGTTAGCGCTTATCGTCTTACACAGGGATTGACCCCGCACTCCTTAATACTTCATTGTTCTTAAAGTTTCGAAAGACAGTAGCATTTACGAGATTTGTCAATGGATCATTCTAATCTTTTATTTATTTCATTATTCCGCCTCTTTATATTCATAAGCTATATTTTTTATATTTATTCCTTCCCGCCCCATTTCCTTGATCCGTTGAGTGAAGAACTAATAAGTTATTTATTTCCATTTTTTTATAATCTTTCATTGTACTTTTGTATTATGTTTGCCATTTGTTCTGCCTTTTCCTCTTTGAATGATGAATGGATTGGTTGAGATGTAGGAGTGGGGTTGTTCTAGAGTTTCGACATTTATCAAATCCAGTTTTTAGTAATTGCAAATTAAAGTTATTTTTCTTAGGCTCCCTCACATTTCTAAATACAGATATGCAGGTAAAAGATTAGACGTAGCTGTCGTCAAATCTTGAAACGCGACCAAGGACTTTAGTAACTTTGATTTTCCTCCGGGGAAGGAGAGCTGTGCGCCCGAAGAGTCAGGTCTTAACGTGAGATTGGACTGACTCGCTTCTCTGTAACGAGGGTTGGACTGGGTTTCAATTATGAATTATGCAAGGTCGATTCTTTCACACTGTATTCTGATTTGGTATAACTCATCCTGATATTCTAGTCTTAATCTCCTGTTAACGTATGGCTTATTGTACCCTCAGTCTGTTCTACTTCTGTCTTAATTATTTTATTTACACGACATTCTTATAAATATATGGAGGAGCCTTCCACTATATATTTTATATTTTTATATATTTTATATTTTCTTTATTCAGAAATTTGATTACATAAAAATTTATCGGCAAGTTTTAAAATCAAACTCGGTTCGTCACAACGTTGTTGAAGGGGAATGCGGTGAAATTCCACAAAAGTTTAGATATATATATTTATTAGTTATGCGTGACCCGAGTCCTCACAAAGTTCATCTTGTTAAACAAATTAGTCATTTGCTGTTAACTAGTAATGTCATAATATCCCGAATAAATGACAAGTTCATATATAATAAAAAATAAATGCTAAAGCATAGGTTAACTTATTTAGAGTTCCCAAAATATAACAGCCTTTTTTTCAAAACTATATTTAAGTATGTGGATAAGAAAACATGGTACATAGATAAGTACATATCACAAAAATTAAAATGGAAATTATAGCATATGCAAAGGTACATCTTAGTACATGAATAATTACACTTAAGTATGGAGAAAAGTATATTTTAGCATATAAAAAAGTATAGTTTATGACCTAAAAAAGGTAAACTTTACAATCTTTATAAATAGCTTTTTTGGCATATCGAAAATTTTATTCTGCCATTTAAATGATGGGAACCTTTTTAATATATTAAAAAAGATATTTTTCTCTCTTCCTGCCGCAATTTGTTCCAAACCAACGTGAGCTTTGAGTTCTCGGAATGAATTTGTAGGTCTTTGAATGCATACTCTTTACGATGGATGATCGCAATTAAAGAAGGTGATTGGAATTTGCAATTATTTACAAATTAAATAATTACTAATCAAAATTAATTTACTAGGAAGAGAATATGGTACAAACTGAAGATGGAATTATACACTTCATGAAAAATTGCCAATGAGAATTAATTTAATATTAAGGCACTGAATATTTCAGTTCACTTTAGGCTAAGTGAGTAAACTATAATGACATGAATTGTTTATTAATTGTGCTATTCATTGTATGTTGCAGTTAATTAAATCGCGGTGTGTTAATTAAATGTTCTTTGATTTAGGGGAAATAATAAGATACATTGTGTGGTTGATAATATGTCACCGTTGACAACTCTGATTTATGCGCATGCATGTTCTCTGGCGTCAGTTCTTTCTCCATGCTATATTAATAGTAGAATGAGTTTTGCGCCGTCTGTTAAAGGAGCTTTACCATGGATTAATTTAATCTTCAACAATTTGCAAAAGGCACAATATACTGCTTGAGATTCACGCTGGGAGCTCTAATGCGAAGATCCCACAGGGTTTAACTGTCAACTTGGATGAGTACATCTGCGATTAAGAAGGTGCTACGGTTCATAACCTGAATCTAATCGTTTTGCTACGAAAAAGAACCTTCTAAATTTATCGCCGAGTTTCAGACCAACATCGATTAGGATCCAGCAAAACAATGAATTCGATAACTAGGTATAAGGGCGTGCTTGAGTTTCTTATAAGGCAGAGAGTTCATGAGGTAATCCGCTCCTAATTATACAAGAGGCCAGCTACTGTCGCAGAAGAATAAAAACGAAAGTAAGTAACGTGCTTCCAAGATTGTGAACAAAGAGAAGCAGCCCCTTAAACTTGGCATACTTTCATTCTTTTCAGACAAGAAAAAGTTCCGGCAGGACCAAGTAGTGAACTCGCAAAACAATCGCTAGGTTAATTTATCCCCCAATGGTGTACCGAGGGTCAGGAAAACCCAATTCCCAGTCCACAACACGGTGTTTATTGTGCTCGTAGCAAGTGCCACATTATGGACTTGTTTATTGTCCCGAAGGGCTACATCAATTGTCTAGAGGTCTGTTTGTGCTGGACCTAGGAGATAACCGTTGTAAAACCGTACGCGTGAAAGTAAAACTCTGTACAATACCAAACAGGAAGGAGGATCCCGTCTTGACTGTCAGTGTACAAAACCCGAAAATCTTGCCTCCCAAATCCTCAGACTGAAACTCACTAAATTTTTTTATGTTTAGTGTAGTTGAGAGTCCCCCTAGAGAACTAGGCCTGGAGCTTATGTGCAATAGGCTACCATGCTGCTTGGATGCCATGGTTGAGCCCGGTGGCCATTTTTAAAAATAAATTAATAGTAAAATCCTTCAATTGTTTGAAATGTAACTTTGATAAATATATCGATATACAGGGTGTTTCAAAAATAGATAGAATAACTTCGGGATTATGTTCCCTATGCCTAAATAATAAACAAAAAGTTCCCATGAACATATGTCTGGAAATGCTTGGTTTCCGAGTTATAGGCTATTATAACACATGATAATCAGGATTCTTTTTTATCTCACAGGTGGTTTCTTTCAGCAAAGGATTCCGTTTAACTCGATCAAGTAGTTCTCTGGATAGTGGTGCATCGTGAGTGGACATGTACTCAAATCGAAAGAGAGAGCAGATATGCAGTTCGTGTATGGTTAGATTAGGTCAAGTTAGGTTAGATTAGTTTAAGTTAGGTTAGGTTAGCCTATAACCTAACTTAACCATAAACAAAGTGCATATCTGCTCTCTCTCAATTTGAGTACATGTCCACTCACATTCACTAATAACCAAAGAACTACATGATCCAGTTTTCTGGAATACTGTGCTGAAAGAAACCACCTGTGAGAGAAAGAAAAATTTTGATTAGCATGTGTTTTAATAGCCTATAACTTGGGAACCAAGCATTTCCAGACATATGTTCATTGGAAATATTTGTTTATTATTTAGACATAAGGAACATAATTCTAACATGAATTTTAACGCAATAACCTCTACGTTCTGCATTAGTTCCCATATGAACGGACAAAATCATCAATCAATTTCATAAATGGAGTGTATTAATTTTAATTTTAAATGTTAATCTATTCATAAATTTGCATATTTCCACATTATTTTGTTTTTCTTCACTCTCTCTCGCAAAATATCAATCTAGTATTTTCTCTCTCCGATGAAGGAAAAAGAGAAGTGATCCTCTACAAGACAGATTACGTATCAAAAATGCACAACGACCTCCACCACACTACTAATTTTCTCAACCTAACAGAACTATTAAACAAACTCATTCTTCGTTTGAAAGATAAAAATAACCGTCTTCTTGCTCAAATTTGTCATTGAAAGCCATTACCTACGACTTATAGAATACCCATTATTCTAATGTTTAAGATTAGGTTTTTCTTATGGCCTTAGAAAGAAAAACAAACCTATTTTATCCCTTCCCCACTTCTTGGCCTCTTACTTATTGCCCCCAAACATTTAATCCAACTCCTCAAAGTATTGACCACCAATCAATATATCATACTAAATAGTATTTCTTTCGCTAAAGAGAGTAACGACCTAAGTATTTTTTCTACGCAAAAGATACTTATAAACATCGATATACAGTCTATGTTTACCAACACACCTCTCAATGAAGGAATAGAAATTATTCTTCGAAAAGCGTTTGCTAACTTGAAATACTCTTATGGATTCATCCCTCAAAACTTAAACAGTCATTCCAAATCATATTTAAGGACGGATATTCTTGGTTTCTAAAAATGTTTACCAACAACTAGATGGTGCTGGTATGGTTTTACCCGTTGCTTTTATCGCTGCCGAAATTTTAAAGACAACCATGGAACATAAGATTTTTGAGAACTACTTTCAAACTTTGCCCATCTTTATTATCGCCGTCTATCGAAGACTGCTTCATCATATTTCAAAATAATGAACATGTCAAAAACTTTTTAGAATATATAAACGCACTGCATACCAACATCACATACATCGTTGAATTCGAAAAAGATAATGTGCTTAGATTTCTGAACTTACTGATTAGATAAGTCTGACAACAAAATGAACAGTCAAATATATCGAAAACTAACCTTCACTTGCCTAGGACAAAATATTTCAGTTCGCGTAACCAACCCTTTAAACCAATGCTATAAAAATACTACTTCAATGCGCTTATCATTTAATATCAACCTACTCCTGTCTCCTTAAGGAATTCGAACTTCTTCGAAATTTCTTCAAAAGCGACTCATATCATAGAATTTTATACGATAAATTACTTAGAAAATTCTTAAACTAATAATATGAGCCCAGGTTATTTATTTAGCACTGTTACCAAAGACTTACTCTATGTATCTTTCCCATACTTAGCCTCTCATAAAAATTCCCCCCGTTAAAGAATACTAAAACCTCTCCAGTCATATTTTGTCCAAATTAATCTAAAATCATTTTTACCCATAATATCTCAATTGGCCTAATATTCTACGAAAAAGGACATACTCAATCGAAACTTGCGTAATTGCCTAGATTATACTTTTATTTGTCCTAGGTCTGATCAAGGCCCGTATTTAGGCAGCACTGTTTGTTCTCTGGAGGTCAAGATGTGTTCCCACTTAGCCATCAGTATTAGTATTATCAACTCTTGGAACAATGGGGATGCAGCAGCCATGAAAGTTATATCATACAATCTAAAACAGTTCTCGCTCCTGAAAACTTTAAAAAAATTGAACAATGTAACAAGGAGATTTCTCTTCAAATTTTAGAGTCCATATCTATTAAAATATTTAAACTTATCCTTAATAACGGCACTAGTGCTCCCCCTCTTCTTATAGCTAAACAAACCCTCCTCCCACTGCGTTTTCTTCCCCTCAACATTCCTTTACTTTTAGATAAAACTCGCATGCGTCAGTCTTCTGAAGAAAGCACAACATTTTACAACCAACTCTAAATGCTATTTTATCGTAAAATCCTTATTAAATTGTCTAGATTTCTCAATTCGGCGCTATAAAATCACACGGTATAAGATATTTTTATATTCCGTCTTTAAGAAGGAAATTACCATTGCGAAAGGATAAAATCACTCAGCTAACATTATAAATATTTTCTGAAAAATAATAGGATTTAACTATGTATTTTATAACCACTTTCAGAAATCATATTATCTTCAACGAGAATTTTGTATAAAGATGCCTCACGAGAGAAGAAACCACACAACTGTAGATGAATTTATTTCTTTGATCGAGTTAAAGCCTGTCAACAAATATATCTCACCAGAAGAAGTTATATCTTGTATATGCCAATTGAAAAGAAACAATATCGATCAGCTAGAAGGGCAATACAATATTCAATTTTATTCAGTTGGTGTATACACGTTTTAGTTATAAAGTGTATTTCTTTTCTACGAAGTTAACACAAATGGTGTTGAGTTGGTGACCAAAAGAGGCGTTTGCTGAATGTTGTAAAAGTAGGAAATTAGGATATAACATAAACCTCTAGGCATACCCTGAAAAAGGTAATCCTCAAAACTATGTGAATCATTAAAAAGACATATCCTAATCTCTCTCCCCTCATTCGGTGCTGTGTTTGTTTTTAATTTGGTTAAAATGCAATCTAAACCTAAGAAACCTAAGCCATTTGAAACTTTTTGGAGGTCACAGAAAATTAATATAAGCAAAATTAAGTACTAAACATAGGATTTGGATTAAATTTGATTGAATAAATTTTAAAGACGAGTTATAATGGAATATATGAAAGAAACAAGATATACTATTTTTACATCTGATGACATCTGAAATGTTTTCCTTGAGTTTTGATCACCGAGGTAAATATCTTGTATGGATGTTTTTTGTAGAAATTTTGAATGCCAGATAAAGCCACAGAGTGTAACTGCTATGATATAACACAATAAAATCTTGCATGACTGAATTTCATATCTAATCTTTTGCTTAAGATCTTTAAAACATTACGACTTGCAAGCTCTCTTGCACCCTCTGTAACAATGCCACACCATAATGAGCACATTCTTGAAACAGCTAATCACGGTCCAAGGCGTTTGTTTTATCATAAAAAGATCGGCTTTTTAGAATTTCTAAGTGAATTCTGTTTTTCACATATTATATTCCTTTTAACTATATTCATACCAAATATATAACACAACAATTAAGGGATTGTAATAAAAATATACTGGCTAGATATTATTTTAATTAAAACATGTATGCTCAAAGTTTCCGAACAACTCAACAGCAACGATAAATTCCTGAACTTCCGTTTTATTCTGGAAAAAATTTCATCAAAATTCATTCAAAGAGAACCGAGAAATCCTAAATTCCTATACTAACCTTTTAGGGTGGTTCAGGTTTTTATGCCTGATTGCAGTATATCTAATTAAAATTTTATGAATGCTCCCTTTTGGCCACTCTTTACAGAGCCAAGGTGGAAAAAGAGAGTTAAGCGAGCTTTTTGTTCTCCCCTTTCTCTTTTAGTTCATTTCCTTATCGCTAAAAAATGCGGCCTTCAACACAGGAAGTGTCCCCGACTCCTGTTCTACACCAAATCAGCATTTGTAAATTTAACCATATTATAGGTTACATATAGGTTTATACGAGGATTTGGTGACAAATTGCCTAAACATAAATATGATAATTATTTATTTTGTTTTCGAGATATTTGATACCTGTTACAGACATATCTCTACAATGGCTTATGACACTTCAAAACAAACTCTGGGCTCCACATATCTATTGTTAGCCCTGTTGGAATGATCTAGCTGTATGATGTAGTAGCAAGAAATTAGTATTTAACTTTGCCTTTGCAATGATATGCCGAAAACTACGAGGCTTTGTAGATGATTGTTATGTTTGTCTTACAAATATTGATGGCTTTAATGTTTCTTCCATAAAAGTTAAATCAGATGATCTTCGTCTCTCAAGATACCCATTAGTTAAGGATCTTCTTTATCGGATTGATTAATGTTCTCAGAAGTAAATTCTACCAAGTTGTTCTTTTCTGAGGAAACAGTCTGTTTATTCAAATGGAAAATGCAGTGAGCCCCATTTAATCACCCAAAAAGTCCTAAGTAAAGTTGGGGGTGAGTTGTATCTATCTAAGTAACAGTCAGAACTCTTGTCATTCCGACTGAAGGAGTGGAAGTGATAATATTTCTCTCCATTGATCTATTTTATTATTGTATATTTATCTTTTGTCTATTTTTCCCCTGAACTTATAAATATAGTCTTAAAAAGATGCAGCGAAAGAATTAAACGCTCGGTTTATACGTGGTTACGTTCGATAATTTAGAAAAATTGTAGATCGAAAGTTTATTAATTTGTAGGCCAAATAACACATTTGTTTATACTTAAAGGACATAAACTGTAGAAAAATTCATTACTGTATATCATAATTAACTATTATTCAAATAGATATAATGAAACTATCCAGTCTGGAAGTTTTGCACAAAAATCGTTTTATATAAAAGCAATTTGACTCTGTCTAAAAAGAAATTAATGTCCATAAATCAGAGGTAATTTAGGGTATGGGGAAATTCCCAAGAAGGGCAAACGCAAGGCCTTTGCCTTTTGTTTATAATAATCATTGTTAAGGAGATATAAAAATTAATGAAAAATAATTAGATAAAGCAATCACAATTATTTTATTTCATTGAGATAAAACATAGACATTTTAAATAACACAGGAGAGTAGTTTATTGGCATTTCTTTATAATAAAATGAAAAAAAAAAAAATTCACTATGATAATGTTCAAAGTAAAGAAAAAGGGAAGGAAGTGTAATTGATTAAATAAAATTACCTGTGATCTATAACCTTTATAAAGAAAAGTCATGAATAAATTTTATATCTATTAAAACTACCAAAATATAGGAAGTCAATTCACTATTTTTTATTCTTTGCCCGCAAACCCTTTCTAGGTCTGCTGCTATATTTAAATCCCAGCTATTTATGTAAAAACCGCAATTACTGAAAGGGGTTGTTTGAGTTTATGTTTTTCGATTTCATCCAACATTCCATTATTTAGGTTATATTTTCCAAATCCTAGCGGAGGGTGGAGTTAATCGCAATGATATGCCCTGCCATATCGCTGATTAGTTCGATATTTAGTAAAAAGAAATTTCACTAAATATAGAACTAAATAAAATCATTAAAATGCAAAACAACACATGTATGGAAAGAAACTCGTTTTACCCTCCTCAGTATTCGCCTGCTGTTAAATTAATTCTCGAAATAAGCCATAGCATTTATAGAAAAATTGTTTCATTTGAAATAGGAGATAAAAACTGTTTTAGCCATATGCTCCTGATTTAAATGAAGCCAATGGATTTTATGACTGACCCAGAGCGTTTAGCAAATAAAAATAAAGGTATTTAACATGGGAAAAGATTTTTTCCGGATGGTCAATAAACCAACGTGAAGTCTCATTGTATCGAAACCCCTGTTCAAATAGCTGTGTATAATGTCAGCATAAACCAGCAAGATACATATGCATTCTGGGTAGACAGAAATGAACGTCATATATTTATGTTTATAGAGAGGCTGCTAATTTATATAAAAAGAGGAGCTAATTGTCGTAGTATAGCATTTATATATATATTTCCAAATACACTGATGCTCTTGGCCGACCAGTTGGTGGTAAGAGTTAATGAGAACGGGCATAAAACCATCCCCCAGTACGTAGGTTTTAACTATCTAAGTAAGAGAGTGCAGATTGGCCTTAAATACTGAGATACATCTGAGTGCAGTTCAGATTATTGAAAGAGGACGAAAAAAATAATATTCAATAACATAAAAAGGAAATATTAAATACCTTCGTAAGTGGGTTTAAATGAAAATATTTGGTCAGATGAAACGAATTACACTCGGTGTCATTTAGACAAGTCAAAGGGATTATGGCGGGTTAAATACCTGACTCGGAACGAAGTGTTTAAAGGGGACACGTTAAGCTGAAATACAAACAAAGATTATTAATATGGAAAGACCTGATAATAATAAGATCCGCGGGCGACGGGGGCTTGCAATAATGAAACTTGAAGCGATGAAGGGTAAAGGATATTCAGGGGGCAAGAATTGCAAAAGTATAGATTTTACCTCATAGTTATTGTTGATGGAGTACTTGCAGGAATCCACGAAAGAACGGCCATGCAGGGAGCTTGCCAATCGTCTGGCGCAGAGGCCCTCGGGAGGAGGGGGGAGCTTTAGCTTTTAGGGAAACCAAATCCAGATTCATGACGTATCTTTGTGTGTAGGGCGAGCAGGTACTAACTCAATCCAGCCAACCCTTGGTTAAAAAGGGTTTGACGAGGCGGAGAAATAGCCTCAGGCCACGGCACACATAAAGTTAGACAAACATGGAGCTCGGAGAATAGCCAACTTCCAGCCACGGAATTAGAGATAAGGAGATTTAAAGAATATTCTTCCGAGTTGTCTCTTGCTTCGATGGTAGGAAGTTGAGAGATCAAATTGCCTCAAACGCAGGAGTAGGTCTCTTCGAGTAAACACAGATGTGCTCAATAAAGCCGCGTTGACTCGATTCCTGCTTTGTTTAACCTTGCTTTTCACGCTCTATGTTTCGAGTTTAAGGCCCCCTGCATTTCTGAGGGTCTGAGGTTGACCTCAAGGTTCTATTCTTCGACACTAATGAATATTTAAAGAGTTAAATAATTCTGGCCTGTGTGCATTAAGTAGTAAAGCATTTGTTAACATTTCAGTAAAAGTATAAAGTAAATGAAAAATAGTTACCATAAAGTAAATGAAAAATAACTACCATAAATAATAGTACATGACTACAGGGCTGAGCTAGACTTAGTTTAAAGAAGAACTACTCTCCCTAAGCTCGATCTTTTGCTGAGCATTAGGGCAGAAAATCCTTGTTTGGGGGAAAGTCTGTAGAGTTCAGGACCTTCGATCCGGATTTCATTCCAATTTATAGGCCAAAATATAATAAATTTAATAACCTTTTTGAAGGTTCTGCACCTTTTCTTCTGTCTTCAAAATTGTTTTAAAAGGCAGAAAATATATATGGCAAAAGCCCTGTAGTGGTTGATATCATCCGCAAAACTTGCCATTGCTCTTTCTTTGCATGTGACATGGGGGATGAGCCTTTAACTTGTGAGGTGGGTAAGAAGATATGGTAGAAAAATTCCTTTGAGGTTCCTAGCTTAGAGAGATACTGAGTTGGATGGGGTAACGCTTTGGGCGAAGTAGAGTAACTAAGCCTGGTAGCTTAGCACGAGAACATCTGACCGGCAATCAGCTGACCCGGGTTCGAGTCCCGGCCAGAAATTTCAAACTTTTCTTACCTGGCGTTATCTCTGTCTTCTCGGTAAAGGATTGCCTTCATTGTGCCGCCCTTTGGTCTGTTTGATTCTAGTGTTCTTCTAATGTCCCTTTCTCTAACCTCTAAAAAACTCCTGTTTCTTGTCTCATTGATCGTTCGCGTCCAATTTATCTTCTTGTACTATCTATATATATATATATATATATATATATATATATATATATATATATATATATATATATATATATATATTAATTTTTTCATATTAAAAAGCGTAGTGTGGAATCAAAATAACTGCGTGTTGATTATTATGTAAGAGACCTATACGAGATGAATTGATGACTAGAGCATCGTTGAAATACTAGTGATTATGACTAATGAGGCTAATGTCTTACTACTCGTTTTACAATTGGAAATTAACGTTTATGTATCTAATTTTATTATTATTGATGGCATGGAGACGTTTATCTCACCCTGTATAATACTTTTATATTTTGTATCCTTTTAATATCCGGTTTATTATTCGCGTAAATAGGTAATTACGAGGGGCAGTCAATAAGTTTTGCCTCGTTGCAGTTGACGCCTTTTTCACCGGCTTGTGAAAATTGTGGCCGTAGCCACTTGCCTGATTTTTTCGCATTTATCTGACGCAAAATTCTTATCAGCGAGTCCATTGTAAGCACATTAACGCTAACAGTTCAGGTGAAGTGGCTTCCACAACAATCAGAAGAGGCCTAAAATTCATTGAGATCAACGAACCTAGATCAGGGATTCTTGATCGTTAAAATTGAAACAAATGTTCTCAACAGTAGATTGCAGAGGCTACCAAGCCACGCAGAGCAGAGAGCAAAGGATCCAGAGAAGTCAATACTAACACAGAGGAAGAGAATCGCTCAATTTTAAATCCAAAAAGGGTGGGGAAATTATGGATGAAAATCAAAGCACTTCCTTTAATATTTGCAGAGCAAACCATCATCGGAGCAGTAAACCCTTTTAACACTCGCTATTCTAGCTGAAGTCATTAGCAGAGCGTTGAGAATTCACCGTTATTTTCTAATTTACTTTAATTTTATATATGATAAAATTAAAACAAATAAGTCAGCCCGAAACGGGGCATTAAACCAAATAAGAAATAAACCCGATGAGGACATACGACCTCTATCAATACTCTAATCACCAAAAATATAACCGAGCAGAAATACCAATAAGATACCAGAAGAGACTAACCAGAAATGAATCAAGTTAACCGAAACTAATTAATCGATAATTGAGAAAAGTATTAAGTACAATAATTCCAAACTCTAATATAAAAATGAAAAAGCTAAGTGAAAAGTGAATAGAACAATGTGAAATGATATAAGCCAAGTCAAGTGAAATTAATTTTAAGGCAAATAATTAAAGTGAAGCAATAAAGTTAAAGTGTAAATATCCAAAGTGAAAAATGACGGTAAATTTATATTAGCTAATGTAACACCGAAAAATACAAAGCATAAGCAAAAGAAACAACAATCAGCATTATCTCATGCAACTGGAATACATATAATATCATAGATGACACAATAAGCACCTGAATGAAAGAGGAACTGAAATAGATTAGGTGGATCACCCAGTATCTATATGAAGCTGAACGAGCAATTATGAAATAAAAGCGCTAAAGAAATGGAAGGAACTAAATAATAAAGTAATGCATGTTTAGAATCCCTTATTCAGCTAAAGCGGGAGGTATTAGTTTATACCTTCTAATAGAAAGTAGAAACTTCGCCCTCCCAACGTCTTGGGAGGTTTAGAGATAAGTACCTTAAGGCAGAGAACTTTCCAAGATGCAAAATTTCTTAAGATTTGAGCTAAGATTGGCTTCGGTAATCCTATCTTCCCTGATGGCAACTTTATTAATTGGCTTAAAAACAAAAAAAGAAGTTGCAAGCTTAGCCATTTTCTATGTATACCTTATAGCATAGAGAGAAAGAAAAGTGACCATCTGTACATGGTACTCGCATGCTGCCTCTATTCACTGCCTCGCACCACCTATATGCCAACAAGATCAAGGTAATACTAGGGACCTTTTCTATCACTGTAGATACTACACTTCCTCCAGAAGATTTCAATAAACAGGTTATAACTTTACCATCTCTGAGTCTGACCTTGCACAGGTCAAATTACCAAAGGAGACAACCTTATACTTTTTCACGAGGCCTTCCATGACACGCATTTCCGAGAGGATGTTTCTTGAGCTCCAATGTCTAAGGTGAGGAGTTTCATGCAAACTACCAAATATAGAATCGTCCACAACCACTCTATTTACTGACGATGTACCAAACCACCTCCCCATTCTCTCTTCCAGTGCTCCACTAAGAACAAAATGAGTTTGAGGCGAGAGCGTTGCTTGCAGCCGCACTCCCGTTGGTCAAAACTCATCTGGGTTCTAGAGTCCAGTGGACTCTACCTAGCCATATCAAAGACCCAAGATTAATTTTTTTGCCCCCACTCTTTCAGATGGATTTCTGCAGGCCGACCCCAATAAGGACTTCCCTCAAATGTGACTTAGGTCTATTTATTCCCAGTTCAGGATCCTTGACACCGCTGAGTGGATTTTCAAAGGGATCCCATCTACCCAACTGCATGTAATGATGGATTCGAAAGTCTCCCTGCCCTAGATATGAGGGTCTCTTTTTGGGTGAATCTTGACTCGGGGTGCGATTTTTCCTATTCTAAGTCAACCATCGAGCAAGAGCCTACTGATGCGCCACATTGATGAGAATCTAAAAGAGAGTAAGCATCCCTTCCCTCAGATTGCAGCCATCGGGTTCCCTCATTTTGTTGAGTGATAATTTTACGGCTGTCATTCTGGCTGAGGAGACTCCTTTCATGGCCGAAGAAAAGAGGGTTTACTCTTCTCTTACCTTTCCCCTACTAAAAGGAATAGAGATAAAAAATAAGAAGAATAATAGTGGTTCTTGTCATGCCGTTAAAGATGAGGGAGCAAAAGGGTCTTCATCCATTTGGTCAAGAGATCAGAGCAATAATGGCATCTCCAACTCGGGCACCGTGTGCTTGGTAATTATAAGGTAAGCGCAGACTCCGCACCACCCGAGATCTTCATTAGAGTGTTACTTGCTGATTTTTCACATAATATACCAAACTCACTTCTCGCTTCCAGCGAAATAAAAAGTTTTAATCCCTGTTTTACAATGAGCAATGTTTTTTACACCCAAAGGATATAATAAGACAAAAAAATAGGCTTAAGTATTTTATTTTTTTAGTCACCTAAGGGGAAAATCAATATGAGTACATACACAGAAATTTGTAAAAACTTTTCGCAAAGAAAGTGTTTAATTTAAGGGAGCAAAAACGTGTTAATTCAAAGGTTGAGTGGTGGAAATAGGAAAGACACGTCTACTACTTGAGCGATTTCAATGGCTATGATGGCAGTCCTTCTTAAAGAGTAGAAAAAAAAATTGTATTCCTTGGAAACAAAACGTCTACAGAAAAATTAAGTTTCTAAAATTGTAGAAGAGTGAAATTTAATTTTGCCAATAACTTTCTTAAATTATATATGTGTAAAAGAGTCGTCACTAATTCCCCCGTACAGGGATCTTGATTTCCTTCAGAAAAAATTCCAAGGAAATTAATATTGAATTATACTGGCCATTATTGTCTTCTAAATAATATATTACTAACCTTATATCACTAATGGAAAATAAGCCCTACCCGACTGAGAAAATACTTCAAATAAGCTATTCTTACCAGCGAGAGTATCCCTATCAGTAGTATTGTAGGTGGAGGGTCGAGTGAACACAAACTTGGCCTTCTATGTGCGTATCTACATACGTACACACGCACATGGACTCGCACTCAAGTATCCTCCCCTCTACTCTAGCATTGGTCAGTACTAGCCTTGGTGACATGCAGGTGTCCCCTTCCCCCCCAAATACTTTGGCCAGTGACCTTTTTTCGAACGATTCAGAGTCTACACACACACACACACACTTGAAAGCGTTTTGAATTTTCAGGATTTTTCTTTTATGCAGGTGTCCTGCTAGCCCTCTAGCATTGGTCACTACTAGCCTTGGTGACATGTAGGTGTCCCTCCCTCTCGCAATACTTTGGTCAGTGACCTTCTTATTGAAGGATTTAGACTTTCTAAGCCAAGGACTAACATCGATATTGCATACTTGGTTGTTTATCCATCCTCCCTTTTCATTTTCAGGGCACACGATTTAATGAAGCAAAGAGATAATTATCTTTCGATATTGTTTTATTTGGATGTAAATCTTTCCTCTGTTATCTTGGATTATTCCAAATGTTTTCCAATCGATAAATAAGGACACAAATATTGCTTCTTTTCTCTCCAAGAGGTCTAAATTAAGAAAAGAGATAGCTATCACTTGTTTAAACTGGACCATCTATCAAACCTTATTTTTTCCAACCTTGGCCACACTCCCTCATCCGACTTAAATAAACATACGATGGGGGGTTAATAGGTTTTGCAATTCGGATATAAGGAAACGAGAAATGAGGAAAAGTGTTTTTATTATTTTTCAATATAACTACCCTCGACTTCAATGCACTTGCGCCATTTGTCCCTGAGGCTTCGAATTCCCGACAGCCAGAAATTTCCCGACTGCTGTTCAATCCCCTTCTAGAAGGCGAGCTGGACATCCTTCATCCTCCTTAAAGAGGCGTCCACGCAGTGCAGCCTTGAGCTAGCGGAATAAAAAAGTAGTCGCTAAGGGCTAGATCTTGACTGTAGGGGGAATGGTTGAGCTACTCGAATCCTCCCTCGCACAGGGCAGCTTGTGTAACTCTGGCCTCCGAATTTTGACGATGTTGAATTCGATCATGGGGCGTGAGTGTTTCTAGGGACCCAACGGGCAGAGACCTTGGTAATGGCCAAATTGTTGTGGATGATGTTGATAACACTTCCATGTGATATTCCAAGTTCTCGCTCGATTTCTTCGATTTTCGAGGATCATCCTCTCCACACTGGCCACATTGTCCTCGTTGGTCTCGTTTGACAGGCATCCTGGACGGGGGCATCTTCAAGGGACTCACGCCATTGCGAAATTCCCTATTCCAGCGATCAATGGTCGCATAAGAAGGGGCAGGGTTGCTGTACATTGAAACCATGCATTCATGGATCTCTTTTGCATTCTTGCTTTCCTTGGTCAAAAGTTTGATCACTGCGCGGTGCTCAACCTTCTCCATTGCTGAAAAATTGTGAGTGACGATCTGCGAACAGCTACTGCTTCTTAAATAGAGAAGGCAGGAGCATGCGGCTGCAGGTGCTGACTTGTCATAACTTGTTTTTATACCCCCACAAACAGCCATCCCCCGTCCTCTGTTTTGCCCTACCGATTCGCAAAACTAATTGATCGCCCCTCGTATATGTTTTTTCTTAAAGAAGTCACAATTAAATAAAGATATAGTTATATTTTGTTTAAATTAGATCATCGACCAATCTTACTTTTCCAACCGTTACCCAACTCCCCTCCCCCAAGTTGTAGTGATATCAAAAGGCATTCTAGACCTTCTTCATTTAATTATTATAGATCACAGCTTTTTGGTAAGAAGATTTTTCCTCGTACAGTATTTTAATCTTTTTAACTAAGTGTAAGAAAACGAAAGACCTCACAGAAGATGAGTGGAAATCTTGTGGGAAGATTTGTGATTTTCTTGAACATTTCAGCCTTTGTCTGTTGACAGCTCCTTTCAAAGTCTAAGTTATTTTCTACTCTTTTTTTAAATGGGTTTTTAAAAATTTTAGTTTGATATAATGATTTATTTTAATTTTAAACAGAAATATGCGTATTTTTCTACTGATTAATAAATTAAAAATAAATATTTAATTTATACTACCCAAGTTACATAATATAAATATAAATATATATATATATATATATATATATATATATATATATATATATATGTATATATATATATATATAATATATAAATATATTTATATATATATATATATATATATATATATATATATATATATATATATATATATATATACAGTTTGTCAATACGATTCACATTTAATTTTATTGAGTGGACAGGATCAATTTTTTTCTTTACATTCCATTTAAAAGTATTCTTTACAACATTTCTCAGTTTCTTTCATCATTATATAAATCAAATTGCTCAATAAAAGATGGATATGATTTACCGTTTGTCATCTGCTGAATAAAATATACACAAAACAAGCCACATGTGTTTGAAAAGTAACTCTAAACTCTGAATGGATTGACGATAATAATTTTATTCATTTTTACTAAGTGTTTACGAATATAAACATTATTCTGGAACCCTAGAAATAGGTGGTCGAAATAATACAAACGTTTTTTGTTAACAAACAAAGCGGGTCAATGCGAACCGGGTCTATGGCTGCTGCCCAAATTAATTATGTAAACTGCTGGCGGTTTTAAACGTAAACATAGATCAGTGTCTCTCGCAAAACAACCATAAAAAACTCGTTTTGTAGTTTTATCTCGATACAATAGTTCTTCTATTTCTACAGCATTCATTTTATTAAGAATAAACTAATACGTTCCTAGACTTATCTCTCTCAATAACAGACTGAAACTCTGCATATATAACAAAGGAGTCCCGTTCTATTAATGGAGATTTAAACTTTAACTGTACTGATAATGTTCCTTGTTGTATAGGATTGGAGCATTCTCCAAGACAAGTGGTACTCGTGTCCTGATTTAGGTTAATACAATAATTATATTTACTTTTTATAAATTGTTTATACGTAAGTCTAATACTCTGCCCACCTCCAATACACCCTATACCGTTATATAACGAGTAAAACGCCCTTGACCCAATTGGATCTGTATCGTCCGAATAGTCTAATTCAAATGGTCTTTCAACTTCATTTCCCTTTATATAGATAGTGATCCAGAATGATTATCCATTCCTATAACCATGCGTGTAGGTATTCGCCCCATGAAAATATTATCCACACTCCTCATTGATATTCCACTCACAATTGTAAAATTTCGCATGCGAACTTGTGTGATAGGGTACTTAGCGTTTGATTTAAGCAACCTATTTTCTCTCTCTTGATAAGCTGATGCTGAAAGAAGGACTTTTGCTATTTAGGAAAACTCTCTAATAATTCGATTTTAGCTTCTAAAACGGTCTGGCTTCTAAATAGGATAAATGAATGTGGTGCTCTGGATAACTTTATCTTTATTGAGATCCCATTAATTAACAGATTATATTGTGAGAAGTAATCAACGTGTAGTTTTCCATATGCATCAATTATTTTTTTGTGAGATCTGCTATATTTCTTCTCTATACTTTCTTTACTAGAGTAATATCCTGCAGTGGAAAGAAAAGTAGATTTTTCTTTTTCAGTATAGTTCAACAGGGTCTCTAAATATGCACGATAGGGGTAATTATTTCCAATCGAATTTACAGATGTTTCATTTAAATAAATATCAACATTGCTGAACAAAGTGTGAAGAATATTATTTTTTCAGAAAAACATTGTCCCCATCTTGACGTTGGCTTCTGTTTGACTTCACAATTCTTGATTTAATATAAAGATAAACAAACAAGGGTCTACATAATACTTTCCGTTACCAGATACATAATATTCAACGAGTGTGAGGTCGAAAGAGATATTGCTGAGGGAAGAGTAAGACTGATAATTGTTTTCAACTATTGAAGTTTGGGTTGGAGGAACAGTAAACAAATCAAGTTCTGTCTTTGAACAGATATCACTTGTTGGATTAAGATCATTCATTTTACATGTGTAAAATTTACAGCCGTTGATATCTTCATGAGAACATCAATGAAATGTCTGATGGCTTATATTATGAGAAAAAATATCCCCAGCCTCATCATCATCATCCATTTTCAACTTTCTTCTATTCTTCAACTTCTGATTCATCCATTTTCACTTATTTATTACAGCTATTTTTTTCTGATTTCCTCTCATTATACCTCTCAGATTTTAACTTTCTTCTAATATACTGTCTAGTATCTTTAGTGATATTATTCTTTGCCCTTCCCAGCTGGTCACTCAGAGCTTGCTTCGCACTCTTTTCATGACAATATACTGAACAGTATCGAAACCGGCTGTAATAGCCTTCATTCCTAGATAACGACCACCACTCTTTAGGTATGGTGCTGTATTTCTGAATAGGGAAGAGAAGAGGGATCCAAGACCATGTCCCTTCTGGGCTCTTAAGCCTTTAACCACGCGTGGTTTATTCAACATTTGTAATTAGCGTTTAATATTTACTCTTAATGTGTAGTTTTATCATAAAATGACCAACAAAGAATGGAAATTTTTCCCCTTCGACCGTTCCTATATAAATATAAATTGATCTAAAGTCACCTGTTCTTGGATTCAGATAGTGTGGATTAACAAAAGTTATACTGAATTAACTATCATTTAAAGGAAGATGTGTCTTGCCTACTAACTTATAGTCTACAAGGTTAGAGTAAATGTAACATGATCTCGGATGAGATATAAGATCAGTAATATCTATATTGAACGCTGTACAATGATTTAATTTGGGGATATCATCTCTGATAGATCTTTTCATTATAGTGGAAAATTCTTTTGACAGATGAATTAATAGATATTTTTTCCTTTTTATATTGACCAATGAACCTGAAGTGAACATTAATATATAATCAGTAGGCATTTTCCGTTGCTTTCTGTCAGATTAAAAAATTAAATCTTGAGATGATAATTTCTGTTTCCTTTTCAGATTCATTTTCTCTATGAGTGCTTTTTCATTTTTGTAATATCCAGCGTCTATTCATATATCATCATAAGCATAGTCAATTTCTTTTATTTTTGTTACCTTTTCTCTTGGCTATATAGTATTTGATGAATAGTTGTTTACTTCCGCGATTTTCCGATAGACTCTGAATGCGTGTGTAGACTTAGTAACATTATAGATATTCCCTGTAAATTGAAAGTCACAAAGACCTACTTAATAATACCTGTGGTTTGTTATTATGGATTTGTGCACTTTTATTATTCTATAATCAGACTTGGTATTTTAAGGGGAAACATCCAGGGAAGACGAAGAAGGAAGAGTGACATAAAAACTCTCTGGCGCCATCTTCACAACTGATATAAAACCTTCGACATCTCCCACCTTTATATAATATTATGAATGTATTTGCTCAAGATCTTAGGGTAATATCACATGCCTTGATATATGAGTTAAACGATTCTTAGGACCCTCTCCACTTTACTAAATATAGCTGGTTGTTTCCATGCCCTTTCCCTTTAACTATCCTCTCCACTATATATTTCTTACGGGAGTCAAATTTTACTTTCAGTAGTTCTTCTTCATAAACCTCACCTTCAATATGTTCTCCATTTAAATCTTCAATATAATACAGGGCTAATACATTTGAAATTTTATATATCTTATAGATTTCCTTACTCCACCCAATTTCGTACCCTTATTTAAATTTACTGGAGACGCGTGAGATTCAAACATAATCACCGATCTTATACGTGCTGCTGTCAATAAGTTTTGCGAATAGGTAGGGCAACACAGATGAAGGGGGATGGCTGTTTGTGGAGGTGTTAGGACAAGTTATTACAAATCAGGACCTGCAGCCACACGCTTCTGCCTCTTCTATTTAAGAAGCAGTAGCTGATCGCAGATCATCAGTCACAAATCTTTCAACAATGGAGAAGGTTAAGCACCACGCAGTGATCAAACTTTTGACAAAGGAAGGTACGAATGCAAAATAGATCCATGAACGCATGGTTGCAGTGTACAACGACACCGCCCCTTCCTATGCAACCATTGCTCGCTGGAATAGAGGGTTTCGTCATGGTCGTGAGTCCCTTGAAGATGACCCCCGTCAGACGTGACCAACGAGGACAATGTGGCCCGTGTGGAGAGGATGATCCTCGAAAATCGACGGTCAAGGTCAAAGAAATCGAGCAAGAACTTTGTATATCACATGGAAGTGTTATCAACATCATCCACGACAATTTGGACATTACCAAGGTCTCTGCCCGTTGGGTACCTAGAAACCTTACGCAGCGTGATCGACTGCAACGTCGTCAAAGTCCACAAGGCCAGAGTTGCACAAGCTACCCTGCGCGAGTGCGGATTCGAAGAACTCAACCATCCCCCCTACAGTCCAGATCTGGCCCCCAGCGACTACCTGTTATTCCGCCAGCACAAAGCTGCACTGCGTGGATGCTGGTTTGGGGAAGATGAAGGATGTCCAGCTCGCCGGTCAGGAGTGGATGGAACAGCAGTCGGGAGATTTCTGGTTGTCGGGAATTCAAAGCCTCAGGGAAAAATGGCTTAAGTGCATTGAAGTCGAGAGTAGTGATATTAAGAAATAATAAAACACTTTTCCTCATATCTCGTTTCCTTATATTCAAATTGCAAAACTTATTGACCGCTCCTTGTACCTTCAGTTCTCTGCTTCGGTATAGCAAAATCCTGTATAACTTTGAACGGTGTGTTCCCAATCATTCTATGTCTAGAATTATTATGAGCCTTTGCAAAATCTATTACGTCCATGTATTTCAAGGTAGGTATTATTAAAAGTAAACTATCTAAAAAGTCTTTCTTTTATTGTTCTTTGTACACGCTTTACAAGACTAGCTTTGTTTAGAGAGTGAACATGATCAATACCGATATTGAATTCGCTTAATAAAGATTTCATCTCATCTCCTTTAAACTCTCCTCCATCATCAGAACATATATAACCAGGAATCCATTCGGATTCTTCCATGAGATTTCTGACAGCATTTAACACTACCTGGTCCGTATCCTGCTTTAAAGGAAGTAACCAGAGATATCGGGGATGTATATAAGCGTAACAATCGACGGTTCATTTCTAAGAGAATATCTGACTAGCTTACAGTCTTATATGACTATTCAATGAAAAGACATCTTATCTTAAAATCCAATTTTATTTTACATCTAGATTAAAATACATAATTTCAATTAGAATTTCATTGATGTTCGCAACTTTCTTAGTTTGTATACATTTATTCATTCTCTGAATCAAAAGAGGTGGATTAATCGAATCGGTATTCGATATGTAACGGGTAAAAAGGATCAATGTTTATTTTTAATCCAGCATTATACTTTTTAAAATTAATATCAGAAGGTTTTTTATATGATCCAGTATTTGAATAAACATATTTGTAAAAGAATGGGCTATGAAAAAATACTATTTCTGTCTTGGGTAAACTTAAACTTTCTTCTTGCAAGTCTTGATGACGCAGGCTGGTGACACTCCACCCTCTGCACATTTATGGTGAGACTGGTTGATAAATAGATATTCTATTAAATTTTCTGTACACGTAATGGTCACGTAGTCATAAAGATCCCTGAGAACAAATTATTTAACAAGTTCGCTACTGTTCCTCTTGTTGAGAAAAAAGTGGAACTCATCAAATGAGATATTTTTTATATACTAGACTTCTGTGATGGTGGTTTCAGTTTTCCCTATTCATCAAGTCCATCGTTGAACGTAAGATAACAGACATCAACCGCATTCCGTAAGCACTTCATTTGACGAAAACTTTGATGAAACCTGTCTTCAAGTATTAGAAAAGTGTTGACTTCATTCTCATTGTACAGCGCATTTTTAAATCGTGTAGGAATGAACTCTTCATCCCTTTTCTAGTAAACACCAAAATGGATACTTGGAAATAGACTGTTAGGATTGGCCTCCTCTACACACTTTAACTTCTTTACACCGTGGTCCTTCACCAAACGATCAACATAGGGGAAATTTTCCTGTTTTAACCTGCGTATAGTGGGTTCTTCCATAGGTATTTTCAAAGATCACTCTAATATAACCAAATTTTGTTCTAGTAATCTTCAAAAGGCTGAATATATTAATTTTATATTCTTGTTGTATAATGTGCTTCACCTGGAATCGAGACATAGCTTCTTACGCGTGAGTATTCGTGTGAATTTGGACAGACAGTGAGAAAACAGCTATTAGGATAGGGTTTCTCTGACGCGGTTTGAATTTTCAGATTTTTTCTCGTTTCAATATAACAGGGGGTTGCCAATTAACCCTTTACTATTATTTGATTGGACCGTCTAGTTGCCATTTCCATTAGTGAAATTAATTAATAATTCAACTGGTTCCCTATTTTGGTTTGTTGGCGATAGTGAGAAATACGACTTGTGTTTGCTCAAATCCTTGAGGTTGAAGTAGATGAAGTTAATGCATGAGTAATATTTTCTAATTCTTTCCGGTGTTGTAAATTTTATATAATAGATTTCGGGAAATTAAAAGATATTAACTTTGCTCTTACTTCTTCCCAGAAGACAAATGGTGGTCTTTTTCACGTTCTAGTTAAATCATTAAGGATGTCGATAATGTTAGATTGTGGGAGTCTTTTACCGTGGATTGTAATCATCCCATTATTATCCCAACTGAATTCCTTTGTATTTTTTAATGTCTAATTAATTATTATACTCCTTTAACGAAGATTAGGCTCCAGTGTTTTTAGTACTTCATCTGCATATTCGTTTATTTGATCCCTATCATTCTGGTTAGCATTAGTGGGAGGTGAGTTTACAACATTATCATACTGTTTTAAATCATGCTCCATCGTGTTCTGATGAAGTATAATACGTTTATCTGGTGGGATGTGAGAATTATTGAGTAGAGTAGTCAATTCTCTCTCGAAAGTTAAAAGTCTTTTTTGAGATGGTATTAAGTTTAAGGGTAGCTCTCTCTCTCTCTTTCTGGATAAACAATATTTTTTTCATCTTAGAAGGTTTGAGAGAAGAGGTGTTAGAACAAATCATTAATATTGGTAGAAACGATCCTCCACGGTGATTTATTATTTTTTTCTTCAGACGTATATGACCTGGCTTCCGAGCTAACATATGTATCAGCCGTTTGAATTGAGATATCTTTTGTTTATGTGATGCTGTCATCAGAACATTATCTTTTATTAGAATTTGATATATTTCACATACACATTTGACAAAATCACTATCCATGCTTCCTATGATTGATTTTTTCATCATTTTAGAAAGTGTAGGGAAGGCACGAAAGAGATAGGTGTATCTTTTCATTTTAAGGTTCATTCTAAATGATATACGTTTTCGAGTTCGTTTAAAAGTTTCTCGGACTGAAGTCGCAGAGCAAGTAGCCATAAGGTTTTGAGACTGATTCTTCATACATCTTCATGAAGCTTTTACGTTCACCAGGCATTATTTGTCCAGCAAATATATTTATCTGGGAGAAGTCTCTCCTTTGGTTAAATAAAACTAAATTGTGACAATTTAAGGCTATATTGCGCATATAAGAATTTTTATAAAATAGATTTTGAGCCACTAGGAATATGGAGATATTCTTATGGTGGGAGGTAACTGTAAATATCTGCATCTATCTTCTGCATTAAGTCATCTAAAATAAGAAGTGTATGATTTTTTCTATCTAGAGATGAAACATCGTACACCCCTTCATGAAAAATCACTTCGTTTTTAAATTCTTTATAATCTTTCTGCCACACAGTATAACACCAGATGACTCTATCAACACGCTGATTAAACATCTTATCTCTATTTCGGAGTATACGATATAAGAAGTGGATTTTTCCGCTAGACGTCAGCCTAATGATCGATGAAGTGCATGGGGATACAAATTTAAATTTTTTGACACTTTCTTCACCCACACTTTTCTTATGTACAATGAATGATACAGCTTCTTTCGGATAACTATAAACAAAAGCCTCTCTCTAAAAAATGATTTTTCATACCTCCTTCGCTCATGCTTTCCTTTTGTATAAGGAATGAACCAACATCTTTCAGATAACTATATACAAAATGTTTTCTTTCTTTATAGATCATCAGAAACAGAAAAGATGTTTACTCCCCATGCAAAAAGTGAAAGGTCCACCAAAAGGATCCAACCCAGTCAACTTTATCCAACATCTCATCGAGCGAAGGTGTCGTCGGTGTGGAGTTCGAGTAGGTATTTGTCACTCATGCTTTCCTTCTGTATAATGAATACGTAAACTTTTAACAGATAAATATATACATTATTTTGCCCCCCTTTTTTAGATTATCAAACGAACAGCAGAAATAAAATCGTTCTTGGGCAAAAATTACGCCAATACAAGAAAACAGATTTGGAATTCTTCTGATTATTATATATCATGTAATCGTGGAGAATCCAAAAGAGGCTGATCTTGGTAGAGTAGTGCGTGAGCTTTCACGACGTATATTAAATCTCCAATGGATTCGAGATGGTGATTATCGTGTAAATATAAGTTTTCAAATTATAGATATATCTGGTGGTACAATACATTTACACATTCCATTTGTTCAACTACCTGAGTCCACACTATTCGGTTATATCGTGAGACGATTCGAGACAGCATTCCAATCTGCGTACACAATCGAGTTTAGTACCTTTAATCTCACAGTTCCTATTTACAGGATTCCTGCAGGGCATGCTGTAATACCATCCAATGTCAGACTTGATCGACATAATATATATAAAGGTTATATAAATTCTAAAGGCTGCGCATTTGTTTCTTCATTCCTCGTGAAAAAAATGAAGGAGAATGTTCGCGCAAAAAATTTTGGCTTTCAACAATAATAAAAGAGTCTCAAGGGTTGTCATGAAAATGCAATCTCGGGGCCGAAGGGCTTGTCACTGTAGATAATTTCTCGTTAATAGAACGAAGGCAGAGATGCACGATCCTCATATTTACAGCTACAGGCGATGAACGTAAATTTAAATCACTTCATCAAACCACTTATCCTGAAAAAAACAGCCCCAATCCTATTCATTGGTCTTGAGGGTGAAACTTATTATCCAATTCGCCACATTAGTGATACATATGTTAGGTTAGGTTAGGTTTTAATCACGGTATGTGTTTATCAGGCTATACGTTCCATGACAACGTAGCAGTCCATCTATAAGTTTGATAAGGGGTATGCACTCAATGTCTTGGGCATTGTGATGGAGAAAGGATTCGAGGGATTTTATGTAATAAGTGTGATCGCTCATTTTACAGTGAATCATGTTTTTGATAGGCACAGAAAGCTTCATGTTGTGTGAAGATTAGCATGTGTCTTAATGTAACCATATAATCATTCAGGGTACGAAAGTCATGTGACGGCAGGAGTGTGAGAAGTTGTTTTGCTTTAAATGTTAGACATAAGGGAAAGTGGATGAAGTAGAGCATACGTGCTAGATGAAAAGATCGAAGGAGTCGATGGTTAAAAAATGGAATGCCGTATATTATGATATTGAAACCTATAAAGAAGTGGGATCATTTATAATTTTTGCCTATATATTAGTTATGCAAATAATCTGTGAACTCTGTTTTGATAATGAGAATGAAACATATGAAAAATGTAAGAACTTTGGTACATGAACAAAGATTCTTCAAAGAGATAGTGAAAACTTCCCTTGTAAACCCTATATAGAAGAGCTAATACGAAAAAAATGTGAAAACATTTGTGATGACACATAACAATGCCAAATTCGATGCTCAATTTATCTATGACGAATTGCTTTAACATTTTAATCCTAATCTCTTTACTTCGCATCCAATGAAGCGGGGACAAAAGATTTTTAAAATAAAGCTCGTTCAGGACATAACTTTTAAGGACACACTCCTATTCATGCCTTCTTAGCCGAAAAAACTGCCCAAAACAATGGGAATCCCAGAAATGGAAAAGGGTTATTTTCCTTACGATTTTCTTTCACAGGAAACTTTGAATTATACTGAACCCGTTCCTGAAAAAAGGTATTTTAACTATGAAAATGAAAAGCGAGGAAAAATTACACTTTGACAGTAATTTTGAGTCCAATTTCCAGAAAGAAGTATATAATATTCGTGCATAATGTATTAAGTATTGCATTCAAGATGTTTCTATCATTCGCCTGTGTTTTGAGAAGTTTAGGTGTTCGTTCCTAAGAAAATTTTACATTGATCCTATGCAGTCTTGTATCACAATAGCATCATTGTGTTACAAAGTTTATAAAGATGTCTTTTACTAGAAAATTCTATTGCAGTCATCGACAGGAAGAAATACAAAGCTTTTTCTTATAAGGCTATACGTTGGCTTATGTTTGAAGAGCATGTTAGAGGAATCACGATTTTTCATGCAAGAAAGGGGGGTGAGCGAAGCCTTTCTGTTGGTAGAAGAGTATTTTTTCCTGACGGGTTTTCACCATCAGGATGAGGAACTGTGTTTTTATTTCATGGATGTTATTGGCATGGGTGCCAGAAAGAAAACTGTGATCTAAAACAGGATGTTTTTATTGGTGGGCATGGGTCGTTGGGCCGATATTATCAGTCAGTAGAGAGTGATCGAATTCTTAATAGCAAATATAAGGTTATCATTCTCTGGGCGTGAGAATTTGAAACTATGATGCAAACCATTCTAGGGCGCCGTCAGGCGGTTAATAGAATACCTGCCGATGGTGTATTGGATGTAGGGAGTGCACTTTTTAGTAGCAGATGTAACCCATTTATATTATACTACCAACCAACCGAAGGTGTGAAAATCCTTTATGTCGATTTTTGCTCCTTATATCCGTACTGTATGAAAAACAATCCCTAGCCCGTAGGATTACCTAGGCGTTGCGTATCTGTGCGAGAAATTCCGTTCTCCCTCCTAATGATCTGTATATTCCAGTTATCCCTCAATCCGTAGATAGTAAACTTACTTTCACACTCTGCACCACATGCGCTCAGCAAACCTCACACAAATGCGATCATTCCGAAAAAAACGTATGATTTCCGGAGTGTACACAACCCCTGAACTGAAACTTGCACTGGAAAAAATGTATAAGATCAAGAAAATCTACAAGTTTTGTTAGTTTAAAAAGAGAGATGGTTTGTTCGCAGAGTATGTAAAAACCTTTCTAGAAGAAAAAATAGAAGCTTCTGTCTTCCCACGAGGAGTAATTGGAGAGAATGAAAAAATAAAATACGTGAAGAGGGTGAATCATGTTGAAAGGATAAACATCCAAAAAAACAACATCAAAAGGAGTATTGAAAAGCATTTTAGAGCAAATCTCTGCCCAAATAGGTAAGGTTTCTTCCTGCGATTAGGTTTTTTTTCTTTGTTGATATATTACTTTCATGATTTGATTTAGAAATGTTAAGACATTGTATAGCTAATATAAAGTTAATAATTTTTAAACTTAAAGTCGATAATAATACTATAATAATAAATCAAAAATCATCCAATTGATCCTGATCATATTTATAATTTTACAGTCTCTGGGAAGAATTCGCTCAGAGGATTCTCAGAATGCAAACAGTCATCTGTTTTTCTGACTATAATGTAATCGACCTAATCAAAAACGATGATTACATTGTGAACTCGTTGGATGTAGTTTGAAATGCATACATTGCGAAAGTGGAGAATGCTGAACATGTAGAAGTTGACTCCACGTAACGAATATTTCTATTGCAACACTCACAACCGCCTATGCTCGAATCAAGTTCTATGGCGTCTTAGACTCGTTGAGTGAGAGGGTGTGGTACTTTAACACAGACAGTGCCATCTTAATCGCTAGGAAAGATCCTCCACGACCTCAACACGGAAAATTCTTAGATGATCTCACCGATGAGATCAAGGATGTGTACGGTGCTGAGGCGTATGGGGATTCATTCTGCTCTAGGGGTCCAAAATCCTATTCGCTACGTATCCAAACGCCGAGTGGGGTGAAGTATATACTTCGTGCTAAAGGATTAACAATTAACACTCACATGAAGGATATAATAACCTACGATACTATGAAACGCATTTTTGGAGCCGATGATGATAGTCATATCCTTGTACCATATATGGGATTCAGAGCCGAGGAACACGGTGGAGTGAAAGAGGTGACAGAGGAAAAGGTTTTGAGAAAGACGTTTCGGAAACGTGTTGAGCTTCCAGGGAGTTACCAAACCATACCTTTCGGTTTCAAAGGGATCTTACAAGATATTTAAAAAAAAAATACATTGAATACCTGGCAGGTTATATTAGCTCTTATTTTATGTGCATATAATTTTTTTCATTTATTAATAGTATTCTCTGATATATATGAATAAAATAAAAATGAAATATTACACGTTGTGATACAAATGTTTTATTTTGTCTAAAAAATACCTCATCACATTTTCTTGACCTTGTGAGAAGGGGAATTCTTTCATCCTTGCCTCTTCAATCTTGGTTTTCATCGTATCGGTGAGTTGATGGGAATATCATGAGAGAAATCCAAATAACAAGTGTTTTGTTTCAAATATAACGATGTTCATTACTTTCTCCCCATCCTTCACAATGTTAGAATGCAATATACAGAAAAATCTATCCTCCTATGTATTAAGACGATCAAATAGACCTCCTACAAAGAAATACTGGTCCATAAGAGCGTTTTGGAATTTTTCAGTGATGATTAAATCTTCTAAATCCATCAACTGGAGATTTTCAATCACATCTTTTCCGTTATTATAGTTGAAAGGTAGTTGGACTGACCCACTATAGAGAAATTCAATCCGATCAATTAAGTGTTCATTAATAAGTCGCCGAAGATGATCGAAGAAATCAACCGTAGATGAATAGTCTAGGGCTAAATTTATAATCCGATACACACACATCTTCAGTTTCAAAATATTTATTAATTCTAGGTGCGGTACGGTGTGGATGAAGAATCATCTTAGAACGTGTGACACACAAAGAGTTTTAACGACAAATGATTGAAACAGATGGCAACTAGACGGGCCAATCAAAGAATTGTAAAAGCTTAAATGGCGACTCCACGGTTATGTTAATATAAGAAAAAACCTGAAAATTCAAAATGCTTAAAGTATTGGGGGAAGGGGACACCTGCATGTCACCAAGGCTGGTAGTGACCAATGCGGGGGGGGGGATACTTCAGTGCAGGTCCATGTGCGTATGTACGTATCTAGATACGCACATAGGAGTCTGTAATTGTGTGGAATTGAAATAATTAATATGGAACTAATGCTTTACATATATTCATATATACAAGCAAAAACTATTTATTTTCCCTCCTATCTCCTAGTTCTTCTAACCAATGATAGTTAAGAATGAAATTTTTTAAAAAAAGCAATAAAAATAAATGCAGGATAACAAATACGATCTGCCAAACATACAACATTTATATTGACAGGAACAGGAAAAAGGTCCTTAAGGACAAATAGAACAAGACAAATTTGAGGAGAGATTGAAAGACAAGGATTTTGGCAAAATAATTTTCGATCCTCAATAAAATATATTATTAAACTGAAGCTAAATTCTATGAAAAAACTGAAGTCCAAATCTATAGATTAAATATTTTATACGTACAATTTTATGGATCAGAGACCTTATTTTTCTTGGTTCTATTTGTAATCAAACATTATATTTCCTTTCAGAACGACAACGGATGTCGTATTAAATAGAAAATTTCTATTGGAGAAATCAGAATTTCGGATCGTTTGCCACGCTACTTAAAAAGTTTCCTAACTTGAGCTACATAATGGAAAATTAGAGCTAAATTTGAGTGACGAATAGCAATTTATATTGATGCATCCTTCTTAATACGATTTTGGTCGCTGCTCTCTCTAGATATATGGAGGAAGAGTAGAAAATCCCAAGCCTCCATTCTTTATCTAAGTTACCCTTTATGTCCAATAAGCCAGCTAGGGAAACATTTTTTCCCGGAGATTCTTCGATCTTTTTTATCGTTGCCTTTGTCATTTTATGTTCTTTTACGGCTTCTATTATCCACCATAACGCATGTGAAAAAAAAGAACAAATCATGTCTGTTTAACACTAATCCTCTAGAGCGGAAGGAACACCAAGAAACAAAAGGAATTCAAATGCAATAGAAATATAAGATGTCTTTTTGGACATAGTATTTTTCTACCTGCTTATTATCTAAGCCTTATCTTTAGTTATTCATTGACTAATGGCCGTTCAAAGTCCATTAGTTCGGAAAACCAAATATGAGAGTATAATATATAAGAAACATAAGCAAAATTCTACATAAAAGCATTCCCCCGAAAGCCATATTTAAGTTTATAATTAAAACTAGTCACAAGTTAATTTCTGAAATTTAGACATGCAAAGATGCAGACACCGATACATAGCATTTAAAAGAATAAATATATAACCTATTTTAATTTCCCTATTTTTTCATTACATTTCAGAGAAATATAATGGACCGCATTTCATTTTGATAAAATCTAAATTAGAATTTAGAGTTTCTATACCTTCATAATTCCAATTTAGAAACGAGAAATGTATGATTTCCTCTCTATTTTATTTCCTGATAAGATACGAGGAAAACTAATCATTTTGCAACTTTGCCAAGTGCACAAAATTGTTCGGGGGAAAATCGGCCGAAGTATATATTTGCTTTAAATCTGCGAAGTTCAATTCCCATTTGTTATTGTACTATAGAATTACGTCACCTGAGCGCCAGACTAATCATTCTATTCGTATCACCATTATTTACCTATGAAACTAACCATATGCTTTACACTTTGATTTTCCTTTAAATAGGAACTATAAAATTTCAATTACGGATGTTAGAGGCTAAATATATTATGAAAGTAGGATAAGATCGAAAATAATATCCATAATAATGTTGCAGCTATGTAACCTCATCTTTATATATTACTGAGTCAAATATATGCCTAACCGTTCCCTTTGAGGTTTCAGCTGGGTGGATAGGAGGCCAATTCCGTGAACTTTTTATACCTATTCGATTTTTCATTCGTGTCTTTTTTACGCAATGCATTTTTTCTTATTCTCTCTCGACTTTTTCATCTTTAAAAGGTGGCAGGTTTAGCAGCAATCACAGATACATTATTCCAGAAGAAATCAAACCACTCAATCTGAACCGCAGCTGGCCTATCCAACTCGCTCTAGAATAACTGACCAGGAGGTAGGAGCGAATTGGTTTTCCTCTAGTCTCACCAAAGTGATCATTCGTTACTCGGTTCCTCAGATCCCGCCAGGGAGCATTTTTCCTATTTTGCACCAAAAAATTAACAAAGTCGGAGCTTTTCGAAAAATAGCAGAGTCTTGTAGGTTATCATGGTTCATTTAAAATTCTCCCACACAATCATTAATTAGCCCTTTCTTACCTGCTGCTCAGCTTTTATTTCATGTTGGCTCAACATTTTTTCGTGATAAAGATATCTCTGTGATTTTTATTCAATGCACAACTAAGATTATAGCTGCTACTTCTATATATTTTCAAATAAATAAACGGAAAAATTTGGCAGTTGATATTTGTCCTTGAATGTAGAGTGAAGGTATAGGTAGGTTGATGTTAGATTTGAATCGTGGTGCTTCTTTGCAGGAGTTTATTAAAAAATAGATAACCTGAACGGGCAAAATAGGTTTTAATTATTATGATAAACATGATTCTCCATTTAAAAATTAAATAAAATTTGTTAATCAAGCTATAAGTTGTTGTGGAATAGGATGAATTTTCAAACAATGTTAAGCTTAATTGGTCCCAAAATCAATGGGAATTGAGGGAATGTGAAATTCGTTGAAAGAACTACGGCCAGTTCTCATCTTATTTTTAAAGATAAGCTGCATAAGGAAATTTAATCAACAGATATGAATCACAAACAATGGAAAATAACAGAATTAATTAAAATTCGATGCACTGTCATACAACGGCTAAGGAAGAGAAAAAAAAATTAAACACTATCATCGATCCTGATAGATTAAGTTCTTTCTCTTTGTTCACTATGAATGTAAATTAAAATATGGAGTAATGAAGGTCTGCCGACCAAAATGTCGCGTGCTCTCACTTATTGTGATTTAAGAGCTTACGACCTTCAAAACATTAAATAATTGCCTAAATAACCTTGTGAGGACCTTGGCAATTATATTGGAAGAGAATGCAAAACAACATAAGGGTTTCAACTTTGGCTAAAATTGGCCGAATAGTTATGATGTTATTGCCCCAAAAACATAATTTCAGGGCTAAACTTGGGAGGACTTTGGTAATTATAGCATTCGAAAGTGAATGTCAAACAATATAGAAGGTTTCATATTTCGTTAGAATTGGCCGAATAGTTATAATGTTAGTACAAACAAATGAAAAACGGGAACTGCCCCCTTCCCCCTGCCCGACATAGTGAGATGTAGAATCGCCAGCGACTAGACTTTCACGCGTCTAAATACTAACGAGAAATCGAGATAGCAGAAGGCAAATTGGGAAAGATTAATAAATTGAGAATTCGGAGGTAGAGTGGTGACGTACATTTGAGTGGTATTGTTTAATTAACTAAATTTGATGATTGTGTCATTCTAGTTTTTATCTAGGGCAAAAAATAGAAAATAACATTTTGCTTTTGAGGTTTGGAATCTTCAACGAGTTCTGCTCGTTTCTTCTTTGATCTTAATTACCCCTTACATCCTGAAAGAATACGAGGGATGTAGTGCGTGGCACATATGCACTGTATTGGTGTTTATTCTCTGTTTCGTTTTATTGCTAGTCTCATAACTTACTAGCATATAGCTAGTCACATAACTTGTCTGTTAAGCTTTGGAACCTGCTGAGTTGAAGTAGCATGAGTAAGGTTTCGTTTTTTTGCTCCAACTCATTCAGGTGGTGACTGAATAGATCTTAACAGACCACCATTTCCTCTTTATATAAACAAGTATTTTGTAATTTTAAATTAAAATTTACTGTAATTGAGGTAACGTTTTCTTAACCACATTGATACTATACATACATTTCTGTAACTATGAGCAGTTATGAGACTAGTATGCATAGGAGCAGTGTATAGGCCACATAAATATGATCGTTCTAATCATACTATAACTCTTCAATAATATGGGCAAAACTTTTAATCTGATAGCCGCCAGACGAGATTGAACTTGTACAAGATTCATCTTAGGCCTCATATTTCATACATCACTTCTCCCTTTTTATTTACACTATATGTCAGTTGCCAGATAGTCGCCCTTGAAGAAATATATCCCTTTTTATTTATATTATGCAATATCCTTTTCCCCCCCCATCATTTAATCTAGCGGACTTTTATATTATCCTTGTCGTTAGAGAGTAACAAAACCACCATCCTGGAGGCAACTAAGCCTTGCAAAAATATATTGCTATCAAACTCAAACTAAGAAAATCGCTTATGTCCCAGTCAAATATGAATTATCTCCTTTTTATCATCTGCAACTTTTTGCCACCGAATATGATGTGAAAAGACAATTTTTTTAGACATCTATTCTCAGCTTTCTCTTATTGTTTTCCTTCTAGTGTCTGTTGCTCATTTAATAGTGAATGAAAATTTATTCATTCAAACTTACAATAAAATCATTTTCCAAAGAGACGAGATTACGTAGAAGAGTAAGGAAAAATATGTACATTAATTTTCTCGGAGGCGACAAAAAGTAGGAAAAATGAATGAGTTCTTTTGATCGAGTCATTCGTAAAAGCTTGTTGCATATTTATGCCTAATTTAAAGTTAAGCATAATTTACAATCAATAATTCACTGTTTTAATTACACATATCTTTTACCATGCAAAAATTGATTTTAATGATAACATTTGAATCATTTAAGCTATTAAAGAAGGTAATCTTGGGCTTCTTTTATTCTTGATCAGTTTTATGTTATATCATGGCCAAATCGTATGTCCAGTGCTTTTATATATGACAAATTGATGCAATATATAAGCTTCACATAATCGATGATTACGAGGTTAATCTAAGAAAGATTTAGCAAATATTCTCGTCTTATGTTTAGAACAAAATTGCTAGCAACGTATGTCGAAATACAACCATAGGCCAAATAAGTAGATAGATAAACACTAACTTTACAAGTATGTAGTTTGATGTTAATAAGGAGATTTATGAGAGAGATATGTATATATGCCTCCTTTACACAGTATTTAGCAAATACACATCCAACAATAATGGCCCAAGGTCCATAGCTTGCCGATTAATTCTCTTGAACGACGACAATCTATGGCATCGTGTACCTATTTTTCTCTTTCTTTTGGTTGTTGACCATTGTCATACTTGGCAATTTTAAACATTTTACTAATTTTGGGGGTTACATATAACATTTTCAATAATAAATTTCCTCAATGACGAATTTCTACAATTTTACATGTACACAAACACATGACGGCCTTTTTTCCAAAAATAATTTCTACGGTTCAGTCTCATTGCTACAGCATTTCGTTGCTATAACCTTTCTTCCTTTTTACTGAGGACGTTTGTGTTTAGGTCGAACTCAGTAGTCTTTCTCTCTCCTCATTTCCATTGGTCTAAATTCATAAATTTGAATGAGTACTATACTTAGTTTATGTTCATTGTAGTTTAACTGGAGCTTAACATACGATAATACTAATCCATGTGAGTAGGTTCCCCTAAATTAGCAATAAATTTCAACCATGCTGTCTTTTGGTCTCCGTTCACTAGAAAGTGTCCATGAGACGTTTCATCGCATTCATAGATTAATAAATTTATAACTTCCACGAAATTTTACAGCAGCATTTGAAGTATGTTAAACATTTCTCATATTTGATTTAAACTACGCAATGTAATTTCTGTTTACTAAATAGAAATAAAATATGCCTCTCAGAAATGCTAAAGGATATATGAGTAAATCGCGTAATAGTAAAGGGAGAGTTAAAAGAGATAGGATCATTGGTAATGACTTGGATAATTGGGATTCCGGCAGCTTGTGTTAACTTGTAAAGTATAAGCTTTTAAACCTGGTGAGTTGTACTAGTATAAGGAAATTGTATATGATCCAAATATAATTAATTTTCTAATTAAACTTTGGGTTTCCTTTATACGTGTATTGAAAAGATACAATTTAGTATATTACTTTTTGGTTTATGAATTTATTTAGTTGATTTTAGGCTTCTTGAAATGGTTTAATTATATTAATATAAATCACAATATCTTGATATTATTTAAAGTACCTCGATTTTTACAATTTCTAAAATTCCTACCGTTAATTAATTAATTCAAGTAAATTTATTACTTTTAGTACAGAAGGTTTTTATTTACTCATTTTATCTATTATTTTAGATTCATCACTTTCGAATAAGTATGGGTATCGTTACAAATATTTAAGAAATCATAAAATAAACTTTCTTTGAGGTCCATCCATTCCTCATTTTGTGTTTATTCTTTGTGATATTAAATTAAAGCACAATCCCTTATTGTTATATCAGAAAACTCTTATTGAGCCTTTGAACTCTTTTCTTTGCGTGTGATATTTATCTGTTAAGAGCGTTTACATTTTTAACTCAAGTTCTTTTTGTGGTACCTGACGTCGGAGAGTCACACATACCTTGGTTGGCAGAAATCATAATAATAATAATTTGTATGTACAAATTGACTAAGAGCAAGTGGTGAATTTTAGGAAAAATATATATGATTATTCAATTTTTTAGTTTAAAAAAAATTACAAATGAAGATCAAATAGTTTATTTCGTAGATTCCAACCATTTTAATCTTTAATAGGAGGAAATAACCACCATCTAAAAAACTAAAGCAAAATAAACAGCAAATAAAAATTTAGATTGAGAACTATGAGTTCTGAGGATACTTTTCCGTAATTTAAAAGAACAAGGGGAATTATTAGGAAGCAAGATATCGTTTATCATATATTAAATGTTTTTATTCAAGAGTTCATTTATAGATCGAAAAATTAAAGGGCAGGGTCTGTAATTTTTTGAGGTTCAAGGAGGTCCGGCATCGAGCCAGGTCAAGACAGCTATGGCACAGAGGGATCGTAGGACTCCTTTTATACCCAAGTTGACGACTCTGGCGAGCAGAGCTAATATGAGATTCATTGAACTTCCTTTAAGCGCCATCGACCAAGTTGTTTCTGGATCTAACGAAGGCGATGATCAAGGCCAAATTGCGGAACGTCCTGGAGAGGCTGTTCGGAGAGGCCTCGCTATATCGGTGGAGCAGGCTGATAGGGATGTTACCCCTGTTAGTATTCCAGATTGTTGGTATATTATTTGCGTATTACCTCGCCCTGGGGAATAAGAGGATGGAGAGCCAGAATACCACGGATTTCATTTTAAAGATAGATCCTAAGTGGGCAGCGTGGAAACGTCATGGAATACCCTTTGTGGAGAGGTACGGGGCCTTACCCAAGGGAACCACTTGCTGATGACGAGGGGGATAAAGGGGCAAAAACGAGAATGCGAAGAGTAGATGGGCTGGTCCAAGGCCAGCTGAACCCAGAAGAAGGGGCTCATTATTATGGAGGAAATAAACTTGAGTAGTCCGGTAATTCTTTTCTGAGCCCTATCAGACAAGGCGTGTTCTGAAGAGAAACCAAGGGCCTCGCGCACTTTATTGCACATATTACTGCATAATAGCACTTTGTTTCTCGCCAGGTCGATTAAAATGCCAAGGTAGGTTAATTTAAAAACTAAGTCTATTGCACTCTTTTCTATGTTAATGTTAAGCGAACAGTTAATTATAATATTGATACATTTTTTAACCCTAGAACGAGTCCCGGAGATCAAAATGTCATCCAGTTAAGTGTGAACAGAGCAATTGGGACGGCGTGCCCTTTCGTTGACGGTTGCCCCAGGGTGGCTTGATTAGGAAGTGGCTTCCAGGAAAGCCCATGCGGAGCCTGGTAAAACAAAATCTTCTTCCACCTGCGACAATGCCGAACTAGTGGTGAGCGCCTGTGTGTAGCGACATGTCGCCAGTAGTTCTGGTGAGGACCTTGGAGATAGATGGCAGGGGAAAGGCTGGAGGGGAGTAGAAGTTTTCGAGTCCACTCAAATCATAGACCTAACCGTTGTTCTTGGGCACCTGGAATACCTTATGGGTCTGCGAGATACAAGAGGATTCCTCGATAATTCAGGGGTGACGTAGTTGTTCGAAGAAGGGAAGAACAGATTCAGAAGAAGATTCGTACCTCTTGTAGCTCTTATTAATGTGTATTTTGATGCCTTTCCCTTGGGCAGATTTACTGAGATGGTTGATGCTAGGGGCCGAACTGAAAGAACCGGGAGGCTGGACTCCAATCCAGCTTGTATTTCCTTTGCACGTTTATACGGTTCTAAGGGATCCATCCCTGGACTAACCTATTCCATCCTCTCGTTTTCGTTGTTGTTATCCACAGCCTGTTGGTTGCTGTTATTGTTGTTGTTATTCTGCTGATTCTGGCCAGACGAGGAGTAATAATGCCGAGGAGGTCACTTATGATGTTGTCAAGGACATCCCCTTCCTCAATGGAGTGACAGGTCACGGAGGAGACAGAGGAGGCAGAAGAGGAAGGTCTGTCTACGTGAAGAACGGTGAGAACAGCCAAGAGTGGGAAAAGTTAGAGGGAGATCAAAGGAGGGGGTTCCTCCCTTAGTTCCAAGTCCCCCAATTTGCAGGGCTTTCTCTAGAACATCCCTAAATTCCTGGGAAGGGTTTCTCTGGTCGGGATCCTCCTCGTTAATGGTGATGAGGGAAACGTCTCAACAAGTTCACAACATTGACCTCCCATTGGCTGCGAATGAGAGGAAGCGAAGAAGAAGGGGAAGGTTGACAGTGCTCACCAAAAAGGTCGTGCCGCGAGGATGGATAGATGGGGAGGCTGTCGTGGAACGTAAAAGAGGATGATTTCGAAATTTGATCCGAATCGAGGGTCCAGTCCGCATCTTCCAAGAACTTATCAATGGAACGGGGGTAAGAGGGATCTGAATTATTCAGATGTCAAGGAGCGTGTTCCCTGTGAAAGCTGCATCCGACGGCGCATACAGCTAACTCTTATACTCCAGCGCCAGGCGAGTTTAACTGCAACGTCTTTCAGAAATCCGCCAGCGCGTTCCAATCCCTCTAGGTGCTCAGCCTCTATCTCTCGCCCTAGGCTGGTAGGTCTCTGACATCCCCAGGATCAATATTTAGTAACGACCAATTTCACCTGTTGTACTCGCAGACCGTTGAGTGAAGCCTCACTCAAACAAATTCAAGTGCAAATGGCTGCCTGCTTCCTAGCGTCTCTTAACGCCAGCTCCCACACGCAGTAAAATAAACGTAGGCAGTTATAAAGCCGCAAGAACTGGTCGCGTGGTAAATGAGGCCTGAACCTTAAATTTTATTAAAGTTATTCATAAGAGTTGATATAGAGTTTGAAAAAACGCTGTTTTATCGTATATTTAAATCTTTACTTAATGTAATTTCTAATAGTTACCATTTTTCCTCACTTGATAGTCTTTATATACTGAATCTAAAAATAAAAAATATACAAATCGTTAATTTCATAAAATGAGATAAAATTAAGACATCTTAGTTTTGTGGCATGCATTATTTACTCTATAAAAAGTTATTTATATGAAAAAAAAGAGGTGACGATTGTTTCTACACTATATGAAAAAATTTATTTAAAAGTTTTTACTTCAATTTAGGCATAGAAAATAGGTATGGATATGAAATAAATAGATTATGAGTCGCTCGCTCGTTAAAGTCTTTTAACACAAGTATAACTTCCGGATTCTAGCTCCGTAGGTAATGAGCAATGAGTTTGTCAGTTCCGGTGTGTCCTCGAGGGGCTAATTAGTCCATTTCTAGACGTACAGATTCTGGGATATTTTAAACAAGGGAAAGCGCCTGGATGAGGGTTTTATTGAGACTCATTTCTCTTCTTCTTTTTTTCTGCCAGACGGTAATGGCGATTTATTTTTTTTCAAAGGTTTGCACTACCCTCATGATTGCTGCTATCCACTGATTGTGTTCGTAAAACCAGATCTTCCCATGTGTTATAATTTATTTCCGTTTCCTATAGGGGTTCCTTAATTGTGTCCTTGCAGCGTTTCCTCTGTCCTCCTGGTATTCGCTGCCATTTCCTTAGCTGCTTCTGGAGTCTTTGTTGGGTATTCGCTGCCATTTCCTTAGCTGCTTCTGGAGTCTTTGTTGGGTATTCGGCGCAGGTGGCCGACCCATCTCATCTGGGCTTTGATGATCATCGCATCGATGCTTGTTGAGAAGCCTGAAGTTAATGAGATTATCTCCCAAAGGATGTCCACAGATGGAAGGGGACATTTGCTGGTGGAGACTTTCCAGATCTTTCAAATTGCGGTTGTATGTTGACCGGATTTCCCAGAAATACAATAATGTTTGAAGTACGACTGCATGGTAGACTTTTAGTTTGTTTTTTTCCGTGCAGCTCAATTGTGTCAAAACACTTTTTCTAAATTTATAGAAGGAGTTTGAGGCAGAGCGGATACGACAGGTGACATCTTTGTCATCATAGATGTTTTGGAAATTATGCTGCCAAGATATTAAAAGTCATCCATGATTTCTAGAGGTTCATCATTGATTTTGATGACCGGGTCAGGTGGGCTTGTTCCAGGGCCAGTTTGTAAGATGATCTTTGTCTTCCTGGTGTTAATCTCTAGTGCAACAAGTGAGTATGCTTTGCTACTCTTATCTAAGCGTAAGTGTAGTTCTTACATTTGGAGTGTTACTATGGCACAGTCATCTGCATAGTCCACGTCGGTGACGTTGCAGGTGGTACACTTGGTTCTTGATTGTAACACCGGAGATTAAATAGTTTTCCGTTCGTTCTATATTGTATATCCATTTCTTTTGTCATCTCTTGCATGGCATGAAAAAATAATTAGGCCAAGAATCTGGAGAAATGCGTAGGTGCGAGGACACACCACTGCTTCACTCAATTTCTGATGAGGAGAGGTTCTGATATATCTACTTCCAAATGATAGACTTTAGCTTATGTGCCCTCCTATAGCTCCTTGATAGATCGGATGAACTTTGGAGGACATTTCATTCAGAGGAGTACTTTCCTTAGGGGCTCTGTGTTGACACAGTCAAAGGTTTTTCTTGGTAAATAAAAGATATTTAAAGGTCTTTATGTTGTCCGTGGCTGCAAATATCAAATCCCGTTGCGAGAGTGAGATATGCCGTAAGGCTCAGAACTAAGGTCTCTCTGCGAAGCGCAAGCTCCTCTTTTAAGGAGGAATGGCGAAGCTTCTTCTATTTTATTCATTCTTCTAAAACACAACAGCTGTTTACTTTGATCCGATTTCAATAATCAACGCCGAATGAAAAGGCTTGGCTTTTATCATTAGGTTCCTCAGACCTCACACTTTTTAAATAGCTCAAAACTTTATTAAATTCTATTCCACTAAAGTGAATTCTCGGTTACTCTATTATATGGTCTTGTCTCCAGGACACAAAAGCATTACAATTTTCGTCACATTAAGCATCGTGTAATGGTTTGTTCCTCCATTAGACACATCCCTAACGTTAGGATAAATAAATTCACAACTCATCTTGTACCAGATAAATATATTTTATTTCTTCAATGACTTCTCTATTTCTCTAGTTAAAACCCGAATAAAATAAAAAAACTCAAACAAACCTTACTCCTTAAACTTTTCAGCCATTTCCTACATTAATTTTCATTATAAAAAACGAGTTTTTTTATTTGTACAGTAAATAATTTTACGGTAATAAAAACTTTAATTTAATAACCTGTCTTTCGATTTGGTTATGTAAATTTATGATATACATTGTCAAAAGGAATTTATGATAAATAACCTGTTTGAAGGTAAGAGAAGATAGTAAAATTTAAAAAGTCTAACCACATTAGGTAAAAACTAACGACCATAAAAATTTTAAAACCAAAGTCATGAATTAAATATATAATGAAACAAATTCGAAAGAACTAAATCCCAACCAGAAACTAGCCTCTACTCATTGGATAGGAATATTTTAATAGATTTGTCTTCCTCGACTTATTTATACATAAAAAACATGAAGGACGACCTCACATCTATAAGAAACGAAGATAAAATTCTCTAAATGGCAGGTGTAACGTGGCATCGTCGAGCTGCCTGCTATTACCTAGCAGAAAGATGAGATATCGTAATTCGACATCTTTCATTAATTAACAACGCCATACTTTACGACATCTCTGAAAAGATCAAAGTAACAGTTTCAATGGCAAATTGAGAAATAAACTTCCCGAAAATGTAACGAAGTTATCACAATGATTACTGAATTATTTTTTCAGTTTAAACATTCATTTATGAAATTAAATGTTATTTATGGCATCGAAATCGGGAATGTGCAATGAACAAATAGATTATTTATATACACATTGGATAGCTCTTTATCCAAATATCTATAGATAGGGTAAGATTGGCTTGTAAAATATATTGAGAAATTGCATAAATGATGTGCATTTGGATTTGAAGAGGCGGGCCTCATTGAACCATCAATTTCTGTCAGGAACTATTGTAAACTTATTTAAGAGGGATATTCGTTTATTCGCATGAGTAATGGCAGTGCAACATTACTTTGTCGTGGAAGTTCCTTCCATGGACTAATCCTAATTTCAGAACACCTTCATTTAATAATCTCCCTTGTAAGCAATCAGACCTATTCCTCGAAAGAGAAGAGGACCACTTATGTATGCTTCTCTTTTATCTAATTTATTGGGTGTTCAGATACCATATCCTAATTCGTGGTCGATAGTGTTTATGCACAAAATTGCCGAGGGCTTGTTAGTTAAAAGGTCCTGTTAACTGCTATTGATACGTGTTTCTTGTTGTAAACTGCAGCCTTTCGGATAAATTAAATTTTAATTTTCACATAATAAATTCTGGCTATGTTTCAACTATGTATTATCAAGGCAATTTTCATCAGGGTGTGATAACGGTAGAAAGCTGTACATTTTATCTTGTCGACCAATATGAGCAACCGATATAATGAAAGAAATAGATCTGCATAGTTATTTAGTGTTTTGTTTTTGAATGTTATATCCATAGAAATCGCAGGCGGCATTTGTTTCTTTGTGAAGAACAGCCTGCGCGTGTGATAACTTTAAAAAAAAGGTCTGCTGACCAAAAAGTCGCATGTTCTCAATTGCTCTGATTTATAACCTTACGACCTTCAAAACATTTAATAATTCTCGTAATACCTTGGTAGTACCTTGGTAATTATGTCATTCGAAAGAGAATGTAAAACAACATAAAGTTACTAAATTACCTTAAAATCGGCCGAATCGTTATTATTTTCTTGTCAAAACAAAATATTGCCCTAGCTAACATTGGCAGGACTTTGCCAATTATATCACTAGAAAGAGAATCTAAAACAACATAAGGGTGTCAAATATCCTTATAATTTGCTGAATAGTTATGATGATATTACAAAAACAATATAAAGAAAAACGGGGATGAACCGACTTGCACCCTACTAGACTCGCAGGAGACTATAAAATGAAGCGGAAAAAATATATATTTGAAAGATCGTTAAAACCATTGAAACATGTTAATGGCATTTAAGGGTGCCAAATCATTTCCAGTACCACCTGCTTTCATGGTTATAGCCTCAGAATTGCGAATGGACCTTGGACACCGTACACAAATACTGTTGGACAACGTCATTTAGCAAAACACCGAAAAGAAGCTGTCAATTCGATTTTGAGAAAAGAATGAGGGGAAAAAAAGAATAAATCTTCATCCTTTTAACATTTATTCCCAGAAAATCTGGCATTGAACTCTGTTGCTAAGGGGCTTAGAAGAAAAACGGCTATAAAATTTATTTCTAAGAACAACTATCGAAATCCCTTGGGAATGGGATCTAAAGGCATATGTTAATATTCTATAACAAAATGGTTCGGATACCGTCGTATAGCAGGACCTACCCAATGCATCGCGAATCTCGATCTATTAAGTAACTTTCAGATTATCGGCAAACTAATGATAAATGTTTAGACAATTAAAGGCAAAGGTGGAGCTCTATTACTTAGAACTTGTCCAAAAAATCTTAATTATCTAAACATTTTCACATTTATTCAATCGGATCTATGTAAGATAGGAATCAAATTATATGAAATGATAAACAGCAACGGCTTATTATTAGCTTTAGTAAAATGTTTCCCAAATATTTATAAACATTCTTCTCTTGATAAGCTTCCATTAAATATTCCATAGTTATAATATTGACTTTAAATGAATAGATTACGCATAAATGATGTTATACTTTTTGATATTAGCATAATATTAAAGAAGATGCTTCAGCGCCGGCTCAATGGTATGATGGACCAGTGATGCTGAAAATCTGATGCCTAGTTTGAGCTTAATAGTACCACTATTGACATAGGTTAGAGTTTATTCAAAGGCTATATTATCTAGTGCTTATCAGCATAGATGCCAAATGGTTTTGGAAAAGTGGTGTTGTTGATGATGAGGACGTTATTAAAAATAAGAAAAATAAATAGGGAATATTTCCTACTTGATTACATAATATTATCGCTTGTTCATAAGATTTAGCGATAAAGCGATCGTCTAAGAAATCAGAGAATAAGAATTCGTTTGACGATCGAAGCGAACCCTCCCCAAAACGCATCCGGAAAGAAAACCGACAACAAGTAGGTCATTATAGAAAGGGGATAGTGATTCTAAAGGAAATGCCCTTGAAGGAAACAAGTTTAAACAAACAGCCACTTTGAATCAGTAGGGTAAGTAGTTTTAAGCAAGCTTAAGAGCGCATCGGCCCCGAGAGAAAGGGTCAATTATCAATAGAATGATTTAACATTACAAATAGAAATACAAAAATAGCGATAACCAGTTAATCCCCGAAATGTGGAAGCATGTTTAAGTGCTCAAAGAGTGACGAGTTTCTTCATCAAGCTAACCGTGAAATAAGCAATTTATAAGTTAAATAGAATGAGGCAGCCTATTTTCTAAAATAAACTCTATGAAGCTCTACTTACTTAGATAAATTTAACTCAAATTACTAGGAATAAAAGTTAGTAGCCCTTTTTATACTGGGACTGAAAAAGGAAACGTGCGGGAAGTGTGGGCATACTAGGAAATTAAACAAATATTTGAATACAATGTGAGGTACCCAAAATTTCGGGCAACATGTCTCTCTGGCTCCTTTATCCGCTCACTCAATATCGGGAACCCTTATTTGCACAGAAGAAAAGCAGAAGACAATACGGAAATAACTTCAATTTGCATTAGCTAATCGGGGAAGAGATAAAAGGTAATAATCGATTCTAGGATTCCAAGGTCTCGACGGCACTTATCCTACTCTCTGAGTTCCTATTGGAGATGGTGAAGATGAACATAGTCAATGTTCAAAACGTCAATATATACATGTTCTAAATACACATGCTTTAACTAATTGCCTTTGCTCTGCTTTTCATAAAACTTTGAGGGTTGCAAATGAAGAGCCAATTGCTACCTTTATATAAAATAACTTCATAATGCAGCCTATTGTCACTCTTTATTAGTGTAATATCATTCGCATTGCCTCCCCGAATACGTGTCTCTATTGTGAATGTGGATTAACTCTTAGCCCTAAATGTTTTCGCTCTAATGATAATCCTTTAAAATGTTTTTTATTTCACCCACCATATTCCATTTAATTACATGGCGTTGTTGTGTGTATATCCTTTTAGGGATTTATATGTCTGTTATTAGTTACCTATTGTTCTTTTTCGTGGTATTTTTCTGTCTTGTTATTGTTTTTTTTCCACCGATTTGTACTATGTGATGGGCGTTTTCTTCGTATCTTTGTACCCATTTTATGTATTATTCCTCGAAAATGAACTTGCAAATATAGTTCGAAAGTGCTTGGATTCATCTTTTCATTTTCCTGTGAGTTAATTTTCATAATATATATATATATATATATATATTTATTTATATAAAGAGAGAGGGAGAAATAGCGTCAGTAATTTGTCGTCGAGAATTAAAAAGCCTTTTTTAATTCAATACTGCATTTAAAAGTTTGTAAAAGTGAAGCTGTTCCGCTTGTGATTTCCATCAGGAGACCCAATAGGAAGAAATCCGAGTGCTCATATTTTAATCTGTGACGAGGAAGAAGATCAGGTAAAGGTAGGATGAGTCGGGCTGTGACAAGGATGGTTTTTGCGATTCTAAAAACAAACCCGCGAATTTATCAAGCATATCTAGGCCATCGTTTTTAATGATCTCAGCATGTTATTGAGGTCCATAGCCAAGGAAACGGGAGTGTTAGAGTTTCTCATTGGCAGTTATTCCTTCAGAACATCCGTTCCTACTTATAGTAGATGAAAAAGCTTAGATTATGTCCCATAGATGAAGGACGAGCGGAAAGCAGGTGATGATAAGCATCTGAACAAACTGAAGCCTCCCTTATTGCTCACTTGCATTACTTCTTCTGAGATACGGTGATATGTTCATTAGAAATGAATCCCTTCTCTGAATTATCAAGAAAAGTATTCCGTAATGCAGATGAAAAGTAAAATTTTATAAGATAAATAGGTTTCCATTTCTTATCAAGAAGAATGTACTTCTTTATCTCTAGATTACTTGGAATACAGAGGCATGCAAGAAACAAATAGACACTCTGGTAAATACTAAGATTTATTTTTTTGTGACGAACAATAAAATACACCCTAGTGTTAGTGGTAATTCCACTGATGTTTGGTGTAATACAATCATAAATTATGACTGTGTTACCGTTTTTTTTTGACGATTTCAGTTTATATTTTTATAATATACGTACACAGATTCTATTTTTCTCATGTCAGGACACCGAGACGTCCATGGAGCTCACTCTGGTCAAAGATTCTGCTTAACTCATAATAAAGCTCCAGATGAAAAACAATAAGTCAGCTTCATAATAATATAGCAACTGATGTCGACTTAAGAACCAAATTAGGAGAGCAAATTGTATTTTCCGAGAAAGTGAACATAAATTTGAAAAATTGTACTTTCTCACATTGTATGAAAGAGGTTGGACTCATAGCACACTCCCTTAATAACAAAGCACCTATCACGATGAATCATACTTCTTTCGGATTAGTTTTCCATGCTGAAGAAGCCTTGTAGAACAGAGAAAGGTGGCACTAATTTGCTGCTACGAAAGCAAATTTATATTGATCAAATTGGATGAAAAGCAACACATAATGGGTCGTACATGTGAAGGGTATTTGGGCATGTTTTCTAGTGTTTAAGTCTGTAAGCTCTAAAAGATCTTCCGCTAGGTAAACTGTACTATACGCGAGTCTGCGTCAGTATTTAGTGCTTTATTCCCTTTTGACATTATGATTTCACTAGCCTGTTTTCATAAAGGAAAAGCAAAGTGCGTCAATCAGTTTTTGGAAACTGAAAATGTCTACTTGATGAATCTCACTGCCGAGAGCCTTGATTTAAACGTGAGAGAAAACACCTGAAAACATCGTTGCAATGGTTATGACCTTAAAATAAACGAATGTGGAGGTGCTATGGCAAAGATAGGAATAGGAATTCAATAAAATTATTCAGAATAATGAGATAAACTGGGAAAGTACGCCGCCAAATATATGTACATTGGATTTAGTACTTAGTATTAATATTTTGTTCAATTACATAAGATGTTTAATTTGTTTTTCGCTTATGACTGCATTATTGCTTATCTTTTAAAGTTTTAGATGCATTCATGCTTCAGATACATATTACTTTCCTCTTTTCACTTTAATCCATTTATTATGAAGTGAAACTTGAAGATTAGCAGAGAAAAACTTTTAAAATATTTTGTCTCACAAATATTTCTACCAATAACACTCCTAACATTAAATATATGTAATGAATCAATCTAATTCTTCTAATAGATCATAAAATATATTGACTAAATATATTCGCAATGTCCAAACTTAGGTTTGGCAAATTCTATTATACAAAATTTATTTGGGGCTTGAAAGAGTTGTACTATCTTTCCTTGTTGAATTTTATCATTAAAACTCTTATAAGCAGTATCTTATTTACATGATTTTCCAGTATATCTTAAAATAATTTAGGCTATTATGTTTGCAAATCACCATATTTTCAAAGAAATACAGCTATTTTCTTTTCGATTTGAAGACAATTATGAGTTTTATTGCTGATTAAGAATAATTTGTTTTATTGTATTAAATTCACCTACCTGATATCAATCATTCCAACTATCATTAGAATCTTCTAGTCTTGACTGAACAAAAGCGATATCCCAAAGTAATAAAAAGTATGTAAATATCAAACGATTTCGCAATTCCCAAAGAAGGTAGCAAGGAAATAATTTCGTCCAAATCTTCAAAACTTGAGAAAAATAAATGAATGCATCATCGATTAAATTTTTTTAAAATATCCATAGGTAGTTATTTGGTTATTTTATCACTCATCATTTTCCATCACTCAACATATACATAACAATCTTTTGTCATCCTGCTGTCTGGTCTTTTAAACTGTTAACTCCCATTTACTTGCTTTTTATTTAATATTTTTCTTTGCATAGAAAAACTCATTTCTTTTAAGCCAAAAGTCCATTCATAGAATCCCTTTCCAACTATATTGTTATTTTTAGATAAATAATTCATCACCTACAAATTGTATACAATTATGTAACTTTTGTAAAAACTGACAGAGGCCTTCATCGGCTGCATTCGTCTCTTCACTTTGAATCTACACATTAAATAGCTGAGCTCAAAATCACAAACTCACATCTGACTAAAAGGAAACATTTCGCTTGCCATATTCTAAATTTAGAAGTACTCAGATGAATTTAAGGCTATAAAGGATGGTAGATTACAATTTTATACAATTTAGCAACCATTGAGTCTGGAGGAGGCTATAAAAATGAAATTATCTGTTTCAAAGGTACATAAACTTTTTAGGCCTGTGATGTTGGAAAAATACACATACCGTATTTCTGTAGGAATTGTTTCAATAGACAATGTTCAATATTGGCCATGAAACCAGAAAACTGAATACCCGACAGTTTGTTAATGGTAGTGCAATACACAGTGAGGGCAAAGTGCTGCGCTATTGTGACACCCTTGAGGTCATTCGATCAATCTCGGATTGAATTAGATGCCACACTGATATACCGACAGTACACTAGAAATATATTATACTAGAAATACAAATATAAATTCCCAATAGGACGAGTAGAAATCGATGGGTAGCTTTACATTAGATGAGGAATAAAATGAGTAAGCACAGACTATGTAGTTTATTTTCTTCGATGCCCACTTCCCACACTTTGTGGGAAATGGTTGATTATGATAAGGGCATGAAAACTATTGTCTTTTTATAATTTATTTTAACTTGACTAAATGATTTGTTCAAAAGGTTTGGTTTACTTAGCTCAATACGATGAACCGCAACACAAAATTTGTTTTCTGGGAATAAGAAATAGAGATGTTATTAATATTTATTTTTGAGCGTTGTCACAATAATTCAGCACTTTGTGATGAATTTAGAGACAGTACTAGCCGTTTCACTTGAATTATAATAGCAACTGCAATATAATAGCATCATTTCAATTCTAACATATGAAAAATATAGAACCCAATTTAAATAACATGGAAAGTAAAACTTAAACATAGGCAATTTTTATTTCTTTGGTGTAGGAGTAAGTTACATGGGTTATAATCACATCCTCTCCATAATGCATATATTTGAATATTCTTCTCCTAACGATATGGCAATTTTTCATCATCCACGGAATTGTTAAGTTTGGTTAGATAAGGTTAGTTTAGTTTAGATTGTTATATTAGTTAATGGGCAAATGGAATCGTATCCAACTTCCTGTTGCGCAACTGCTCTTGTTTTTGCAATTTTATTTCTGTAATTTTAAATAACATGAGATTTGTTTTTGTGTTATAGGCTTGTATTTTAAAACAGTTTTAATTTGAATTATAATTCATAGCAAAGTCATCTAAATCTTTTACATATTCGACCAGTTCATTTTTTAAACACAACTTGGATTCAGTCCTTCACAAATAAACGAAAAAGAACAGTTTGGAAAGTAGTGCTATAAGAATTTCTGATTTCAAGAATATTAAAATCAAATTACTCAAGACATATTCCATCAAGTTCTGATTGTTTTTTTTAAGTTAATTAGTTTTCTGTCAGAAAATCATGTGCTAATTCCTCGAACAATCGCCTCTTTGATGACTCCAAGTTCTATTCTTTTTCCACTCCAAATATTCAGATAAGGAATGAATGTAACAGAATAAATACCCAATTTGAACGCTATTTACATAAATTAACTTATTGAATTTATAATTATTTTCTTTTTAAATGATTTACTAAGGTTTTCCTTAGAAAAAGTACATCCCTTATGGAAGAAGTCTCGACGACATTCGCAGGAACTTGGATTTTTTAATAGATCTGCCAATCAATGTACTACACGTTTTTTAAGTAATGATTACATCTTGCATTTCTGCTAATATGTGTTACGTGATGGTGGGTCATGTTTTGTGTATAATAGAAAAATTGCTATCCGAGGAAGGACATGTGGTGCCTTATGGCACGACTTTATTGTCCAAATGTTAATGATTTTTTTTTGTGGTGGCAGTGGATTAGGTGACGAGGTGATGGAATTGTTTTGCATATTCTGTAACGTGATATTTTTTTATATTGGTGTACAAGACATAGTTGCGATGCAAATACAGATAAATTGTTTGTATATATGTAGGATAGATTATTTATTTGTATTATTATGGTTCTTAAGAATGTTCGCGCTGTGTAAATTAGATTTAACATTGTTTGGTATGTTTAAAGTTTTTGGAAAATTTCGGCCTGAACCCAGTGTCACACCGAGCAATGTACTTGTAGCTTATCTACATAAGGTGAGTAGCGCGTCTATTGACACCCTGTTGGTGGGTAGTAAAGTTGTAACATATAAATTTAAAGCTGAGGACGCCAAATTTTTTGAAACAGCCACCGTTTTAATTATTTGATGTATGTATATTTGTAGCTTAAGGCTGTGATCAATTTTTGGAATCGAATGCTTATGTCATCTAAATAGAATTACGATAAATAGGCGATTGAGAGAAACAACGTCAAGGTGAAAAATGTTGAAAATTCTATGGTTAAGTTGGGTTATATGCAGTAAGCATTGTACAAGATATGTACTTGTCATGTGAGTAACTTTTTAAGCCTGTTTTTTTGAGAAAGTGTTCTGTTTACCTATTTTTTTTATTTTGGATATGTGATGATATTATTAGCATCTGTCTCTTTTAGGTTGCTATGATTTGATTCTTGGCATATTTAAAGGGCTGGCTGATATTGTGAATACAATGATCTACGGAATCAGTTTTGTGAGTAATCTTTGGAACATTTGGGTTGAAATTGTTTTTTTACCACACATTCAATGATGTTAGAAAGTGGTTAAATAGAGTAGGGATATAATGACGTTTTTGAAGGCCAGTGTGAGATTTATTTGATTTGAAGATAAGTAATATGCCGGATGGTTGGTTATATTTTATATAAGACATTTGAGTAGGCGTACATAGGCTAGATAGGATTCCTAGCCTATAACCTGAGATAGCATTACTTTTGCAAAAGAATTATTTGAGGATATAGTGATCTTTAGAAAGTGAATCTAGGTGTTTTTGTGCCTATTTTTAACACATGACTTGTTTGTTACTAACTTATACTACACGCTTTATGAAGTTGTTAGTCTGTTCAGTTGATTCGACGTTATGTGCGTGCTTGTTGTTGACATCGTGGTAAACTTACTGTCATTTGTTTAAGATTGCAAATATCCTGAAAGTTTTATAAATTTTCTTTCTCTTTAGTTAGGTTTAGGAAATTATGGCATGTTTGGAAAGGTTACTAGTTTCTTTTCCTTTGATGATGGATAGGTGCTTAAGTGTTCCTTTAATATCATATGTGTTATTTTATATTTTGTTTCTAAATTTGACCTCCTTTTTTTAAAATTTGCGGGCTGTAGTAGGCCTTTAGCTTATAGTTTGATCAGTTTCTAAGCACTACCCATTTTTATGAAGTTTTGTTTATTTCAATGACCCTGGAACTTGACCAGGCTTCGAACATTTGGTTCAACGAAGTTAATAGAAAAAGATTTCCCTCGGTTAACATACGCAGTGCACCTATTAGCAGCTCCTTAGTTGCAAGCCGTGATCACAACTTCTTGCAATATTTTAGTCACATTGACCATTAGGAGGCGTTTTTCCTTCGCCATTATTTTAAAATACTTTAGGGAAATAATCTCATAAACCTGCAGCGAAAATCAACCAAGATTATAAACTGTTTCAGTCACTTTTAAGATGAAGATTTCAAAGACAAACTAGTGAAACAATTACCTCTGCCTCCACCCTTATCCGCAATTGCATACTTTAAATAAAGAATCATCCTGTAGTGCCTTTGGACGTTTATACTTGTTTTCAAACCTTGAAAGAGAAAACAGCTTGAAACTCGGAGGAACCCAGCTTCTTTTAGATATATTCTATTTCAAGTAATTGGAAGAAACTTGGTCTGTTGAAATTACTTCATTTAAGACACTGCAAGCTCCTTGGCCTCTTAAAGATGATATCACTGTAGATAAAGAAGAATTCCTCTCTCGTTCTTTATTTAATCAAGAAATTGGAAATTAATGGGATTCTTAAACATTTTTTTAACTAAGAAACTGGCTTTCTTAAATTGTGTCGTAACTAGGAAACTGGGTTTAAAAAACATTGTTTCAACTCAGAAACTATGTTACTTAAACGTTATTTAATGAAAATAACGGATAAGAAACTGGGTTTTGTAAAACTAATTACAATTTAGAAATAAAAAACAAAGGTTTCTTAAACATTAATATACGTAACAACTGATAGATACTGAGTTTCCTTAACATTGTTCGATCTAAGATACATAACCTATGAAATTCAGAGCTCAATTTCCCCCTTGTAAAATTGTTTTAACTTTGATAGCTATTAAGATAATCATGCAGTCAGTCACGTCCGAATTTTACTCATTGACCTTAATTACCCCTGTTAACGTTGGTTTTACCTTAATATATAAAAAATAGCAAATTTAGATAGCTAGGCGTTTGGTGGATCCATCTTATGGTCCTTCATGTCTCTAAAAATGGCCTATTTAACACCTACATCTAGTGTGTGGCGCCACCTGATGCTCAACTCACATACCTCAATTAACTTTTGTAGCATTGGTTTTAGCTAGCTATATTGAGCCTGCGGCTCGTTGCGGATATAAGATGAACACAACATGAGATTTGCACGGCCCATAGACCTTCTTGCTTTGGCGCAATTAACCTTTGTTTTAAAAACCTAAAAGAGCCTGTCTCAATCTCTTGGAGTTTTGTGGTGGTCTTACTTTGTTTAACACCATGAAAATGAAGTTTTTCAAAGTTGTTGATGTCTTTACACAAAGATGTTCAAAGAATTTAGTCCTTATACAGGATGATAGTTTTTAGCGTACATATTTTGTGATTCGTTTCATAAAACGACAATCTTATCATATAAATATGTAAGAGCTTCTTTATTCAATCTTCGACGACAATTTTCTCGTTATCTACGCTTATCAATCACTTCAACAGAGACCTAACTTGAATATTATTAATGAATATTTACGGCAGTGAAAGTTAATCTCCATAATGGAATAACAAATCCCAGAGGGTTTGATTCCGCTCATTTATTAGAGGTGGGAATTATTAAGTTTTTATTATGAGGGATTTGTGGCAGGCTATTAAAACTATAGATGCAAGACCGTTTAATGCCCCTACGCTCCTAGGAATAAATCTGTTCAGGCGAACATTAAGAACAACATTCTATCATAAAATGCAAGGAAATATCATTGAATTGACCATTATTAGTGAATTCCCAAATTTTAATTTAAGTCCTTCCTTATATAAACTCGATGGTTATTTTTTAAATTATATTCACAATGCACTGTCGAACTTCTAATTTGAGACTAAATACTTATATTAATCAAAATAAACTATTTAATTTTATTTTTTGTGCATCTTTGTAGCCTTATGTTTATGTCTGTGTATTTAGCTTCATTTGACTCAAGTCTTTAGTACATTTGTATTTATTATACCTTGTTTTTTTAATCCTGACCTCTGAGGTTAATCTCTCGCTCAGATTTTTTCCTTCCATAACTGCTTAGGCGGTATTTTAATCCTCTTGTCAACCTTTAATCTTTTGAATTTATCTGATTAATTCATTTTGTTAATTGGTTTTTTGCTTCTTTTGTGGGCGTTCCCTCTGCTCTGTATCATCATTATAAATATTACAATTTTTAATACTTTCGTTATTTCTTGAAAAGAACTCAAAATAAAGTTTGAAAGTACTTGAAATCCACGTATTAATTTTCCTTGTGGGCTTTGTTGTATTTACACATATATATATATATATATATATATATATATATATATATATATTTATATGTCTAAAATACAGTTAAATCAAAAATATAATTTACTGAATTCTTCCTTATACCTTAACTGACTTCCAAAATCTATAATAAACCACATTTCAAAATCCTCGTATTAATTTTCCCTGCGGGCTTTGTTGCATTTATTGCTTATTCACACACACACATATATATATATTTATATATATATATATATATATATATATATATATATATATATACCTAAAATACAGTTAAATCAAAAATATCATTACTGAATTCATTATTATACATTAACTGATGTCCCAAATCTCTAATAAACCACAATTCATAATTTTTTTGACGAGTAGAAAAAATTCGGATTTGAGAGAGTTAGGGCTTACTCCTCTTTAAGTTACTTTTATATATTATAATTTTTGTGTAATATTAATATTATTAAATTATCGGTGCACTTTTCTCAGATTACTCAGTGGGAGGAATTCAGGTTAGTCCCCCTCCATCAATTTTTATCCTGGACCTGCCACAAAGTGGAGAAGGAATCTTTACATGTTAGATTGCAAATATTTGTGCTAATAATAATTTTTGATCCTTTATTCAAAATCCCTATCATTATAAAATAATGTGCAATTAAAATCAAGGAGATATTTTAAGATAAAGGGTCTGGAATCAACGATATCATTTTCGCAAAAACAATTTTGCTATAGCTTGTAAAGAAATTGAAAAATTAGAGTAGGTGATAATGTATGGGAGAGCCAGGGCCCGAGAATCCAAAAAGGTGCATGCTCTAGAAGATTGCTTCCTTTTTTCTTTTTTTAAATCTTGAGCTGACACCCCCATGGAATAAGTCAATGACTATAAACCCAAGACGATCCAGAGGGGGATTAGCATACAAATAAAAATATGATAAAGATGAACGAAGAGTAAAGATCAAATAAGAGGAAAACAGTTTAAACAAAACAGAAAAAAGATAATAAGAATGAGTTAGATCCTCTCTTAATAGTATGAAGATCGTTAGACTCCACAACAGCACTTCGAAATGTCAGACTATTAGCAGTCGCTTACTGACTTGTATTGCGAATTAAAGCAGCTAGATAAGGTAAGGAAAATGCAAAGGATGTTTATCACGGTGTACATTTTATGCAACAAGAATAAAGAACTCACTTTACACCTATGCCAAAGGTTAACATTAATTCTTGGCGAAATAAACTTGACCGATGACATAACTCTATCCAGGAGATTAAGATCAGAATCTGGACTTGATGACCACCCAGGAGAGCAGTACTCCAAACAGGGAAGAAGGAAGGAATTAAAACACTTATTTATAATAGCTTCGTCTCCAAACATTCTAATACATCTCCTCAAGATACCAACTTTCTGGGAAAAAGAGGACGCAATATTACATATCTGCCTCTCAAAGATCAATTTCTTGTCAAAAGTTGCGCCCAAAACCCTAAAATAGTTACTGGTATTTAATACTGTTCCATCAATATGTAGATCAGGATGCATAAGCAAAGGTGCTTTGGTCCGATAAACTATCATATTCTGAGTTATAGAAGTGTTAAGCTTCATGGCCAAAAGCTTATATGTTACCTCTTTATTCATAAAATCTGCTACTCTATTCCTCAGGCAGAAAAGAAATAACAGTCAAAAGGGTTGCATCATAAGCATATGCCAACAGTTTGTTTTCCAAACAAAGACACAAGTAACTTGTATAAATAATAAATAGCTAATGACCAAGAACACTACCCTGAGGGACACCTGAGATTACATTTCTAACGCTACTATACTGGCCATCAAATCAGACCTTATAGGTTCTGCCCACCAAGAATTTACTTAAAATATTAAGAAAAGAGCCACCAAAAAGGCATCAGCACAGCTTGCTACTTATTAAACTCACTTACTCTCTTTTCATTGAACTGCCTCGAAGACATATTTTTACCTCCTCAGAATATAACTGCCATAGTTTAAACAATTCTCTGTCACTTGAAGCCTTATATATGCTACTAGCAATGATTAGGTTATGAAACTGAAACTCTAAAACAGAAACTATGATTTCAGATGTGATAATTTATACAAATCACAATTATTATTTGCAAGCAATCGCATTGCTTATAGACCTAATCAGACAGGATTATTTTAGCTTGGTATATTATTTACCGGACTTCGAGTTTCTTTTGTCTCTTATTTACTTTCCTATATATTCATGAAATTAAATTGTATTTAAATTTTCAGTTGCTGTTATTCCGTTTTTCTTTTGGTGAATTAATGTGAATATAGAAATTATTAAAGGAGTACATTGTCAGTGATCTTATTAACATCTTTAATTGAAGCTACCTTTCCTTCCAGATTATATTACAAGTTGGAAATATGTTGATGACAACTTGTAAACTGGTGGCCTATTAATTCTCGCACTGGTGAGGAAATCCCTTGATTTTGTTTTGACACAACTCCCTTGCTCGGCCTCTACCATCGCTCCTTGACTTGAGGCAACCGAAAGGAAAGTCTAACTGTAAACTTTGTCAATAAGGAAAAAGAGTGAGAATATTTATTTAGGCAACCACTTCATTGCGGATTCCATGAAGAATTTACACACAAGAATGTATCAATAAACCCAATCGTTTAACAAAATTATCCACCTTGTAGTTTGACTTCTTCAACAAGTGCCGGCCCTTATATAAGCCTACAAAGAATCTCTCTATTTAAACAAGCCTAAAAGCGCCTGAAAAGGAAGAAGAATTCTAGGCTGAAGACAAATATTGACTGTGTTTCCTCTACATATTTTCCAAACAAACACGTGCGGTATACAGAACCTTTTTCGTGAGAAATGCATCTGATATGTCGATCTTACATTCTGCCTTTTTTCTTTAGTCATACTATTATTAAATTAAATTTTGTATAAAATAGGGAGAGAAAAACTAAATTTTCTGAAATAATATCATGTGTAATTTATTTTTGCATTTAAATACTTTTTGTAGTTTTCAGACATGCTTCAGATAAATATAGTTGCTTGAAAAGTGTGAGGAGAACCACTCATATAAAAGAACAATGGTTTTTTCTCAATGATTTGCATTCTATCTAACTATGAGAAAACATAATTAGGAGACGTATTTTTATTGGAAATTCAAGACCTTCAGCAAGAAAATGTTCTGAGTATATATAGAAAGTAGAAAATGCCTTAATCATAGAAAAATATCATATTAGGCTACATCACATACAAATGCGTTTATACCGGGTTGTTGAAAAAAACTTGGATCACTTGTATTGGTTAAAATTGCATTTTCCTTGAACAACAATGGCTGAGATGGAAAAGGTCTTAGGTAGAACTCAAAAATAAGGCTTTTCCCACAGAATCCTAGAAGAAAGAGAGAATAATGTATGAATTGGCAAGAAAAGAGAAAATCGGTAAAAAATATGCGGAAGTAAGATTAGAAGGGAAATTTTTAAACTGAATTTGGAAAAAAGTTGAAAATAAGAGAACGAAAGAAGGCTGAATTCGTTATAGATTTTGAAGTTGGACATAGAATAATCGACCAGCTAACTGAACTTATTGAAGGATCACTCTAAACGCCATGATGAACAAAGAGCGGAAGATAATGAACATGAGATTACAACGGAGAAGCTTTAAAGCACTCTCCATTCAATCAAATAGAAAGCGCCAGGCCATTCTGTCCTAACCAAGCTGAAATATGCGAAAGCGTTACAATGCATGCTGAATGAGAGAATGAAATTTTCATTGCATAGCTGAACACAGGCTACTTACCTGATGAAACCAACAGGTATGAAGGATACTCATAGCTAAAGAGGAAAAGCCACTGATGAGAAGAGAGCTATTGCTAAATTGTATCATGGAATTTAGAAGTATATAGTATGAGAGGTTCTTCTGACTCTTGAAAAACAATTCGCTGTTCAAACACTAAAAATAGGCCTTGAGAAAAAAACGAAGCACAGAAACCGAAATCCATATAATTAGAGAAAGCATAAATAAACGAAAAGAAACGAGAATTATATACACATTTTATGCAGAGGCGTATTGAAAGCCTTATACGTAGTGTGTTGTAGGTACATATAATATAAAATACTCCATTTTTTATTATATAACAAAGTTGAAAAAAGAAAGTCGTATATCACCATGGATTGGAACAAACAGATAGAAGTACTTCTTTAGGGTGGTCTTCTGAAAGAAAATTACTCAAGGCTTCAAGCCTCAACAGATTATGCAGAAATGTATCATGAATCTCCATTAGTATTGGTAGTAAGTTGAAATTGCCCGAATTTGAAAGAGTTTAATCAATCTCAATCTTTTGCTTTCCTTTGGCTTTTCTCATTGGTGTCTAAAGCTCCAATAAATAGGTCATTGAATTTTAGGCTTGAAAGAAAGCGGTCCTCAATATATAAATATATATATATATATATATATATATATATATATGCACATAAAGTTGTGCACATATTTTTTTTGTAACATATTATATTAAAGGGGACTGCAAATTTAGCGTTAATTATTTTCTTTTGGAATCTCTCGATTTGTGTTATATTGCGCTTGTGGTCGTGAGTTAACTCACAGATAAGTTTGCCAAAATTCATCAGAAAAATATTAACGAACGATGGCAGTAAACTAATTTACTGAACAAAACTAAATTTTTATTGGCCTGACGCGTTTCGATACACAGCTGTATTATTATCAAATGTTTATATATATATATATGGTGAGGTAAAATATTTTGAGGCATAAATATATATATGTAAATTTTTTCTTAAATTTACGTCACATGAATAGTTATTCTATAATTTAATTTATTGCAAGTTTATTAAATACCCAAAATTGAGAAAAACTGATCTAATTCGCTGAACTCGAAATCTCGTAGTTGAAGGTGAGTTTGAGTCTCTGGAACTCAGCTATTCAATCAAAAGGGTCACATGATCACAAATAGGGGTTAAATGAGTAATGTTGTAAAAATATAATCTATTTCTTTGCATGAATAAATAGAGAAAACATTTTAAATTCCAGAAATCATTATTTCCAAAGAAAAGTGAAAAACCATAGTTGATCAACACAAAGGGGCCGAAATATTAAATAGAAAATTGTTATGGATATTACATACATCAATAGTCTCCATCCTAAGGATAAATAATTACCTTAAAACTGGATATACTCCTGTGAAAAGGTTTTCTGGATGGCCAAATCCTTCAAATGAACGCCAATGGCGCCTCCTGGTAACGTCAGGTTGCACCTCATGGATTGGGTTGCCTTCCATGCCAACTTGCTCACGATTCGAAGGAAGAAGGTGCGAACACTTCAGGTTTTAAATGAGTCCGAGACTTTACTAAAATTATCTCAAGTGGAGAATGGCATTGATGAAGCCTACTATCACAAGCAAGAAATTTATCGGTAGGCTCCAACCACTCCTTCAGAAAATATAAAGGATAAACTGTTGCAGACAGGATAAAAGTGATATTCTCTGATGAAACACTCTTCTGCTCGTTTGTTGGTTCTAGAAACTCCTTCGTTAAGAAGTATCTTCTAGAAGAGGACTTTCAAAATTTCTGTTTAGTACCTACTGTCAGGACACTCTGTATCTTGTTACTGTTTTTCATCTAATTGAACTAGAGAGGTAAATTAAGAACGTTTTTGGAAATAGTTCGCACAGATTCTCTATTCAAATGTGTCTGAGCGGCCAATTTTCTCACTCATTTTGTTTTCTCAGCATCAATTACTTGTCTTACGACTGGAATTTCCTTCCTCTAAATTATCAAGTGTGCTGTGTGCATTCCACTTTATCCAATTTCATGGAGTGTTTTTTTGGAGCCATGTTGAGTCATTAAGTGCACGATAAATCTGCGCTGTTCGAGAGTTAATTTTCCATTTATTAGAAGCCTAAAAGTGAACTGTTGAATATCTGTATAGATAGGCTATCCAGGCTGGGATTAATTATGAACCTGAAGCCTGGGCTACGTAAACTAGCAAATAAAATTTGAAATATGGTTCTTGTAATGATTCTTATTCCCTTTTTCAAGTTCGAATGGTTAGAAAACTACACCATTATAAATAGAGCGGGGGCAGGGCGCATTTTTGGCTGTCACCCGGTACAATGTTAACTAGGCTATTAACTAGTACTATAGTCTATAGGCTATTAAAAAAGAGTATACTAGCCCCTAATGTTAGTAAAGAATAGGCTAGATTGGTTTTAAAATAGGACTAGGCAAACTTCTTCCCAGAAAGTATTAACCAACTTTTAATAGATTTGAACCTTTTTTATATAGTAACAGCGCCAACATTGCTGCGGCTGATATCTATTTGATTGACTTACCCCCCAGTCCCAAAACCCTCTCTTTTATCTCCCGATCCCAATCGCTGCAGGAGAATGAGTGGGTGAATGTCCTCACTTTTGTTTCACTTTTTCTAAACTGTAAAGAGTAGTTTTCCTCGTTGCCATTGCGTTTATTTTTCAAGGGTAACGATCATGAATGCAGCCGCTTTTAGGATTTAGACCATAGGATATGGCCCTAAACCGCGTCTCACATATTCTCCTCATTTGCTACACTTTGCATTCACCCCTACGGTCTCCAGTACGTCCCTCCCTCCTTTTTCAGCGGTATGAGTCTCGCACATGTTCCTTCCTCGTGGTGTGACTTCACTCCTTCGTAGGATTTATCTTGGTTTTCCGACAGACCTTCACCACAGGGTTCCCTTATTCCAACTGTAACTTCATTCCCCGTAGATTGCCTGAAGGATGCTTTAAAAGTTCTCCAGTCATATAATTATATTTATTGGAAAAAGACTAATTCCATTGAAATTTCTATGAGGAAAGTGTGGGCTCAGATGCTATATCATTGTCATCGCTAAAACACCAAACTCCTACACATTCCCAAAAACATAAGAATCCGAACTTACCATTCATTCACGATCTGGGTGGGTACATTCTTAACAAACCAGTGTCCACAAAAGATCGCACTTGGCGGCAACACTTATGTTTCCGCATGGAGCACAAATATCTGAAAGATATGCTCCCCACAAATATTCGCGTCACGGTAAGCCCCCCTATCCCAAATGGGGCACCCTAATTTAAGAACCAATTACTCAATCATTGAAATATCAGTCTAAATCTAATGTTCATATCCGGCAGTGGGTGTGAGTTGGTCAGCTTTCGTTCGAGGTAAAACTAACACAGCAGGATTACCACCGGCGAAGGCGGTTGTCTCACCAGGATTAACAGTGATTCACATATCACTACGAATTATCAAGTAGAAAAATAGGGGTAACTAGGCAGTTTATACGTAATCTTTCTACCCAGTATGACTAGTATAGAACTAAAATACAACTCACTCTTTAGCATTACCAATTTTCAAGCAAATCTGCACCGTCAAGAATGACATCTATGTGTGCTATGCCCAGGCCATGTATTCACAATCAGAAACGAAGCATCCGACATAGCGTCTATGAAAGCGGCAAGCAATGAAGCTACAGACTTAAAAATCACATATCACATAGACTACTCAAATTTTATCATGAAATAAATATATACAATTTGAAAGAGCACTTGGCAGGAAAACGGTGACCCATTTTAAGAAATATCAAATAAGATCTTTACACCTGCTCCTGGTCGTTCCAAATGAATAGAAAAGAAGTAAGAGTGGCAAGACTACACTTAAGCAGTAAAGTTGAACGCATCTACCGCCACTCGAATACCCATTTTCCTCAATGTAAAAACTTTAAAAGAATATTAACTTGAACAAAATACATTTAGACTTATTCTTTATAACCACTAACATCGCATATTCTTGCGGCAAATCGAAACAATGAAAACAGGTCTTACTGAATACAGTACAGCAATAGTAAACCTCTTAAAATAATTAAAGGCAACTGATATTTGAACCAAAATGCAACTCTTACCAGCCCTTCTCTAAGAGGGCCAAGCCAGAAAAACCGCATAAAAGTGTAAGGTGGGGATAAAATCATTCAAAACAAACAGACAAGTTCTTTAGAAACAATTTCTTTAAGAAGACATTCAAAAATATCTTCATAAATTTATAAATCACATGAATCTTTCAAACGAAGCTGACGAACAGAATATAAAAGAATATAAAATAATTCACGCTAAAATTAAATAATATTAAAAATACCAACAAAATTTTTAAAGAATAACACAAAGAAATTGAAGAGAACAAAGAAAAGCAGGAACTTTATTTTTCTAAAACTCTAACTGACGTGTTGTCTCCTCTATTTTTAAGCAAGACAAGTATGATTTTTAGAGACAACTTAAGCTAGAATAGAGGAATTTTTTTCATTTATATTTCAGGTCATTTGTTATCTTTTTAATAAAGAAAAGTGCAGGTTACTTTTCCCTGAAGTTCTGAACTCACAGCTGAAAAGAAAGATTGCAACACAAACTCTTGAAATATAATTTTAGAAAATTCTTTTTCTGAGTTTCAAATAAACTGTTTATATATTGCTCTGACAATTTCTTGACTAATAGAATCTACTCTTAGATTTCAAACTATAATTCTCTTATTTAGGTTTATTTGAATTAAAGTCTAGCATCTTCAATTTATTTTTATAAGCTCATTATCTCAATTGTACAAACATTCAAAGCTATTTATAATACTAATGTCAATAATAATAATAATGATAAACTTACAAGTTAATTACAGCTATTTCATCATTTAAAACTTTATTTTTAAATGTTTTTAATTAAAAATTATATAAGCTTATATCCTATAATTTTGTGTTAGATCCTAGGTTCTTGTAATTCTTTCCATTTTTAATAATTTAGATTCAAAGGTTGGAGCAACTTCAAGATTTATCTGATAAAATTCTTAATTAGTTTTTCTTTGCGTTTGGTTTTTCCTAGAAATTTTAATAAGTGTGCAGTTAGTCGTCGTTTTGCAGAAGAGAATGATACCAAATAAAACTGTAGATGAATATAACATCTTCTTTTGCCTAGACCTATTTTTTCTCTCTCTCATATACACATACACTCTCTCTCTCTTTCGCTTTCTTAATCAGTCTCTCTTTTACAATGCTGCTAATATGTTAGCAATGTTAGAAAGTATTCCCTCAAAGTTAAATCCAAATCCTGTGTTCCATCATATTTCGTTTGTCATAATACAGTTGATATTTTCTCAAATATTGCTTCATGCGAGTAGATAAGCTGTTCTTTAATTCCATTTGCCATCGGACAATTGTGTGAGCGAAAGCTCTTATTGCTTTGATATATTATAGACAAAGCCCCTTTAAAGAAGTAGAAATTTCCATTTTTTCTACCTAATTTAGCTTACAAGCAGTACACTTACGTTTACTTCACGACTAGCTATAAGGGTTTGCAGGTCTATTAGTAAAGGAGACAGCCCCCGAGTTTTTAATGAACAATGACACACTCACCAGTATTTGAAACTTTTTTCATAAACTTTATTGAGAAAACAGTTGGCGACAAATTCAACTCCGTGAGTTCAGCGATCCCTTGATTCGATACTAAAAACTCTGCTTACAGAAAGGACGATTTGGCCAAGTCTTTCACCTCCATCATATGATCAAACCATCTACATTCTATTGCACATTCTGCCTTTCGCTTTCTTTTAGATGCGTTTAATTTTCCCATTGTTTCATATTTAAGAGAATGTTCCTGTGAACTATGACTAATTCTGTTCGAGGTGCTTCTTCCTGTGTGACATAATGCATTTTCTAGGTGAGAGATAAATAATTTTATAGTGTCACACCACTGGCGTTTTGTAGACGTTTTTTTGGCAGCATGCTGATTATTGCGATGAACTTTCTCTTTCAGAAGGATAATAAGTCCAGTATAATTCTATAGTATAAAATATATATAGCAAGGGTTCAATGTTGACTAATCTGCTATAAGCTTTCTCCTAATGAAAGATAAAGCAACACATCTTCAAAACCCCTCCTCAGCATCAAGAATAAGTGATTCTTATCGATAGATAAAAGGCTCTAGTTTTACAAGTTAGTAGGGAATGTGTCCACATTGTTTAGCTGTTATAAACACAAGCATGATTTTTCTTTATACCCATCCAGAAAGAAAAAAAGATGTACACGCCCTGGTTCGATGCCTAATTTTATTTTGTACCAGCAATATGTGTGTGCTGGCTCAATATAGCTACATAAGCATATAAACGAACCTAATATTTCATGGTCGTCACACAAATATAAACCTCCCTGACCGATATTATTGCCTCCTTCTTTACAGCAGAACATTAGTTATTACAAAGACAGTTGTCAACTGGCCTTTAATCCTACCACTTAAAATGCCATTTCTGGGATTAGTTTGTTAAGAGGAGCTCAACGAATATGTGAGTGACAAAGAAGGCCACATTGAATTACATAAACACTTAATGGCAAATGAAGGCTATATTTAATAATAACTTTTGTGACTAGACGCAAAATTATTATTTTTTGTGGTTAAATAAACTATCTAAGAAATAATGTGAAATAATCATTCTAGAGTTACACAGAAGTGAACTAATGAATTTGGCATTTAGTTTGATTAAGATTCTATGAAACCTCTTTCATTTAATTTGATATTTCACTTAAATGAAAAAAAATGCGTATTATTATATCTCTAAAAAAGGTATTCACTCTCAAAATGAATATATTTTTAAATAATCACTAGTATAATTTAACTCTCCAATCGACCACACTATATTGGAGTGACTTACCGTGATATGTTCCTACGAAAAAGCATTAAATCGGCCTGAGAAAGTATTTATGCTAATGGATTTGCAGAGAAAAAAGAGAAGGCTATTTGGGCCATATCCGACTTATGCAGTTTTAAGTAGTGGCTAGCCATTCAGAGAGAAAATGCGCTGTAGACTATCCCTTTTTATCGAAGTTTGCAGGATAAAAGTGCCCTAGGAAAATAATTGGACCAATGAGGTTTACCGTCAATTCCTTGCGATGAGAAGATATTTCATGTGCTAGGAAAACTTGCCTGCACAGTATTGTCCATCTCAAGGTTAGGGTAAGCGGACGTCTTTCCCTCCTTGGAGAGAAGTTTCAGCGAAAATGAAACTTTTGGCTACTTCATAACCTCATATTTCAGCTAATGTGTGAATAGTGACCTCTTCGTGGGTTTAAAATGAGGTAGAAGCCTCTTAACCTCCGTAACTGCTTCCAGGCCTAGAGCACCGTACATGTGGATTTATAGTCCTTGTGTCAATTTATGTACACTTAGAGAACATGTGCCCAAAATAATGATTAACGTTAGATTGCAGCACTCAACGTTCATATTCAATCGGTCTTCTAAATAATATGTAGATTGTTATGGAACTCCAATGCTTCTCGTGCCACATCCTTAACATGTTTTAAGACCGTTGTCGTCGTATACTGACTATTGCGTGCTGCCTCTGAGAGATAATATATATTAATGTAGTGTCACCTTTCATCCTTCAGAAATGCTACAATGTGTAACTTATAACCTTATCTTTCAAATTATAAACTATTTTTCATAATCCGCTTCAGTATTCTCCTCTTTTTCCGTGGCATCTAAGGATGATATTATAAATATTTACTCAATGACTTTCATAAAGGTCTCGATGCAAGTACCGCATCAAATACAATAACTACTGCATTGATGGGAATTATGCAGTAGATTAAAGAAGCTGCAGAAGGTGATTTTTCGATTCTGTAGTGGTTTTATTATACAGGTCTGACCAAAAGAACCTTATTTGAAAGAGCTGGCAGCTCTTCGCACAGAAAGTCATGCTACAACCTCTAGGGAACTCTAAGAAAAATTGTATGTAACCTCTACGAGTGTTCTATGACAACTGGAAAGGATTAGGAAGATTTCAGAGATTGCAAAATGGGCTGCGTATGAAATCCAGCCGGTTAATTTGCAGTTGCCAGTTGCTTGCTGCGAGACATTGCTTTCACGACAACTTCGGGCACCACTTTTAAGCGGGTTTGTTACTAGGAATAAAAACTGGATATTTTATCATTACGTTACACGCCACTGTTTGTGAGTCAGTAAAGAAAGCAGAATTTCCCAACAACAAAGAGAAAGAGTTCATCCAAAAAGATAATGTTTAGTATATGGTGGTCGCATATCGAAGGAATTGTCTATTATAAGCTGTTAAACCACAATCAAACAATTAATGCTAAACTATATTGCAAAGAACTTCGTTGTTTGAAAGTATATTAGGGCCGAAGTCGATCCTCCGTACTCAAAAGCAAGGATGTCATCCTCCATCACGATAATGACTCTCCTCGGAGAGATTGAATGACCTCTTAGAGGACCCCTTTAGGAAATATTGCTTTACGTTTAGTATTCTCTTAACAAAGCTGTATTTGATTATCAATTGTTCAGGGAATTAGCGAAAGTCAGATCCTTTGGCATCCCGACTGAAGCAGTGGAAGTGAGGATATTTGTTTTTATTGATCTGTTTTATTATTTCATATTTCTTGTGATTTTTTTCGTATATATCTTACTGAACGTGTAAAATTTGCTCTAAAACAAAGCAGCGAAATAAATGTACTCTCGCTTTATACATGTCTACTCTCAGTAAATTTGATAAATTGTACATCCAAAAGTTGTTGATATGTACGTAAAATAACCCTTTCTTTTATTTAAAGTGACATAAATTATACGGAAATTCATTGCTATATATCGTAATTAAATAGTATTTACATAAATATAATTAAACTAGCCACTCTGGAAGTTATAGACAAAAATCTTTTTATTTGAAGGTAAATTGACTTTGTCTAAAAAGAAGTTAATACCCATAGATCTCAAGTAATTTATGCCTACGTGAAGTTTTCCAAGAAAGCCAAAGCGAAGTAAAAAATTCATGAGCGAAAATTATTTTCCAGTTAATGATTAGTTCTGAAGAACCTCATTGATTATAATAACCAACGTTAAGGTGAGATGAAGATAAAGTAAAATAATTTGATGAATGACAATCGTTTGTTGTATGAGGGCGGAGATAGTGTACGTAGGTTTGTTACGTACTTCATAAACTCCATTATTTCGTTTTCTCTAAGAGTGCTATATTACTAAACTTTATTTAATCTTTTGCGTGCTTCTTTAATCAAGGAGGATTTATATAGCCATGTGCATCGTTTCGAGAATTGAGTTAAATACTACTAACCAAAATATACTTTTAATTTCAACATTAAAAAATAAAATATTTAAAAATATTTACATCTACACAGAGTATCTCAAACGAGTCTACGTGAAAATTACTACTTTAAAAATGAATAATATGTAATGGTTGACCCCAAACTCACTTTAATAATGAGCGTTAAACAAAACACAAGTAAATCCAGCTAAGGAATGACCTTGATGTTGGAGCTTAGGGAGGCAGGCGAAGGGGTTTGAGGTTCGACGCATGGATGTGGTCACAAACGCCCAGCTGTTTGTCTGGTGGGGGAGACTGACGGGAAGGAACCAGGTGACTTCGGAGAGAGAGGTGGATGGCGTTAGAACGTTATCTTAATCAGATGATTTAAGCAAAGGGACCTTGAAGGTAGGCTTTTGCCAATCTTTTTGTTAAACTTGAGATGCTTTTCACTGACGAGTGATGAACAAATAGTGAATCCTTTGACGAATGAGGGGGGTTGGGGGAGTTCACTTTGGGTATTCCTTATTGGCGAGGTTTATGTCTGATTTTTGTTGAAAACCAAGATAGAGACTTTCTCTGATCAAAGATATATGAAAGTGATTCTCGATACAAGTGGCTAATCTTCAGTGTGACCACCAGGAACTGCCTCGGGGCGAATTTCTTCTTAGCTTAGCTTCTGCTCGATTCCGTTTTTGTGCCGGGCCCTGCCGCCAATCTTCGTCTTGTCGATAACTAACTCGATCTCCTGGTTCTTCTCCAGTTATCAGCATATATACTTCACTGACCCACTGAGGGTATGGGAAGGGGGGAGATAAGGGCTTATGTATTAAGCCTCTCTCCTATAACGATACATTTCCGAGCTTCTCAACTTGGCCCTAAAGGCATTTTCTGTCTTTCGTCGCAGATACTATAATTTCGTCTATCATGCGAAACTTGATCTCAAATCTTAGTGGAAATAGTGAGCCTTTTGAAACATTTTTATAACACCTGCTCTCCTGCCTTTCGTATTGTTTATGCTAGTTGGGAAAGAAATCTGTTGATTCGTACTTCTCGGGGTTGACTGTGGCGTCTGGTGGCCAGGGGGTGAAGGATTAGATGGGAGGAGGAGTTAAAGAATCAAGTTACACCGCCTAGCGTCGGGAAGGTGCGGTAACCGAATGGAGCCTCTGTTTTTTAGGGTGGGATATCGATTTCCCAACACAATCACATGCTTTATTTGAGCTGAAACATATTTTTATATACAACAGAAGACAGTAAGTAGTTAATATAAATTTCTTAATAATAAATGTAAAACATAAAACAAAATAAAACTAAAACAAAACAGCAATAACTAGTAATTGACTGAGAAAATTTAATTAAAACCTTAAACCTTTGTATAGAGGTAGAATACCCATTAAAACTACCCCCAAATATTAATTATTTCACTATCCTTTCATCCTTTAGATACAAAAGCAATCTCAATCTTATGCTATATATAAATAACAGTTATACATGTAAAAACCACACTTACCGAAAGGATTCATTTATAGCAAACAGGTAATTAAAATTAATGTTTCAATTTCATCAAACAATCCATCATTTAAGTTATATTTTTAAAATCCTAGGCAGTAGAGTAAATTTCAACCATTTGACTTCACAAGTTTCATCCATATTAACCAAAAATTATTAAAATCATTAAGATAAAATCAAAACAGTTATGGAAATACATTCATTTTCCCCTCCATAGTATTCGTTTGCTGTCAAAGTATTTATCGAAGTAAGTAATAGAATTTATAGAAAAATTGTTTTACTTGAAATAAGAGAAAGAAACTGCTTTTGCTATATGTTCCTGATTCAAATCAAGACAATGGATTATATGACTCACCCAGAGCACTTAACCAAAATTTTAAAAAAGGCATTTGGCACGGGTGAAGATTTGTCCAAACGGTCAATAAACAACGCAAACTCTCACTCTATTGTTTCCCTTGTTCAATTTAATCAGTAACGATTAAGCTTCATGTCCATTCTAGGTAATTGGAAATGAAGTGAAGACTAACACCGTTTGTGAAGAGGCTAGAACGTTCTTAGTAAAGAGAACCTAAGGAATAATGAGAAATGTAGCCAATTAATGATGGACTTGAGAATTTAAAATTAAATCGATCCAGATTTCCTTCATCTTTATAGGAACAAATGTAATCATTTTACTAACCTCTACGATTTTTTGTTTCCTGGTCGTTTTGGGCGATGAAGACACCTTGCTTTTTACTTCTAAACTTATTACTTAAGAGGAAAGAAATGAGGTTGTTATTATTATTTTTTTACTTTGTCCTGATAATTGAAAAACAGGCATATTTGGAACGAATAAATAAAAAGTGAAAATGCCTAAGATAAAAAACCATTGGAATGTAATAAAAGGGCTGATATGGCATTTTTCCTAATATCCGGTCTAATTGGCATGGCAAGTAAGTTTCTCCTTTGCAGACTTTTCTAGCGATTGAATGAAATGTAACAGAAGATCTTTTGTCTTGCTTGCTCGAAATATAGAAGTAGAAAAACATCAATGGCTACTTGTATGGGCTCAGCTAAAGGTTTCTATAATAAAATAAAGAAAAAGGGTCTACCATCAATTACCCTCGTAAATGGATACATGAAATATTAAGTACGAAAATTTTAATAAAATATTAGAGAAAAGTAATGTATGGCCAGTATTCCTGAAAGAATAAATAAGGTTATACCAAGTTATTTAAGTCGGCAACAGAGAATCCTCCTTAAATTAGTTACCAAAATGACATTGATTAGGAAACGAAAGGCAGTTAGTTGCTTTTGTGGTTGCTACACCAACCAAAATTCTTTTTTTTTTCGACCAAAGTACAGAAAAACACGATTTAATACGAAAATCCTTATATAGCTCAGGGAATTCATGTTTAAATGTGATCTGTACAGTCAAACAGTCACAAATTTATTTCTAAAACACAGAAAAACATGATTTGTCGGTCATCGAAATTGAAAAAGAGCACCAAAGATTAAATATATTTACCAAATTTAACTCTTTCATTAATAATTCTTTTGATCGTTCACAAGCTCATCCACTCACGAATTTCTCCACGCTTTATCGAGGCCATATGTAATATCTTTCTTTGAGGTGTGCAAGATTTTGCACTTTTGAATTACCTTGAATAAAAACTAAGACTTTAAGAAGCTTCTTGCACGAATTATCGATTAGCACTAGTAGTATTTTTCTCCAATTATTGTGGTTATTATTCTTGGTAAAAGAGCTTATTATTGATTTCTAGAAATATATTAAACACGCACATATGTATAATTAAAGCACTATCCTGAAGTGCAGGCAGTGGTAGAAAATCATGGTTTAGGGTACGGCTACTAAACTAAAAATAATATTTCTTTATAATTCGACAAAAATACAGTTATTATACTTTAATGATTAAAGATATATTAATTTGGCTCCTTTAATGAAAAGAAGGAGAACGATCGAGCAATTTATTTTTTAATGTTGATTAAAGTATATGATCAAACAAATTGATTCGCAAGTCCATTGTCAATTGGTATTATTCTTTCACTTAGAGTGGTTGATGGTTTTGTGATTTCGCAGATTATTGTCAGATAGAGGAAAAATTAGTACAATGGTTATGTTTCTTAAAAACAACAAGATATTTGAAGGATGGATCAACATTTGCAGGCTGCATTAGAGGTGACAAAGGAAAAAATGTATGATAATGTGAAAAAGTCGGGAAAAACTGAAATTAAGAAGATTAAAAAGAAAACAGATTTGTGGATATAAGGCCGAAAATATCATTTGAATTATGAGTATTCAATAATGAAGGAATTGAATTTTCTTGATCGAAATTAATCAGGTATAATAAGGTAAGGGGGGGTGTCCTGGTCTTGAAGTTATCAACAAAAGTGGCAGGTATGTCTATATTCATTATTTGAGGATAAAGTATGCTAAAAACTTATTCCATTAACACATTTTAAACGCATAGGTGCGACTTTGCTTCTATCATTGCTTGTATTGAAATTTTGAACACCCCTCAGTAAGTTAAGTCGCATTTTTCTTTGTATGTCTGTTCCCTTACTTTTGTAGCGATTACTTTCTTTCTGTTAGGGCAAGCTAGTTTCATTGTTTCTTATTCCCAGTCGCAGTTGGGGTCTTTTTTCTCTTTTGGTTATGTACATTTCTTTTCCCAATAAGGGCCTTGTCTCAAGATTTAGTACAGCTCGATTCGGTTTACATGCATAGCTTAATGTACGAGGCACCTTATTTTAGCAGTTGAAGCATATCTGTTTATGTATATGCTTCACGTTTTCCGTATTTTCTGGAGTAATTCTTATGCTAAACAAGATTACTCTATCCTGGCAGTTCATATTTATGTACTATTTGTGTTTTATGCAACACTATTTTCAAAACGTGTGTATGATTTCAAAACTTAATGTTGCTTATTTTTTTTCTGTACTGGCTATTTGTTTAATATTTAATATAAGATATATGAAGCTCATGTTTGATTTGATATGGAGAGGAATTCAGTAAGAGATTAATTTTCTATTCAGTATTCCAATACGTTTGGTGTCAACAAGCATCTCTACGTCGCTTTATAAGTGACAGATTACTAAATATCCATTTGTTTCCGATCACGATGTTTTTTAGGGTCACTCGGAGGCATTCACTCTCTCCTTACTCTGAGTCCATATTCACGTGCCAATTTGGACAGCACCCCTCAACCACTTGACCAAAATAGGCTTATTTTTATTAGGCGCCACTAATAAATTGAAGATATTTAAACTTGACTTTGGAAACAAATTAGTTTTCTTTCACAGTGGATAATGACAACGTATATTTGTTTTCATGCCGATATATATTTTACTTAGTATCTAGTTTTGGACTGTCAAGTCTGTTGACAAAATGCATTTAACGCGCTCATTAAATTGGCTGGAATTTACAAAATAAGGTCTGCTGACCAAAAAGTTGAGTGCTCTCACTTATTAGGTTTTAGGACTTTATGACCTTTAAAACTTTCAATAATTTCCGGACTAACCTTGGAAGGACCTTAGCAATTCAAAGGAGAATGAAAATCAACATAAAGCTCTCAAATCTCATAAGAATAGGCCGAATAGTTATGATTTTATTGCCAAAACAAAATAATTCCCGAGCTAAATTCGGGAGGAATTTGGCAACTATATTATTCGAAGGGGAGTCTAAAAAAAGGGTTTAAATTTTGTTAGAATCGGCACAATAGTTATGATGTTATTTCCCAAACAAAATAATTCCCGAGCTAACCTTAGGTAGGAATATGACAATGGATCATGCGAAGGAAAATATAATACAACATAAGTGTTTCAAATTTCGTTAGAATCGGCTGAATAGTTACAGTGATTTCATAGAAACAAAAAAAAACAAACCCGACCGACCGACATTGTGAGATGTAGAATCACCAGCGACTAGACTCGCACGTTGCTAAAAATGGTAAAAACGATGTATGTGATATAAATTTTGAGGAGGGCGGGAATTGAATCAATTGATAGGAATCTAATACTGCACGTCTATTTATAAATACATTAGAAACTTACATATTTTCCCATTCCATCCCCTAATTTTTTTTTCCAATGATAGTCAACTCAGAAAAATGATTTAAAGAGCAAAAATGAATTTACCACAACAAATCCGTACCTCAAAACATACACTCTTAAAATTGAAAGGAACAGGAAAAATATCACTGGGGAAAAATGGTTCAAGAGAAATTTGAAGGGAAATTGACAGACAAGTTGTTTGTCAAAAATATTAAAATATATCAGATTGAAGCCAAAATCTATAAATAAAAGGTAACAACAAGGAGTAACAACAAGGAAAGAAGGTACCCTAGGAGACCTTACGGTCCATTCAAAGAGGGTACCTTTGGACTAGCAATCGAGCGGGCACAAGGCTGCTCAATTGTTTAGCATCCCTAAAACGGCCACTTTTCAAGACTTTGTCTAGTCTTGACTTGAACTGGTCAACCGATTCACTGTTCACAACTTCCACTGGAAGTGCGTTCCACATACCGCAGATACTGTAGGTGAAAATTTTTTCACACAGATTGCGGTTGTAACGCTTCAGTTCAAGTTTGAAGCCGTGATTGCGCGTTCTGTTCTCACTCAGTGTGAACATATCCCGGTAGTCAACATTGTCGAACCCTCGAAGTATTTTGAAAACTTCGATGAGCTGACCACGCAGTCTACGGGTTTCCAGCGAGAACAGATCTAATTCCCTTAGTCTATCCTCATAACTTTTATGTCGGATAGAGGGAATCAGTTTGGTTGCCCTGGCTTGTACGCGTTCCAATCTCGCGATGTCCTTTCGCAATGAAGGACTCCAAAATTGTACGGCATACTCCAGGTGCGGTCGGACAAGTGAGTTGTACAGGCACAGTACAATCTCCTGGTTCCGATAACCAAACTGGCGCTTAATATAGCCTAGCATCCTTTGGGCCTTTTTCTCCGCCTCAATGCACTGTTTCGAGAACTTGAGGTCACTAGTGATTGTTACACCCAAGTCCTTCTCAGTGTCACTCGATTCAAGAGCAGTGCCCTTAAGGATATACTAAGATTGGGGGTTTCTGTGGCCGATATGCATCAGTTTGCATTTGCCCACGTTAAAAGGCATCTGCCACATGTCCGACCACTCCCCAATCTTCCCAAGATCTTCCTGCAGGCGGGCAGTATTTCCATCCTTTGCAACATTCATACCAAGCTTGGTATCTTCGGCAAATTTGGAAATCTTGGCAACCATGTCACCGTCCATGTCGTTGACGTAGATGATGAATAGTAGTGGTCCCATGACAGAACCTTGAGGCACCCCGCTAGTAACGGGCACCCACTCAGAAGACTGTCTATTCACCACCACCCGTTGCCGTCTGCAACTTAGCCAGTTCTCGATCCAGCCGGCTACCTTTCCGTCTATGCCTAGCGCTCGCACTTTCCGGAGAAGGCGGCGGTGTGGTATCTTATCAAAGGCTTTCTGAAAGTCTAGGTAGACCACATCCACCGCCTTGTCCAGATCGTGCTCACTGAAAACGAAGTGGAAGAATTCCACAAGGTTCGTCAGGCATGACCGTTGCCTTCGGAAGCCGTGCTGGGAACTCTTCAGTAGCAGGTTTGACTCTAAATACGACGTCACTTTGTCCACCATGATGCTTTCCATGAGTTTACTGACTATCGAAGTCAGACTGATAGGTCGGTAGTTCGACGGTTGGTTACGGTCTCCTTTCTTGAAGATAGGAGTCACCTCCGCCTTACGCCAGTCTCTAGAAACGCATCCGGTCCGGATTGACATGTTAAAGATAGCGCACAGATGTCGTGATACCTCATCGCACACTTCCTTCAACACTTTAGGTAGAAACCCGTCCGGTCCAGGGGACTTATTCGTCTTTAGGTCAGCGATCTTTTTCTTTATTTCTCCTTCGGTGAAGTCCATTGCCTCCAGCTTTTCCCCCAAGTAGGAATCCGTCGGCTGGGGAATGGGACCACACTCTTCAGTAAACACTGAAGAGAAGTAGTCGTTGAGGAGGTTGGCATTTTCTGCATCTGAATGCTTTAATTTCCCCTCCTCATTCCTCAAAGGGCTAATCGTTCGACGGATTGCTTTACGGCTGTTCACATATCCAAAAAACTCCTTGGGATTCTCTTTACAGAGTCTCGCCACTCGGAGTTCCTCAGACCGCTTAGCCGCCCTTATACTGGACTTCACTCTCCTGGCTAGCCTCCGGTATTCGTCAAAGTCACCCGAGATCTTCCATTGCCGGTACACATTTCTCTTCTCCCTAAGCAGTTGGCCAATTTCTCGATTAAACCACTTTGGTTGAACAGAGGACCGACCGACCGAGAAGGTGAAGTCCAAATTCATAATTTAAATATTTTCGTACATAACATTCTATGGATTACAGATATACCTTATTTTTCTCAGTTTTATTTTGAGTAAAACAATTAATTTACATTTACAACTAGATTAGATGTTGTTGTAAATAGAAAATTTCTGAAGAAAAAATAGCAGAGACCAATGTTAGGCATGTAACGTGTTTTATAACTTGAACTACATAAAAGAAAATCAGAGATTAAGTGGAGTGACGGATAGCAATATCCCTGTTTGCTAGATAGATGAAGAAAAAGAAGAAAGACTCACGCTACCATTCATTATATACGTCCATTGATCTAGCAAGAGAACAATTTTTTCTAGGGATCCTTCTGCCTTTTATCTCTGTCTTTAATGTTTTCTCTGCTTTTACGGCTTAAATTACCCACGATGACGCATGCAATAGAAGAGAGCTAATCATATGCGTTTAAGACCAATCCTCTAAAGCGGAAAGAATAGCAAGAAACAAGAAGAATTCAAATGCAAAAGTAATGTAAGTTGGAATTAAATGTTAAAGGAAAGGGTATTTGAAATGGATTGACTCTCAAAAGAGGAATATAAAGGCATGGATATTTTTAAAGTGAACTGCATCAATCACCATTACTCAGATCGAAAAGAATTATTTTGTAAATTCCTTAAAATTATAGTGAAATAAAAGCAGTTGATACAAACCAAGAGAGGATATATGAAAGAACAAAGCCTTTGAAATATTGCTATAATATTATTGTCGTGGGTTAGCCGAGATTATAACTTTATTTATTATTATGATTAATAAAAATGTGTCGTACGTTCGTACTTCCAGAAATCGCTACAGGATCGGTCTCTAAGAGCACTTTTCTTATCTTTATTCTATTGAATGAATAAAAGGAGGAGTTCTCTCATTAATATACTAAATACTGCCAACGCAACTCGTTCGAGGATAATTTAAACAGTTCAACCAAAATAGACTTTTAATATACATTAATCAACTCCAACAAAAATTAATATATACCTACACGTACAAAATACAACTTAAAAATGTTTCTTAAGTCCCTTTAGCGAGACTCGTTTTCAAGTTGTTTTAAGGGAGAACAATTTACTTAAAAATAATTCGTTTTTAAGATAAACACAATACTCTACGTTAAAGACACCTGACAAAACGATGGAAGTGATTACTCACATATGGTTTTTTATCCAGACCATCCAAACGAAATACCTTCACTCGAATCTGGTCCGGAGAGACGTCGTGAGTGTAGTTTATTTGCTTCTCAATAGATGCCATTGCTTCGAGCGAGGAGTGGACGAGTGAGGTCACGCGGAATAGAAAGAATCAAAACAAACGCCGATTAAGAGGCTATGTTTCGGATGCTTATAACCTTACAAACAGTTTATTCAGACGAGGGTTGCATATGGTTGTATGGTTTTCTAGTGATTTAGTTGCACTTGTAGAGCTTCTCTTTTGGGTGAGAAATCTATCTAGTTTGGGGTTGTCAAACTCAGATAGGGTAAGATCACTTGACGATCTTTGGTACTCGAACTGTGCAGAGGTTACTTGGATGCAAGATCCCTTGACGATCTTTTGTAATCGAACTGTGCCGATGGTTCTTGGAGGTAAGATATCTTGACAATCTTTGAAAATCGAACTGTGCCGATTATGCTTGGTGCAATCTGTTATTGCCTCCCCCAAAATAAAACTCTTTTTTAACTTGCTGGAGGACTTCTCTGCCGTCAATTTGTTTTCGATGTCGTGACGAAAACGAAAAAGTGCTCCTTTTCTCCTGCCGAACAGTTTTATACTCAAATTACTCCCATGGGGTAATGAGAGTAGGGAGGGAAATAGCAAGGTGAGACTCGCGGGTGCCCTGCCTTCTGGGCATCTGTTATTTCTCTCCCTCGACATTTTGAAATTAGAGAAATGAGATTTCATATTGATTCGACAGAAGTGGGTATCAATTCCGCCATGTTTTAGCGTCGTCGGTCTCTGGGGAGAGCGTAATACGAGATCGACAGTTTGAATTTTTGATTGTCTCCTAAATATACAATTTTTATCGCTCTTGTATGTTACCGGAGACCGGTTAGAGGAGCTCAGAGAAAGCGAGGTGGGCTTTGTTTTTCCTTCATCATTTCTCCTGGCCATGAGGAAGACCTCGATATATATATATACACTCGCAATTTTTTAACTGACTTGGTTAACTCGTATATCTCTACAACTACTTAATTACCTATGTATTGCTAAATAAAATTTAGAATTGGAATAAAGTTTTAATGGATCAACTATTAACTCAAATTCAAACATAAAAACACTTGTGTGAGTAAAGAGACCTTAGCCACTCGGACGTAATTAGCTATCTTTGAGTGATTGCATTATCGTGCCTGATACAAGTCTTAAAAGGAAAGAAAACGATTAAAGCCAAAAATAAAAGTTAGCTCATGTTGATGCTCTCTTTAAAGTAATATTTTCTCCAGATGGCTCTTCTGATATAGTCTTTTGAACAGCTTATTACTTAAAATTTAGGTTTTTTGGACTAATGGCCGTTAAAAGACCTTTTAATACAAAAAGAGAACTATGCGAATATTATTTATATGAAAGAAGGGCAGGCAAAATAACAGAGGCAAAATTCTATATTTGAAGAGAGCCCCCGAAAACCAAATATTAGTTTTTACCTAATTAAAACTTTGTGACAATTTAATTTTCGTTTTTCGGAAATTTAGAAATGCATAAAGTCAGATATCTAAACATGTCATGTAACGGAATAAATAATTGACATTTTATAATTGCCATATTGTATTTTTTTTATGATAATTAATCGAAATATAATTGACTAAATTCTGATTCAGATAAGAGAAATGTGTGAGTTGTTTTTTATTTCATTTTAGGATAAGATGCGATAAAACTAATCAGTTTTCTATTTTACCAAGCACACGAGAGTTTTTGGTGGCGAAACGGCGGAGGTACATATTGCTTTAAATCTGTGAGATTCAATTCACACTTGTTATCTCTCCTATAGAATTAACTCAACGGGTGCTAAACTAATGATTATATTGGTAGCATCCTTATTTACTTATTAATCTAAACTTATGCTCCACACTTTCATCTTCATTACAATAGCGAATTATGAGGCGTTGACTTTGGATGTTAGAAGCTAAACATATTTTGAAGTTTGTTAAAGAAAATAAAATATACCTAATAATGTTACATCAATTTAAACTCCTCTTTTTTATTTAATGCGTTGCCATATCCATGGTTTAATATTATTTGGAGGTTTCATATACGTGGATAAGAGGACACTTTTGGGAAATTTTCTTCCATATTCACACTGTCACTCCCATATCTCCTCGCAGTGGATTGGGAGACCTCTCAAATGTTTCCTCCTTGAAGTACGGTAATTTTAGAAGCAAATTCATTACATTATTCTAGAAGCAAGCAAACTATTTCATCTAAACCAATGGGCATAAGCCAACTCGCGCCAGAATAACTGACCAGGAGTTATTAGTAAATTACTCTCCCTCTGCTCACACCAAACTCATGATACCCTACTCGGTTCATCAAATCCCGCAAGCAAGTATTTTGCGTCTCCTTAAAAAAGAACTCAAGAAACACTGAGCTTTTAGACAAAATAGCATGATTTATGTATGTTTATCGTAGTTCATACATAATTCCCCCACACGATCATCGATTAGCCTTTACTTACCTGGTGTCTCATCTTTTATTTAACGTCAAACTCATTTCTTTTTCGTGATAAAGATTTCTCTTTCATTTTGATTGAGTGCACAACTTACATTGAAGGTGTTTTTTTTATAGGTATATTTTCCCCAAATAAACGGAAAATTATTGGATTCGATAATTGTCCTTGAAAGTAAAGTGGAGGTATAAGTAGGCTTAGATTGGATTTGAATCGTAGTGCTCCTTTGTATGATTTTATTAAAATAATGGATAACCTAAAGGGGTAAAATTAAGTTTTAATTATTATGGTAGCCAAAATTCTCAATTTTAAAAGGAGATAAATTCCTTTCGGGAGGAATAGGTGGTCTTGTATAAAATGAATTTTTGTTAATTTTACGCTTATTTGGTCAAAGAATCATTGCGAATTGGGCGAAAGTTGGAATTCATTCAAAGAACTTTGGCCAGTGATCCTCTTATTTGCAAAGACAACCTGCATTATGGAATTAAATTTACAGAAATAAATTAAAATTAAGGAAGTTGAGAGAATTACATAAAAATCGATGTAATGAAACACTATCGTCAATCGCGATAGATTAGGTGTTTCTACTAAAGCAGTTTCAAAATATGGATTAAAAATACAACTAAAGATGGATATAGTAGAAGGCAAATTGGGAACGATTAATAAACTGCGAATTTGGAGGTAGAATTTTGCCAATGTGAGTTGGAACTATAATTAAATGAAATTGATGAACGTGTCAGTCAGGCCTTTCATCTATGGTGAACAATATAAGATATAAATTTGCTTTTGATGCGAGGAATCTTTGTAGGTGTCTGCTTGGTTCTTCTTCGATCATTTCCTACCTACTAAATCAAGGAAGGATTAAGGTGCAAATGCGAGTGACTCAGTGCGTGGCGAATTGTCCCTATACAAGCTACTTCTATTGCTGTTTTTATCTTTTTTGACGTTAAGACTCTGTCTCGGGCAAAATAGCTTTTAAAATCCTGAGAAGTTTCATTTTATTGCTCTACTTATTCGGGTGGTAACTGAATAGATATTAACAGATCATCGTTTCCTCTTTATCTAAACAAGTAGTTATGAATTTAAAATTAATATTTACAGTAATTGAGGTGAAATTTCATTAATCAAATTGATTTTATGCAAATATAATTTTCTTTATCTATGCGTATTTATAAGACTAGCATGAATAGAAGCAATGTATAAGTAAAATGAATCATCGTTCATTTCCCTAATATAGAGTCACTTTTTGATTTGTCTAACCGAAAGGGTATTGATTAAAATTTGGTATATTTTAATATAAAATTGATTTTAGGCCTTTTCTTTCATACATCACATCTCCCTCTCTTTATTTATCATTAGTGGCAGTCGCCAAAGAGTTGTCCTTGAAGGAAAATAATCACTTTTTATTTGTTTTCTGCAATATTCTTTTTCACTCGTCATTTAATTTAGCAAGACTAGTTTATTTTAATTGTCGTTAGAGAGTAACAAAGCCTACTGGAGGCAGATGGGCCTCGTAAAAATATATTGCAATTAACAAAAAATAGGTAGAATTAGAATCTGCTGTGTGGGAAAGGCTTTAAAGGAATTTGTGCAGCTGAATTTTCTTATAACGTCCTATTGTTCTCCGTTTAATTTTAACTTTGTCGTACATTTTTCATTATGAGACAAGCAAAACATTAACTTTCATTCTTTTTCTTTTAGTTATGAGATCCAAATCCGGGTCTTTGTCTCAAGTTATTTTTTTATGGTTCTCGAAAATAGTGACACCTGAAGTTACTTTTTATCTCATCTGTCCGATTTGAATAAAAATTATCTTTTTTTCAACCGCACCTCTTTACCACATAAATTGAAGAGAAAAGAGATTATTTATCTATGTACATTTTCTTACAGCTTTCTCTTAATGATGCTTCCTCCAGTGCCCCCTCGCTCATTTATTAGTGAAAGAAAAATTGCACAGGGGGAACAATTTTAATCATATTTTCAGAGGGCTTAGATTTATTTGCCAATTTTAAATCGTTTTTCATGCTGATTTCAAATATATAATCTATTTTCACCTATTTTCTCTTTTCCCTGAAAACTGCCCTCGAGACGGACAGAGAGGGTGCTTGTAGAAAGCAAATAGTTCACAGTACATAGCAGTACGAGAGTAAGAGGTGTTATTTTGAAAAATAAGGACATTATTGTTCTTTTTTTTCAGGTCTCATGTTAGAGTCATGGCTTCGTCAAGAGAAAATTGCGCTAATGATCCAGACACCTTCGGCTACATATGTTTTCTGTTACATGCTAGTTCGTCAAAGGCGCAATATATCAAACTTTGTGATCCGCACTTATAAGGCATATTTTGATGTTCCTCTTGGTGATCAGTCTAAGAAGCAGGCTCCTACATGCTGTTTGCCATAGTTGTGTGGAACATCTTTGTTAGTAGACAAAAGGAAAGAGAAATGATCTTCTTTTTGGAATCCCTATGGTGGGGCGAGAGCCAAAGGATCAGGTATCAAGCTATTATTTTTGTCAGGTGAAGACCAAAGGAATTGGTAAGAAAAATTGGAACAAGATTGACTACCCCAAAATTTCCTCGGTGATTTGGCCAGTACCTCATCCTGACTCTTTATCAGTTCCAATTTTCAGTGGATATGCTCACTTTGAGAATGAAAAGTATGTACCTGATATGGATGTCTACGGAATGGATTCAGAGTATGCAAATTCATCATCAAATGCTGAACAGTCATTAGCTCCTCACTCTTTTAATAAAGAGGATTTGAATGACTTGATACGTGATTTGGCGCTTTGCAAGTAAGGTGCAGAACTTTTAGCCTCCAGGTTGAGTGAAAGAAATTTGCTTGATAGGTCGGTAGGGATATCATATTACCGAACAAGGGATTAGAATTTGTATACTGCCACAATTTTTCTGGTCTGTTTACCGAGTTGGAACTTGGCACCTATAACCCTGCTAAGTGGAGACTGTTCTTTTATAGCTCCAAGCATAGCCTCAAGTGTGCCCTTTTGCATAATGGCAATGACTTTCGTGCAGTTTCTCTTGGTCACTCTGACCATCTGCGAGAAACTTACGATGATATAAGAATGGTCATGGATTTACTTAAGTACCATAAACACAATTGGATCATATGTGTAGACCTTAAGATAGTCAACTTCCTCCTTGGAGAGCAGAAGGTATATACAAAGTTTCCATGCTATATCTGTATATGAAACAATCAAGCCTGTGACAAACACCGCTCTTAAAAATATTGGCCAGTTCGAGCAACTTTGGAAGCAGAAATGCCAAACATTGTTAATGAGCCAATCGTAAGTCGAGAGAAGATCGTTTTCCCTTAACTTCATCTAAGACTGGGGTTGATGAAGCAGAATGTCGAGGCGTTGAGCCCTGACAATGATTGTTTTCAGTACATATTATCGGGGTTTCCTGCTTCATGATACGAAAAGTTAAAAGCAGGAGTATTTGATGTTTCCCAAATCCGAAGACTTCTGAGTGATTCTAGATTAGTGAACATCATAAATGAAAAAGAGAAGGCAGCCTGGCTCTCATTTTCTGCTGTTGAGCACTTACAATGATTGTTTTCAGTACATAGTATCAGCGCTTTCTGCTTTAAAATACAAAAAGATAAACGTAGGAGTATTTAATATAAATAACACAAACGGATGATTCAAAATTACTTCAGGGCATGATGATAGGTGTGATAAAATGAAAATTATTCTATAATATTATTTATTGATATTACAAAAAATCTGTAGCATTTCGAGAAAATCTGATTTCAGATTTGAATTCAGTATGCTCGAATTAGGTAGGAAAATGTACTTTTGTCAATTCACCAAATACATTGATCCCAAGTGTAATTCATACAAGGTTAAATAAACGCATATTCCATACGCTGGAGAATATTTAGAATAGTTAGAAGAATTGTGGCTTACTCAGTGTCTTTATGCTGTTAGCATAGCAAAAAGTAGTCACCTTCACACTGCACTGAAGATTAAAATACCCAATTGATCCAATCCTTATTAGAACTTTTAAATTACTTTATTGGATACGTTCACTTGTTTGGCATGAGTGAAGAGGGTCTCCTAGGGGTGTTTGATGGAATGTGAAGGTGGCTCTTCTTTTGCCTACTAACCACACGGTTACTTAAAAAATAAAGTTAATAACATACAGTTTTATATATTTGAAAAAGAGGATGATTTTTTCCACCGTATGCTAATTAGATCGGCAACGGGGGAAAACTTTTCGAGAAAGGAAAGAGGAGAGCGAAAGCAAAACTCAAAGTAAATTTTCTATAACAAACACTAAACCTTAATTTTCAAAAAGCACACAAGGAAATGCCCACCACATACCAAAATACATTAATTTAATTAAAAACAAATGGCTTGAACGCCATGAAAACACAAACTAGAATTAACATAAAAAAAAGACACAACAAGAAAATAGTGCAACTGATAGGCCTGATCACTAAGCACCTAGTATCGCTTTGCACTCTTCCACACTACTTTCTCTTTTATCACTGGTATATTTTGGCCTATCTACTCACAAACCCACTACACACACCTACTCACTGACAACAATTAGCAATTAGTGACCCTTATCATTTCTTTCGATATAAACTATATAGCGGACGAATAGTGAATACAGATGGAATAACAACAAGAATATTTCAGTAGTCGAAGTAATTACACTTGACTTATAGTAACTAGACGGGAAAAGTTCTCAGTGAAGGCATGAGTCCTAAGCATCAAGACTGCAAAAAGTAAAATATAAGTAGTGTTAGGAAGTATCCGACCCAAACTTTGCTCATTGCCGTAAGTAGAGAAGGGAGGAGATTACCTAAAGAACTTTATGCACTTACAAAAAGGAGGGGACTATTAACAACAAAATCACGCAACGATTCGATTGGGGTAAACGTGAGCAAGGAGGCAAGAATCTGAGCGTTGGAGTCTGAAAATTTATAATTATTTCGCTCTATTCTTATCCATAAAATGCTGTTCAGTGAGTAGAAATGAATAATACCACTGCGACCATGTTTGCTTGGAGGGATAAGAAGGTCTTTTGTAGACAAGTGATTAACAAGGCGCAGGTTTTCAGTTCATTATTCTCCTATAAGAGGTACGAGAGTTGGAATTGGGAGAATCATTGATCAGTAGTAACATCAAATTTGAGTTGTGCGTATTTTATTTTAAGGGAATATGAAGATGAAGTTATAGAGAAGGTGGAGATAATTAGCTTATAATTTATATTCAATTGTTTCAAAATATGTATCTTAGTATATAAATATAAGTTACAACCATTTGAAAAAAGAAATGAGCAAATTAAATGGTGCAATTATTTATTAAGAAGAGATATAGAGAATGCTTCAAAAAGTAGATGTAATTTCACTGCTAGAAAAGTTTGCAGCGATATTTTTTAGCAAGGAAATTACATATACTTTTTGAAACATTCTTAATATCTTTTTTAAACAAATAATTACACCATTCAATTTGCTCCTTTAATTTTGCAAATGGTTGTAACTTATATTTTGCTAAAGACAAACTTTATTATTCGTAACCTTTACAAACTATTTACGCCTATTAAATTTCCACAATACCATTTTCAAAAGTAGCTTTCTGACTACTCAAAAAATATTGTCATTTTGGAAAGGCTTAGGCAAATCTTTCTAAATTTATTCATAAGTTTATTATTTATGATGATTGTCCCTTCAATTCAATACTTAGTCTACAATTTAGAGTAAAATATCTCATATCAACTTCCATAGTGAATTCGGACATAAATATTTAAAAACACGCATTAATAATTCCCTTTCGTTCTCGAAATTCATAAGTTTCTGCTGGTAGATGCATTTTCGTCAGGTCACCTTTAGGATTTATCGAGAATTATTAACAAAATAACAAAATTCATTTTAGTTGTTGGCAGCCACTATGTTCTAATATTTTTCCTATTCAACTCTGTTGTTTCTAAAGAGCAAAACAAATCCTTGGATTTCATTTAAAATAGTCTTTCTCCATTGCAATTACAAAGCGTTTACCTTTAATTCTCTGGAAATATAAAACTGGTTTGTATTATTAAATTAGGAAAATGACACTAGATACAAAAAATAGCGTCATTTGCCTTTCGCCCCTCAAGAAGGTAATTCAAAGAAAATCAAAGTTATAAACAATGAATCTAACCTCCTCGAAAATACTGGGATCTGAGATTTGAAGGCATAGCAAATATGAGCTATTCTACGAAATTAATCCACGTGTTGTTTAATAGAAGCGAAGGGTTAAAGAGTTAAAACAAACTAAAAATTCCACATTAAACACGATACCATAAAGGAAAATAATATTAAACCAAAATAAAACATGTTAGGATTTTAATGAAAGTTTAAGGTTAATGGTGCCAACTATCATTCTAAATTACCTAAATATGACGTTAAGCAACTATAGAAACATTGCACATTAAATAACATAAATTAGATGTTTGGTTTATGAAACCTTGCAGGCCTTGCCCTCGACATTCGCAAACAACGCTACAGGTGATGAGATTGAGGTCGCGTGACTGTGGCGGCCAAAAGTCCTTCGACCAGCAGTTCATGTTTGATCCCAATCACTCTTGCATGCTCTTGCCCTTGTAAGGAGGGGAATCGTCGTCCAGACAGACCTACTCCACTTTCGTGATTACTTTCTTGGCCAGTGAAGCGATTTTCTAGCCAAGAGTTCTCTGTATTCTGCCACGTTAAGCCTGTAACCACCCGCGAAGTACAGTGGTGGCATCTTCTCTTCGTTCAAAGCCGCGACAGCCAGCATAATCACGGTGTCCAGGTACCTGTTAGTGGACACATAGCTGCCACGAGTAACTCCTGGTCAAAGCTTCCCTCGTGCTCGTTCGTTCTATATGACTCGAACGACCGTGAAGGTGTTTTCACTAAAAGAAATGAGAATTCAATTTCCATGACACTTTCGTTAATAAGGCGACGACTTCGCTCCTGACGATATTTTTACACAAGGTCGATGAACAGATACCTTTACACGCACTTCAAGCTCGTGCTAACCTCCTTCTTGACGGCCCCGTACACGATGGACAGCTAGATGCTCTCCTATGAGAATGCAACCATCTTGAACTCAAAGTACTTTCTATGCCCTTTCTTACAGCCAAACGGTTGACAAAGTGATTTCGTCCTGAACAAGGTTGATCTTGGTGCTCTGGTTCTTTACTTCAGATATACATAGTGACCCCCCCCCAAAACGGCCCTGCACACACTTTTTGTGATATATCCTCCATTTATTCACTAATCACCCTTACTTTGCAGGACACGAGAGAAGCAACGCCTGTGAATACAACGAGATATCAATGGGAGCTCCAGCAAAGAATATACTGCGTTAAACATTAAAACAAAACAGTCTCGTTCAGGAAAATGCAGGACACTTTCGTTTATCATACAACGAGATATCAATGGGAGCTCCAGCAAAGAATATACTGCGCCAAACATTAATACAAAACAGTCTCGTTCAGGAAAGTGCAGGACACTCGTGCATCAGTTTAAATGTGAAAAAGCCCATTTCAAGCGCAGAATTCAGGACTGGCTGGACCATCTTGAAAACTATGGGACGATGGAAAACCTTAATGCAGCCATTGACAACCGTCCAAGCCATTCATGACGCCACAGGAAGCGTCGAGCTGAGCTGGTCGAGAGCGTAAGAGGGTCAGTTTAGCAGTCCAAAACGTTCTGTGCGCAATCTAAGTCACTCCCTCAGTAAATAGCGTGAGACTTGCAGGATATAAAGGCCTACCCATAGGGAATACAGAATAAGCAGTCCCTTACAGACTCAGAAAAAGAGCAGAGAAAGGCTATGGCAGCCAAGATACTTTGCAAGATTTACGAGACCCCTATTTTACTTAACCTCCTTTGGAGCTCAGATGAAGCTCACTCCAATCTTGAAGGAAAGGTAAACTCGAAGACAAATGTCTTCTAGGGGACCTGCAGACCAAATAAGGTAGCCACCATGCCCCTACACTCCCCTAAGTGCATGGTGTGAACTGCATTCTCAGCCAGAGGCATCATCAGATCATTCTTCTTCGAGGAATCTGGCGCGACAGTGAGAGTCACTAAGGAGCGGTATGTTGAAGTCTTCAAAACCTTCAAGAAAGAGCTGCAGTTCCTGCTTTCGTCGATTATAGGGATAGGGAAGTTCTGGTTCCAGCAAGATGGAGCAAGCTCTCCCACCTTAAACATCTCCCGAGATTGGCTGAAAGAAAACTTTGGTGGCCGTGTTTTTGTCTCTGTAGCTACCTCAAAAACAGAGTGTACGCAGGAAGACCCAGGACTATCATAGAACTCAAGAAGCCATCAGGCAGGTGATCAGAGCGATTAGTCGGTCGGTTTGTGAGGACGTCATGGAAAACTTTGTGCTGCGCCTCTACACGTGCTGGGGAATAAAGAAGACATGTCCAAAGACTCTTGTTTTGATATGATGTTTTAAACAAAATAAACTACTTATCACCAAAGTTTCATTCAATCCTTGCCAAAAATTAAGAAATGAAGCGTATCGAAAGTTAAGGCACGTTTTTTGCGGGTAACCCTGTATAAGCCCCGCCCCGAATGATAGTTAAATGATCCTATCTTATTTAATATGAAAAGTAGTATAAAATGTCCATATCATATTTTAATTCAGAAAAATCCCTTTATAATGTGATATATATATATATATATATATATATATATATATATATATATATATATATATAAAGCATGTGACATGATTTTAATTGACAATATGGCCCTGTATACTATATTTAGCAATAAAAGTATGGTTGAAGATGAGGAAAAGGAAAGAGACTGTGTGGATAGATAATTTGTTCGGCATTTATTTCTCTAAAGTTATATTTTAAACTAATAATAGTTATATATTGCATTTTTTAAATTTTTCTGTTGTATTTATCTTAACTCGCTTTCTCAGAAAGATATTCCAATTTTGCTTAATTTATAGGAATCTAAATTTTTTTAATTTGAGTGTTAACTTTTTTGTTTCCTTGCTTGAAAATGTATTGTCTATTAACCCGTCGATTATCTAGCAAAATTGAGTTAGTAAACCGAGATGTGATTTGTTTTTAAAAAGAGAATTAGATTTTAGAGCAAAAGATCAGGCTTTAAACCTCGCTGATGGATTCAAGTCTACCGCCAGATTTCTACGAAGCCACGTGAAAGATTATCTTGTAGTGAACACATGGAATGTGTGAACGGTATTTAGTGATGTACTAAAGTTCATCGAGACTTAAAATCCTATTTCTCGCCCTGACAGACATTAGCGTTGCTTTCCCTTTTCTTATTTCCCAGTTCCTATCTAAATCCAGCATCTACTGGCCCAATTACAGTTTCTAACTTATAAACATAAGCGTGAAACTCCAATACCCTGTTAAAGTGATGTTCATACTTTACTGCAATGGGGTATACTCTAACCTTCATTTATTACAAACTAAATCAACAAACAATATGTTTGATATAAAATATAGAGAGACATTTAGCATCGTTATGTTGTGGGACCGCTAATTTTTACTCTTTGAAAATATCTTCAGGAATTAAGGCAACAATATTAGTCTAAGTTGACTCGCATTTCACCATGCTGAAGTCTAACCTTCCTGGATAGGGGTCCGATTTCTCGAGTAAATCAAAACACTTGAATTCAAGAGAATATCATTTACCCGAGATTTCTCACTGGTTTAATCGAAGCTACAGTCCAATGATTGCCAAATTTGCCAGCTCCATTGATTTGAGATTTTTCTTTTCTGAGCGACGACAATCTATGGCATCGTTTATCTATTTTTTTCTTTCTGTTTGAGGTTCACCCTTGACATAGTTGGCAATTCCAAAATTTTCAACATTTTTTTCGGTTACATATGAGATTGTCAATAATAAATTTCTTCAATGACGTATTTCTATATATATACACTCACGTGAGGGCCTTTTCTCTGATAATAATTTATTCGGTCCAGTTTCATCGCTGCAACTTCTCGGTCCTGTTTTTTTTTTTGCCTTTTTTACTGAGGACGCTTTTACAGGTAAAATTCAGTTGTCTTTCTTTCTCTCGATGTCCATTGGCGTAAATTCCTCAAGGTGAGAGAGTATTATACTTCGTTTATGTTCATTGTACTTTTACTGGATCTTGACATACGATAATACTACTGCATGGATTAAGTTCCGCTAAACTATCAATCAATTTCAACCATCCTGTCTTTTATTCTCTCTTCCTTTGATTGTGTTCATCAGATGTCTCATTCCATTCATTTATAAATTCCACTAGTGAATTTGAAGTATGATGAATATTTGCCATATTTAATCTAAACGGCTTTATGTAATTTATTATTTCTTAATGGAAAAGAATTCACCATGTGAGAAATGCCAAAGGATATATGAGTAAATTGTGTGATAGTAAAGGAGGAGTGAACAGAATCTATGATCACTGCTAATGACTTAGATAAATAGGATTTCGGCAGCTTGTGCTAACTTGTAAGGTATAAGCTTTCAAACCTCCTGAGTTGAACTATTATAAGGAAATTGTATATGATCCAAATAAAATTAATTTCAACTAAACTTTGGGTTTCCCTTATACGTATATTGAAAAGATACAATTCAGTATATTGCTTTTTTGTTTAGGAATTTATTTAGTTGATTATAGGCTTCTTGAAATAGTTTAAAAATATTAATATGAATTAATATATCATGATATTATTTAAAGTACCTTCATTTTAAAAAATTACTTCTTTAAATTAATAAATTCAAATGAATTTATCATCTTTAGTACGGAAGGTTTTCAATTACCGGTTTTTATTTATTATTTTAGATTCATCACTATAGTATTAGTATGGATATCGTTACAAATATTTATGAAATCATGTGCATTACTTTCTTTGTAGGTGCAGTCCATTCCTCATTTTGGGTTTATTCTTTGTGATATTAAATTAAAGTACAATCAATTATTGTTATATCAGAAAACTCTTATTGAGCCATTGAACTCTTACCTGTGTGTGTGTATATATCTGTTAAGAGCGTATACATTTTCAACTCAAGTTCTTTGAGTGGTACCTGACGTCGGAGAGCCACACACCTTGGTTGGCAGAAATAATAATAATAATAATGATGAATATTTTTATCTTAGTTTGTATGAACAAATTGACTAAGAGCAAATCGTGAAGTTTAGAAAAATTAAATATGATTATGGATTTTTTTAGATTTAGAAAAAAATTAAAAATGAAGCTCAAAAAATTGATTCAATATATTTAGATCATTTATTGAACTTCTTTCAAAAATGAATATCCATTTTAATCTTCATCAGGGGGAAATAGCTATGATCTTAAAAAAATAAATGAAATGAAAATAATAAATACAAATTAAGTTGGAAAAAATGAGCTCTAGGCAGTTTTTTTTCATAATTTAAAAGAAATCCGATAGTTTTTCTGCCATTAGGACTAGTAAATAAGGATACACCTAAAAAATAGACCAATGATAATTATCAGGAGACAGAATATGGTTTATCGTATATTGAATGTTTGTATCCATGAATTTATTTATATATCAAAATATAACAGCGCAGGGCTTGAATTTGTGTTTTTTTAAATTCAAGGCTTTTATTGAAGTTATTCCTCAGTCTCGATCTAGAGTTTGAAAAGAAGGCAGGTTTTTCGTATATTTAAATCTTTACTCAAACTAATTTCTAAGATTTACCATACATTCTCACCTTATAATCTCTGTCATAGAATGACCCTTGGTTTTTGATCACTATATTCTTTGACACCCTTTTAGTAGCGGTATGCTTTAAGGGGCGTGAGTTACTTCTAGGAAGTAGGCTATGTTCTAAGAGTGCTAATTCAGTAGTCTTGTTCTTAAGGAGGAGCTATTTTAAACACATAAGGATAAGAGGAAACACCAGAATCTACCAAAATAAACATGTATTTTAAATGAAACACTTAACTATAACAAACCAACAGTTAACACATTTCTATCTTTGGCATCTAAACCCTTTGCACGGTTACAACTGACAAAAATAAACAAATAGGCTTCCCGTAAACATACCACTTGCCGATTAGTAATTTAATCGTGACTCTATTTGATTAGCGTTAAACATTAAATTAACGTACTCTCGTCTACAAACACATATGACCTAGGTTCAAGAACAATGGTTTCTACTTCCCTTTAAAACGTGAGGCGTACTAAACTTCTACTATAGCAATATGAATATAAATGATCTTTCTAACTCACATGACAGAAGGTATTAGGGATTGCCGGATGTTGCTGGAGGACTTATCTCTCGCTTTGGATGGTTGTGTCCGATGGGTGAAATTTCGTCGTAGAGGGGGCTGATTCTTCAACGTAATTAAAGAACAGGAGCTCGTTGGGGCTGGGTTCTTCTCCTCTCACTCTGACGGAGCTTGAGATGTGAGAGTCACTCGAGGGTGAGCGGCTTTGCTTTTCACCAGGAAGACTTCTTAGCCGTCTGTAAATGATTCTTTGGCATGGTACCGATATAAAGCTTGACTATTTAGGTTAATACGGCCCTGAAAGGGGGGATCGATTTTTTTTCACTTTGATCCTATCGTTTCTCACGGAAATAGACTTGTATGGCCGAAGGATCGATCTTTACGAACTAACTCTTCTTCTGGCGTATCGACTTCTAATCTTTTTGTCTGGCTGAAGGATCGATCTTTACGAACTAATCCTACTCTGGCGTATCGACTTCTGATAATAATCCTGTCTCTTTCTTTGCGGGGCTTATTTATAGGCGTATGGCTGCCTCATCTAAAGGGGGAAGTGACCAGACCACAGAGGCAAAGGGGGGGTGGGGTGTATGCGAAAGGTAAGTTAGCATCTGGAGAGAGCGAGAATTGGTGGCACTGGGGTGCCCAAGTCAGCTCGCAACCGCACCGCTTTTTTTTCCATAACCACGGGTTTATGGGTCTCGTAGGTAATTAGATCGTAAGAACGTCCTTTAAGGACCTTCCGTGGTCGCCTCAAACAGATGTTAGCTCCAACTGCCCACAGCGGCGTGGAGATCAAACAGGGTAAGCAGTTATGGTTATTAGCCGGCTACCTTTTCCCACGCTTCTCCTCATGAGGGGGGGGGGCCTTTAATGTACCTATACTCCTCCAGGATGCTTAATGTAGCTATTTTTCTACACTCCCTACTTATTGAATCTGGAAAGGAAAAAATCATAAATCGTTAATTTCATAAAATTATTTAAAAATAAGCCATGGCGGTTTTATGGTAGGTATTTTTTAGTATATAAAAAGTGATTTATACGAAAAAAACAGATGACGATTGTTTCTACAGTATACGAAAAAAATTCACCTAAAGGTTTTTTCTTGAATTAGGGCCTAGAAAATAAGTATGGATAAAAAAAAATTCGATCATGAGAGAAAGTGGAGGCCGCAGCACCCGCACCTGCAGAGCCTGGGCAGTTACCCCTACCCCTGATAGACACCTCGTACTCTCACCTGTGGCTCCAAGTAATTGTTAGCTTAGAACAACAGCCACATCTCGGGCAACCATCTTGGCTGATGGGCTAAACCAGGTGAAGGGGCACCAGAACTCCATTCTGTAGTGTAAATGTGAGAGCAAGGAGGGTGACACACCTTAGGGTGAGCCAGGCATCACAAGTGGTTATCGGCCAGTCATCGTAGAAGAAGAATGGAGCCCTCACTACGTACTAATTCTAGTTTAACCATCGACTCGTCAAGAATTATGAAAGTCCTTTGTTGTCGGCGGTAACGGTAATGGAAATATTTTTTAGACCAAAGGACCCTGTGCTAGAGATAAATAGGCCGTCGGCCACAGACACAAGGTCTCTATGTGAACGCAAGTTCCTCCTTTGAAGAGGAATGGCCAAACCTCTCTTGTTTTATTAATGTTTGTACGCTACAAGAGTTTTATTTTGAGCTAAGATAATATAAGATTTATTAAGTAATGAAAATACAAAAAGTACATTTTACATTAATCAAGTAATAAATTACCAAACATAATCAATTGCAAAATATAAAGAAAGTTATTAATGGGATAAAGGGCAATTGTGTCAAGAAGAGAAAGCGATGAGTCTACATAGGAGTATTAAAGCTTTTAGGAGTCAGTTGAAATTAGTTATATAGATGATAAGATATTGATTCTACTCACTAACTCTATAATTGTATAACGGAACTTTTGAAGATTGTTGAAAGATTAATAAATTTCTTTTTCCTTAGTTTGGTTCTCACTTAAGTATATTTAAATTTTTTAGTAAAGTTATTTCTAATAATTCACTTATAATATATAAAAAAATGGAGAAGTTCAAATTAAATATAAGTATCGAAATTTTGCGAATTTTTTAAAACCCAAAGAATTACAAATGGGGAAGTTCAGAAAATTCATTTATATATACATACATTCTATAACTATATTTTAGCAACGTGATATTTTGAAAGGGGAAAAATTTAGTTTAGAAATCCTTTTTAAAATTATTATAATTGGCGAAGTTCAGAAAATTTATAAAAATTTAACCATGGTTGCTTTTTTTTAGATGTTATATTTTAATTTTAGTAGCGAAGCGCAAGCTTCCCGCGTAGGGGGGAGTTGGGAAGCTATTACCTGGTATATACATATTTAAAGTTGAAAATTTACAGTTTTACATTTTAGAATTATGATTTTCATTCATGTTACAACTGAACTACATTATTCTTACGACCACGAAGGTACTTGCGAAACACAAACCTGACGTCATGTTGGGAAGGAAGGTGGTCTTGGATAATAAAAATTTTTGAGTATTTTTCAACACTTATGCAAAATCTGAATTTGATCCTCCCACCCTGGGCATTTTTTGACAGCTGAGACCCTCGTCTTGCATCGTACCTATCCGACGTTTTTTCCTCCACGGTAGGGTTAGTTTTTTCGCTATTATCATATCTTCGGATCATGTAGACGTGAAATAACATACTAATCAACAAATATGATATATTATATAAAGTTATTTTGAGTACAATACCCATTTCGATCGCATCACTATATAGATATGGAACAACAAGATAGAATAAAGCTTGTAGCTTTACTTCGTTCTTCAGATGAAGTGGACAAATGCATGCAAAACCAACACTAACAAAGTTATAGGCATATCCGAGAAATAAGTAAATATCCATGCGTCTGAATCTATTAGCCCCGGCTCTATGTTTAAAAATAAAATTGATACATTTTATTTTAAAATATTTCCTTGTTTAAATAGAACTTTTGAAACGAATTATTTAGTCATATTTTATTTTTCTGTACCTAACCTTTACATCTGACTACGATCCTTTCCTCGAGTCTGCGTTAGTGCCTAATTCTTCATTACTGACAGTCAATCAGTAATAATTCAATAATCAGTACCTTATCAGAAATAAAATTTGTGCTCGCTTACATTCGTCGTATTTACAAAGTATGTCTATAATCTCCACTTAACACTTTACTTTGAGCTGAGGATAGCACTTCATACAAAGTCTTTATTTCAAATATTTAACAGCATTTTTCTAAATAATCAATAGTTTATTTAGTCTAAAATACACCATCGTCTCAATCTCAGAGAATAAATGCTTTACTTCCAACAATTCATGCAAATTATTTTACTTCCACATGAACCGTTTCATTATCGAACGTATGGACAATAATAATATCTCCTTAGGGATTGGAAAGCGCATATTTCAGTTGGGTATTTAATTACATAATACTTTTGCACAGAGCCTCGTAAAGCAAGTTTCACAGCTGAATTTCCAACCTCTCTTGCGCGTTCTTGGTTACGTGGAATAAGGCAACGTCCTGATGAAAGACGTAGTCCACCTTCTTCGTGTTTTTTCTCACCCAGGGTACAACTTTTGTAGCCAGGATCTTACTGTAATAGGCAGTGGTGAGCCTGTAACAGTCAGAAAATCACACCGGTAGCATCTCAACATTTGAAGTCATGACGCTGAGCTTCACTAGGAGCTTGATCATGGACACGTAACGTACCTCGGACACGTTCTTCCGAAACTCCCCACGCGGTCCTTTTGGATTTTACTCGCGTGCGCTTAGTAGCCAGCGACTCTATATCACACTATATGGGTCCGTCTGTCCTCGTTTTGCATTATTTAGGGGAAAATAACAATGTAACAATTCGACCGATTCTAATGAAATTTGAGACCCTTAGGTTGTTTTACATTCTCTTTCGAGTGATTCAACTGAGAAGGTCCTTTCAAGGTTGTTCCGGGAATCATTGAAAGTTTTAAAAGTCGTAAGGTTATAAATCAGAATAAGTGAGAGCACGAGAGTTTAGGCAGCAGACCTTGTTTATGACCGGATCGACCGTAAATTTTTTTCATCAGAAAAATTACGATTTCCTTTGTCAAGAATTTTCAAGTCGTTGAGAAGCCGAGGACAGCTCTTTTGACGTTCTTTCCTCAGATTGTGAGCAGGGTCCATTTCACAGATTTCCGCCTTGACAAGCCAAGACATTCCGGTCATCAAGATGTTCTTCTTTTTCGCCAACGTATTTATTTTGCGCTTCAATGTGCTTTCGATAGCTTTTCTCTTAACCGAACGGTTGATAACTTGAGGTCTGCAACAACGATTGATCTTTGAGGTGCTTGCAGTCTTTGGCCCTCTGCCCTTCCTTGTGGATGATCCTCCTGCTCTTGTTAAGCCGCTTGGCAATGTTGGACTTGTATTGGCCCACTTGCTGGAGAGCAGATATCTATATTCTTTTCCCTTCCATCTCGATGCACCTGCACACAATGGAAAGACGTTTCAATGACATGTGCTGGAAAAATAGACTGTTAAGTTTGTTTGATGGAACTTTTTTTATTACACACGAAAACGTCTCAAGGGCTGAAAAAAACTGAGTGTAAAAGAAATTTTGCACACCCCGGTATACAAAATAGATGACACGAAGGCCAATTAAGTTATCAAAGTGATAGAAATTGCTAAGCAGGGAAGTTCGCTGTTGTATTTTTATTATAAATATGATGGTAATTTAAAGAAATATTTTCTTTCTCCTCTTCAAACATCAACAAAATACCACTTGTTCTGAAGTGGCCAAATTTTAGTATGACAACATGCAATTATGGAGAGTATAGCGGGATTTAAGCAAGTACTGTTTCTTTTACTGAGAAAGCATTGTCCCCCTAAAATGTAAACAAGATTACGTAATGCTTTGAACGAGATAATTGAAATTGTCAAGCACATAAAGATCAAATCATACAAGACTCTTTATTTAATAACGCCATAAGTTGTCTGTTAAGGGAAAAATTGCAAACAGGAGAATTTAAACTGATAAAAGAGTTTTCAGGATAATATTTCAACAAATAAATGGACGAGGCCCAATTTGTCAAAACCTGTCTGTTGGATGTCAAGTTCGCATTTCAACCTACGTATAGCGAAATGTATTTAAAGTGATAACGAAATTGACAGAGACAACCATCCCTAAAGCTTTGGAAGACTCTGTTTTTATGTAACTGTTTTTAATGTTTTATAAGCTATCAATATTCATTGATGACAAAAGTGAGAAGCTTAATTTATTACAAGAATTTGAGGAAACCTTAATGTATGATGCAAACAAATTTGAATTATAGATTCTTTGCTCTTTATTCATCCAAGAACAAGCCCTAATAATTATTAAGAAATAAATGATAAAATATTGAATAGAAAAAAATAAACCCGTAGAAAATTAATGGCATCGGAATTGTTTTGTTAAAAGCTCATCGTTTTTCGAGGCGATTCCACCAGTTCAAGCAACGATTTTCCAGGCTAAACTCTGATTTGGCTCAGATTTGGTAAGCTCAAACATTTCACTGAGGCAAATAGAAACATTTTCCTCTTAATATTCGAAGACGCAACGTTCGTTATCTAAGACACTATAAAGTTTGACCAAAGAGGTCAAACTTTGGTCAGCAGTCAATATCTCAGCGACTTGACAATCGAGAGACACCATTCTAACAACAATTTAAATTTATTGGAGAGCCCTACAATTTATTAAAATAGCTTTTCTGTATGAGTTCAAGTAAAAAATCTATGTTGACCTTTTGACCACAGGTAACAAAAAATAGTAAGGCTAGGGCAGAGTAACCAGTTGAATACACACCCTCTACTTAATTTTATGAAATTATTTTATATTTGACAAGAAACATAAATTGAATAGAATACCACGCATGTACCACACCATAGGGCTATTTGAAACAAACTAGACAAATGGAAAGTGTTTATGACACACCTTTTCATTTTATTTTTCAGGCTTTATCCCTTAAAACTATTTATAACATAAATATACTATTTCATATATGAAAATATACTTCTGATTAACCCTTTGATTATGAACAAGTTAAAGACTCAATTTTACTTTTTACATAAAATTTCTGTACAAATATAATTATATTTGCTAAAAACATGATGTCGAATTCAAGAATAAATTTAAGAAAAAAGTCAAAATCGCAGAAAAACATTCTAAAATCATATAATAAGTTAGGTGAAAATATTAATTAATGAGTTTCGAAATTATAAAAACTAGGTCATGAAGAGGTCGCCCTTATGAACACCGGCTATCAGCGAGACGAAAAGGCTCTCAAAGCCATTCTCCATCTTAATGTGACCCCAACCGACCCTAATACAGATATAAATCTGATTATATACTACAAGACCAATAAAACAAGTAGTTGTATCATAAAGAACAGCTGTCTCCCTCCGACGAGCGAACTCCAGAGACTATCGTCGTGTACGTATATTCGTGCAAAGTCAGTGAAAGCGAACAACGCAATTCAAAGTACATCGACGTAACCTCCACAACCATGTCAAGGCGACTGATAGCTCACCTTCAAGATGGCGCGATTAAAAAACACGCCCAGTCCCATGGCACTATCCAAACCCGTGAAAAGTTGAATGAGGCCCCTTCCATCATCCTAAGACTCCAAAACCATAGAAGATTGCGGATGACCGAAGCCGTCATTATTCAATTAAAAAAAATGGCAATTAACATGCAACTTTAGCCAGAAACCATACTCCCAACATCTCGGCGTCCCCGAGTTGACCGACGTTAAAAAAAGCACGTTTTCAATCTTCTATTTCCTTTGCTTCCTTTGCCAGAGAACTAAATCGGAGCGACAAATAGTCAGAAAATTCAATTCAATTGATGTCAGTGTATAGGTGTGGGTAAGGGATAGAGAAATGGTGTGGGGACAGAAGCGTAAAATAGACCAGTGGTGAAAAGAAAAAGAATTGTAGTAGGGCGCAAAAAGATGCTCAGTGCCTGGTGATCAGGCCTATCGCTTTTAAATATTTTTGTTTTGTGATTCCTTTGTTGTCTTTGAGTTAGTTAATATAATATGGCGTTCAAGCCATTTGTATTAAAAATATATAATGTTCTTGGGTATGATATGCGCATGCTGTTGTAGTAATAAATTATTAATCACTTTAGTGTTGTGCTTAGTGTCTTTGTTTTTTGTATATCTTGTAGTGAGTATAAATCGTGTCTTTTGTTTTTTCTTGGATGTTTTCTTCAGTATTTTGGGGTCTCCATCGGTGAATTCTTGTAGAAATCGGTGAGGTTTCATAATTGGGTAAACTTTTTCTTGGTCTTTTTTTCGGTCTGGTTATAAACATTCTCATTCTCATGTGTAGAACTGCACTTCTGGTCCGCCAGCTAAAAGCCCAGTGGAGTTCGGCAATCTCGCGCTACTTATGCCTCTTCTGTTATGGTTAATCATTTGGACGATATTAAATCAAATTCTCGATTAACCAGTTACTGCATATTCCTTGTTTGTTCTTCTATGACAGAGTTAGTGGGACTTAACCTCCCCTCCCGGTGCCGCTCTTCCTGGCGTCTTCTCTCTCGCTTGTATGTACTTGTAATTAGGTACATCGATTTATTTTGCAGCACTTGTAGTTTCTTCATTTGTGTCTTCGAGTCACATGAGAGGGCGGAGGCGGGTATAACAGCGTCGATCTAACAAGGGCATTGTACATGTTTTTTTTATTGCTTTCACGAAGAGTTCTGAACATTTTTAAAGTTTTGACTGCAGCAGTGGCCTTGCTGATTCTCTCTTAGCGTGCTTCGTGTACCCGGTTGAAGTAATCTTTATTTCGAGTACATTACCTCCGTGGTGTAGAGATAACGTCTATCTCCCACCCTGATATCATAAAGTGGTCTCGTGCTTATGGGGACTATTTGGAGCTTTTCTTGCCTCGGAAGTGTTAATGTTTTTAATTTCTGCTGCTTTAATAAGAGCTTGCCAAGACATATTCCGCCATGAAGAAGTGATTATCTGGGCAAAATCATCGGCAAATTAAATGTTGAGGCAAGTGGAGTTTACGGGGGCTGGGAAATCAGCGGTGTAAATCAAGCATAGAGTTGGAGGCAGGCCTACCGCTGCGAGGGGCCTGCAGTGAGCAGAAACTTTGGTCCGTCTACGCACTCTAAGCTGATGTAGGCCACTCTCTACATGAGATAGTCATAGATATTTCTTTATAATTTTTCACTTAGACCCAGTCGTATGATCTTGTACTACATTCCCCGTTGCCACACCTTATAAAACGCTTTTGATACGTCCTGACAAACAATATCCACGTAACTTCTTTCCCGTTTTGCTTGGGCTAGCTTTTCCGTGATAACATTATTCGTCATTTCCTTACTTCACTTCCTTCTAAACTCGAATTGATGTGGGTTGAAGAGGGAGGTCTCCTCCATGTGAGACGCCAGTCTTCGGTTGAGGATCTTCTCGAAGAGCTTTCCGCCAAATTCTAGAAGTGAAATTAGCCGGTAGCTCTCCTTCAACGTTGGGTCCTTTCCGTGCTAAGGCAGGAAAGTCATCTTAGCAGTGTTATAAGCATCACGAAAGTATCCCGTGTTCAGACAGGCATTATATATCCTTTTGATCCCTTCTATGACATTGGCTGGTGCCTTTTCAAAGGTTAACTTTGTAAGCAGCGATTGTCCTGGCGCTTTTTGACGGAATTAACGGAGCGCGCCGAATAGTCTTTTCGGTAATCTTGGCGTCTCCGTGGCGCTCTCTATCCACCTGGTTGTGAGAGAGTGTCTCTCGTATTTGTTCTTTAAGCTCGTCTATAATGTTACCCTTACATTCTAGAACATAGTCTTCGTTTTTCTCCTTAGTTATACTGAAGAGTTTTTCCCAATAACTTCGGAATATCTCTTCAATTCTTCTGTTTCGATGTTTACATCTTCTTTTTGTAACTCGATCTTCTTCTTCCCAGTCGATCATTTGAGATTTCCTATCTTTTTCCAAAATTATTGGGAGTTGCTTCGTGACGAGGCTATTGATCGCATCATGGCATCGTCTCCATTGTTGTTCGAGGATAAACGGTGGAGTTCTTTGATTTATTTACTTCGTTCCATTGAGTGAACTAATGCATTCCTGATTTTGATTTCATACAATCATTTCAGCTCGCGTTATAATTCCTTCATGTATTCAGTCATTCTGGTCTTATACTCGAATTAGGGATACAATCCCTATCTGCATTGATTGATGGTTATTGTGGTCGTGAAGTGCCTCTCCAATCTCCTCTAGAATTGCCTCTCCCAAGTTGGGTGGATCGTAGGCCTCGAGAAGGCTCACGTACCGTGTCCAGTCTGCGCTTTTCTAGTTCTTTCTGACTACAGCTTGAATTGTATAACTTGGACTGGTTCTATGTAGTAATTGAAAGGCAGCTGACGATTTGCAAGAGTGATGTCTGGTTTTGTGGCACTTCTGCTGTGACAAAGGTGGAGAAGTCGGGGTCTATTCGTTGGGCAATAATTCTGTCCAACAACAGGTCCAGGATTCTCCTTATACCGTTAAAGGTCCTGTGACCGGATTTTCTGCATCTGGAGTTATGATCTCCCATTAATATAGTCGGAAAACTTCTGCTAAATAGGCCAGTGAGAGTGTGAATTGGTAACGCGTCTCTCCTTGGCGGTTGATATCCGGTAGCAATGACCAACTTTACTATCTCGAAATCTAACTCAATCGCGAGGGAGGATTCTTCTAGTTTTCTTATTTGATGGAATTTATTATCGTTTTTTATTGCAATAGCAGCACTGTTGAACCGCTCCTGCGAATAAATCGTGATCAACACATCGTTGTTTTAGATTTTCATTTCTGTACTACGCGTGTCGATCACGTGTTCCAAAATTAAGATGATGTATGCATCAATTTCCCTGAATACATTTTACTAAACAGTCCTTTTCCTCGTCCAGCCGTTGGTATAAATTTAAAATATCTTCAATGCGTTCCGTAAAATGGTGAATTAGTTTTATCTAGGTTTCTTCTTTTTCTTCTTCTTCTTCTTATTCTTATTCTTCTTATTCTTCTTCTTTGGGGCTGGCTGGATAGTTTCACTCTGCCCAGATTATGCTTGTTCGAGGGTTGCACGACTTGGAGTTTTGGCTCTGCTCTTCGTAGTTCGTGCCCTGATGCAAGGGCCCTCTGATTGTCAGAAGAGGAGGATCCCTCCTCATTTTCAGGCCTTCTTTTTCTTCTTCTTCATCCTCTTCGAATTCCTCCGATGAGGGAGCTTTGACGATCTCTTCCATTCCAGAATTGACATTGTTGTTTCTTTTTACTGATTCCTTGAATACCTTGGAGCATTTTAAGGTCTACAGGCATGATTACTGACGGGAGATTGTTGGCTTTTAAGACAGCATTGAGTACCTGGTTGTAACAGTCAGGCCTAACGGCATTAGCCACACTTGCGTGGTTAATGCAGATAAGTATCTTTGCACTTAGATCTCCTGTGATATTAATCTGTGCAGGTGCAGGTACAGTCTTAATCTCCCCATTCTTCTTGGCGGCGTTCACGTAGGTCATCTCCTTGGCTTTCTTCTCTTATTCTCCCTTCCTTTTGATGATGACTCGGCACTTTAGGCAGTTCAGGGCCATGGTCCTGTGTTCCGCTTTATAATTCTGACATTTTTTCTTTGTGCTCTCGCACTTATCGAACCTGTGTCCTTCTGTGGCTTATTCACTGCACAACAGTTTTTTCTTGTCCAGCATGTCGTCGTTTTGTGATCCTTAGGTTTATAGCATGCAAAGCACATTTGTAGAGTATTAAATTTCTCTTGTTAGATATTTTTTCCTGGGATTCTCATATTGTAAACCAAGATCCCGTCTGTCGTCACTTTTCTGTCCATGTCGGTAGTAGAGAACGTTATTTTAAACACGTGGGTGTGTTCATGGAATTTGTTTACATCCTGGACTTTCACCTACGGGTTGCTCCTCTGAATATCCTCTTTCAGGACTTCGGTTGAGTTTTCACCGACCCAACTCTCCACTTTGTGGCAAATGACACTGCCGTTCACTGCCACTTTTAAGGAAGTCATTGGCTCGAGTTTGACGCGTTTCACTGTGGTTGTTCCTTCTTTAGACAGGAGCCGGTCCACATCTTTTGTCTCTGCACAGATGGCAATGAAAGCTGATGAAACTTCATTCAGTTTCATCAGTGCCACCTTGTGTTCGAGGTAGAGGGGTTTACAAAGTTTCCTCTTTTCTGGTGCCTTTTCTCCTTGTATGGTGCTAAGTGGGACCTTCTTAGTGAGGGTCTCCATAGTCGTCCATGCCCTTCTACTAAGTCCTCTTGGATGTGTTTTTCAGAAACCAAAGTGTAATTATGGTGTTTGAGTGACAAAAGAAGTAATGAGATGGTAAGACAATCTGAGCCTTCCAATTTTATATTTTTCCTGTACCATGATTGGCCAATTTTTGTAATAGTTATGTTCACATAGAAAGACTATTTAATAATTGTAGCAATTTGGAATAAAATTAGAAGCAGAATTTTGTCGCAGCAAATGAATGATCCACATAGTGAAATAGGGCACTAAAATACACATATCTTTTGATCTATGGAATGATGACTCAAAATCCCATTGTGAATTTATACACTATAATCTTTTTCACCTACATATAAATTAAGCCAGCTATAATGATATAGAGTTCTTATGAGTGGTTATTGACTTAAAAAGAATCCCTAATTAAATTATTGCGAGTAAGTTCGTGAAGAGAGTTACAGCCTGAACTTAGATGAGAGGCACGCAATGACGGAGTCAATGCCCCTGATAGACGGAATCCAAATAATTATCTCGTTATTTTCCCCTTCTAGACATCTTATTTAGAACTTTGTCCGCCGATTTTTAAATATCTTCCTCTTTATTTAATTATCATGGCCGGTGTTTAAATTTAGAGACAAGCTGCTGACAGCTTTGCTCCACTCAACACCGCAAGAAGTACCCTCCGTACCCTGTTACACTTGGTATGTAAGGAGCTGAACGTCCTACTAGCCTGAGGGTAATATAGTGAAGTCCTCCGCCTGGTTGACATGAGCATTATGATGGGTCCTTGGGAAGTTAGGCAGCGCTTCCACCTCACTCCCACTCACCATTACTATTTACTCCACAACTATCAATTTAAACTTTTTTCTATCTAACTTTGTACCTTAAGGAGCTGGTTGATTTCTTTCTGACCGAGGGCAAATCAGGAAAGTTCCGTCATCCGGTTGAGTTGAACTTTCTGACGGGGCCGAGGGAAGGAGGGGGTGAGGGCTTCCTCTAAGCATTTCTTTTATTTCTACCATTATCCACTTCATCCCTTTACTTTGATTTAAGGATCTGACCACGTGACTCTTGTTGTGTTAGAAGCGAAGGTTTGGAGCCTCTATAAAAAATGCCCTTTCGATACTTGGCGAGCGCAAAAGAGCAAGACTTAACGAGTTCTGGGCATTGGGGAGGCGATCAATGGGAAAATCGGTTTGGCCACAATAACCCCTTTCCTGAGTGAAATCGGCTGACCCCTTTTCTGCGTAAAACTGGCTGACCCCCCCTTCCTGCGTGAAACGGGCTGACCTCCTCCCTGCATTCCTTCTCAAATGCATAAGGATGTACAGCATATGGCGGACGCGCTTCCTAGACATTTTGTCTGCCAGGAAAACGGAAAGCATTATGTCCTTTTTTTGATCCGTCTCAACAGATCCAAATCCTGGCCATCCTGATGAAGATTAATACCAATTAGAAGGAAAATCCATTTTGTCGCCCACCTTTTCTTGCTGCTTAATTGGGAGTTGCATCGTTTTAAGAGGGGAAAGATTCAATGGCCATCTTCTTGTCAGTGTGCGTCGCTGCACAGGTGCGAATTCCACACATGACTGCAATCAAAATAGAGACCTAAACAGTCCGAAATATCGTGTGTTGGCAAACTCATCTAAGTAAAATTATGTGATCAACATCCCTGTTGTTAAATATTGGTGCGAACTTGGCAGTGGCACGGACAGCACCACTCTCAACGTTTCAGGGGACCTCTTCAAATATCGATGTAGGGCAAAGAGGCATCCTCTTTGCCATCTTCTCGATACAGATTTCTCTCTTAAGTTTATTATTTAGAACAATTTTGAAATTTCATTATTTTTCCTGTTTTGCCTAGAAATATATCTCATATCTGATTTATTTGAAGAAAAAAACAATTAGAGCATCTATACATCATCTAAATAGTCATAAAGCCTGACTTCCCATTATCATCATCATCATAATCACTAACTCTATAATTTAAGAAGAGGATTTTTTTGAGTATTTGAATAATAATTTAATCTTAGTTTGGTTATGACTTATTTTTTTATCAAAGTTATTTCTAAAAATTCTTTTATAATATCAAAAAACAAAATGGTGAAGTTCAGAAATAAATATAAATAACGAAATTTTGGAAAATTTTTAAAACCCAAAGAATTACAAATGGTTAAGTTCAGAAAATTTATTTTTAAATATCTTCTATAACCTAATATTTTAGCAACGTGATATTTTAAAAGGGGGAAATTTAGTCAAGAGTAAAATTATTATAATTGGTGAAGTTCAAAAAATCTATAAAAATTTAACCATGGCTGATTTTTTTAGATTTGATATTTTAATCTTAGTAGCGAAGCGCAAGCTTGCCTCGTATGGGGGAGTGGCGAAGCCATTGGCTGTTTTATTTAATACTGAAGAAATTATATAAATAGAAATTATTTTATAATAAGAATTAATAATCAATTGAAATAATTGGAGCGAAAACAGGGGAAATGTTATTATTTAAATGAACATTCTCATCCATAGTTTTGAAAAGTAACTTTGGTTTTATTTGGTTTTATTAAGTTCTAATGGTAGATTAAAACCTTATAATTTTCCCGAAACAAAGTTTTTTAGCAATTCCCGTAATAAAATATATTAATCGTGAATTAATCTCAATTTTCCAAATTATTTTTACAAAGGGGATAATAATTCACTTTGTTTCCTCGAATCCCTGTGACAACGAATCGAGAAACATAGGAAAATAAAGTAGGAAAATTAATTTGAAAAATTATTCTCAAAATAGAAATCTATCATATTTGATTTTTGGAATTCATCTTTTTAATAAAATTAGAGAGTTCAATTCACTCAAAAGAAATGTTGATCGATAAAAAGGAATAAATCAATTAGGTGGAGGTAAAAATTCTCGGAAATAATTGGTGAAGTTAGTGTCTGTACAACTTAGTGATCGCAAATCTATCGAGGAAGCAGAATATGAGATTAGTTTCTGCATACAAATCATGTGGACATGAAATAGAAGAAGAAATAATCCTTTGGATAGAAATAATGAGCAGCATAAATAGGAAATAAACAGCATGAAGCAGGTGTATAAATAGTAAATTTATAGCAGAAAATAGGGGCAGAAATAGAAAAACAAAGAATGAAAAATGTGCATAAATTACAGCATCAATAGTAAAGAGAAACCATGAAAATTGTGGTGTAATGGGTCAGTGAGATCTGTATTGTTGCAACCTCTAGAAAGATCTGCCATTTTTATGAGATTTGAAACGATGTATTTTTTGCATTTGTAGGCACTAAAAGCTCGAGTTGTCTTTAATTGATGTGGTAAATAAAACATCTTATTTATCGGTTTTCGTAACGTAGGATTTAATACTTTGATACAGATAAATTTTGCAATTTGAAAGGGGTCTATTCTATAAGGTTGTCTCAATACCCTTTTCTCCTCATTCTATGAATTCTTAGTTTTTTTCCAAGCTCTCATTCCTGTTCTTATATTTCACTTTAATAGAATCAAATCACATACATTCCATGTGATTTTTCACGTACTTAGGCATTTAAAAACGCACTCAAATATTTCTAGATATATATATAATAGGATTATAAAAATTTTTTTACTATACTACATATATTAGAATTCAAAACAATGAGAGGGATAACAAAGTCTTGTCCTATATTATAAAAACTAAAATTTTATTCGCGCATGAACTCCAGGAAATAATCCTCTGGGCACATAAAAACATGGAAGTAAAAATACTACATTGATATTTTTGTGTTGGTTAATTACATTCCGATTTAATTTATATTTGAAACCGACGTCAGTTTATTAACTAACAGATGCAACGGAAAATTCAAGTACTTTATCAAAATTAAAAAACATATCTTTGTTCTCATTCGCAGAAGAGGTGTGTGATAATATAAAACAAAGCGGTCGAAATAATTTTTCAGTTAGCTTAGTGATTATTGTGTTATTATTTGTGTTCACTTGCTGCATCTGAGCTTATTCGTCATATATATATATATATATATATATACGTATTGGGTGGCCCCCAAAATATGACGAATTTTTAAAAAGTAATATGTTAGTGACCTCCTTCCTCTTCATGACAATTTTCATAGGGAAGATACGTTCAATCTTCCTTTTTCGAATGCAAATAAAGAGAGAAATTTAACTTACCTACAATACATGATCCAATAGACCCCTACTTTGATGATTCACTAAACTTATTATTTTTTCCAAACACACAAACTTTTTCTTACTTCATTAATACCAATTTACTGCCAAAATTCACGTAATTTGCTTTTCAATTCTTGTTCAGTGAATTTATCTCGCAGACGTCGGTAAAGCGTTTCTTTTACTAACCCTCAAATTGAGTAATCCATGGGGTTAAATTTTGGGCTTTGTGGTGGACACTTATTTTCCGTTAATAATCTTGGCGTATTGCTAATGATAAACGACTTTGTGGCGTAGCAAGCATGTGAAAGTGTTCCATCTTGTTGCAAAATAAAGTCATTTTCTTGATACTGGCGCCGACAATCAAGCAGCAACTTTGTTTGCAGGAGTTCTTTTAATTATGAGCATTCACTTTTGTCTTTTCAGTATCAATAAAATGCACATCTGGTTTGGCCATTCTAAGAAACCCTTACAGATATCATAACCTTTTTGGAAAATCTTGAAAATTTATGTTACATTCTGTGTATCGGACTGTCACTCTTTTTGCCACGCCGTACACATCATTTTGGCGGTTTCGCGGAATTTCTAATAATGTATCCTTTATCATACGTGAATAAAATATTTGTAATAGCAGCGACTAAGTAGTTATCAAGTAACTGTCTACATTTCCTCTTACTTTAATCCTTAACACTACCACCTTTCCTAGAAGATACTATTCTTTTTGAAGAACTTTCAATATTTAAGTTTTTAGCAATTGTTCTTGCGATAAATAACTTCCTCTTTTATTTGTAATTTTTTGGGTTTTAAAAAATTCACACAATTTAGATACTTATATTTATTTCTGAACTTCATCATTTTTTTTTTACATTATAAAAAATTATTAGAAATAACCTTTAGAAAAAAAAATAAGCCATAGCTAAACTAAGATGAAATTTTGATTTAAATACTCAAAAAATTCCCTTCTTAAATTATGGAGTTAGTGATTATAATGATGATAATTATTATTATTGCATCCCACTTGTAATACGCAGTGCAATATTGGTCTCCATATTTGCCTAAGAATTTTCAAACTTAAGAGGGAATTTAGCGAAAAGTCACAAAAAGATTCCGAGGTATGACATAAATCTTATGAAAAGAGTTTAAAACCGTGAAATTGTTATCCTTGGAAAATCGACGACTCACATAATTATTAATGTTTATACAGAAATTGAGTTTGAATTACTTTTTGAGTTAACAATTGAGCCAACACTCGAACTAATGGATTTAAACTACTAAATTAGCGAATAGAAGAGTAATTGCACAAATTTTTTTACATAGAAAATTACCAACATAAAGAACCATATACCGCCTGAAGTGGTGCACATTTCTTATATCAATACGTAAAAGAATAGACTTGACAAGTACTATTAAAATATTTAGTTATACAGCAAAAGACTTTCACCTGAAATCATTTAACTTCTTGGACTTACCATAGTGTGGACTATTTGCAATTATACAATCACAAACCTACTGTAATTTGACAATTAAAAGTGGACGAAGTCGAGGGCTTTTAAGATGAAATTTGGAATAAAAAAGAGCAATTTCAAAGTTATTAAAACAGAGCGCTTTCCAGTACCTAAAGGTTGGTGTATTTCTGGCAAACTTTCAAATGAACAGTTATAACGGGTAAGTGTTTATATTTTTGCTCTCTTAGTTCTTTCGTCTCGCATAATATGTATTTGAATTCACACTCTTATCTATCCTTTTTAATCTACCTAATCTAAAAAATGCTCGGAGGATTTGAAAGTGATTGATTTTTGTGAGGATATTTATTTCTTTGGTCTTTTATTTATCCTCTGCTCTATATTTTAGAGTTCTTTTTATCTCTACTCACTTTAGGAAACAATCTTATGGTGAAAACTTAAAAGCCCTCGTTTATTGGTAAGTCATTTTGTTAGCCATCTCCTTAAAAAAAATTCCCGATAAATTTGCCTTTCTTCTACTCTTTTCTCAATCCTCTTTCTTTTTCTTTAATTTCCTTTCTTTGTATTTTTATTCCATTTTATTTCTTTTCTCTATGTTTAATCTTTGTGAATGCTGCCAATTCTATCCTCTTCAAACCAAGCGCAATTCTAAAATTCTCCTGCCACAATCTGTATCAATCTATATGCTCTCTCTCCATATGGCTTCTTTCAGACTGCCAACAAAGTATTTGTACTGCTGCTGGTGAGCCTCTCTCTCTCAGACAGCCTCGTATGTTTCATCCCTCATACAAAAAAGCATACCCCCTCCCCCCAGTCCACCCGGGTCGGGTGGTCCCAAGACTCTACTTGCCACTCCATTTGGGGCTTTGTTCGCGTCCGTCTTACTAAAATTACGCCTCGTAAAAATATGGCAACAAAAAGATCGCGTTTCTAACTTTAAATGGATTTCAGACGGACAGAAAAAAGTCTTATTTAGGAGAGTAATTTTGTAATAGGTAAAATATTAATAAAAAATGTGTATGCATTAGCATAAGTGTGAAAAGTAACATTTCTATACACAGATTTTATCTAAACGAGCTTAGACGCAACAAAATAATATAAAATATTCTCAGGTTTGAAAGTTAAAATAGCAACGAATATGAATTTTATAGTATGCCTCTCAAGTTGCGACTGTAAATATATTTTACAGGGCGCGCCAAGAATAACATGCAGATGGAATTACATTAAAATACCTGACCTAATTCTTTCCTCTCTTATAAATAGAATGTAGAACTTAACTGAAAGCCTGAAGTTAAAGACGGGTTTTTTTTTTATTATTATATCATGATTCTTTTCAAACAATTTTACCTTTTCATCCATAATGTCAGTTTTCATAGTTTCATTATCCACTCCATCTTCATTATCATCAGTTTACCGAGTCACACAGCGGGCTAAATTTAATTCCAACATCTTTCTTCTAATTACGGTCCAGAGCAAGTTTATGTCATGTTATTCCATAGTGTTTCATTTCCACTTCTACCTAACCACATTCAGGGAAAGTTCAATTTCAGATTTTAATGGTCAACTTGTTCCTTAGCAAACATAAATTTTTCGCGACGTTCTTTTGTTATCTTTGCATATGAGACAATCGTGATCGAGGAGAGCCCTGGACCCAGAAGAAATAGCTATTCAGTTGTAGCGGGCCGAAAGCAACACTAAACCCGCGTTCCAACCTTATCCTAGGATTTATGGACCTTGAGAACCCCGAGGAAGAATTGATACAATTTTATATACAGTCCTTTACTTTACCAAAAAAGTACAGTTATAATTACAGCTTATATTTATAAACAAAATAAATAAACACTGGTGCACGTTCAAAATAAATACTCTTTCCAATTAATCTTCTCCAACCGAAAACAAAATAAGACAGGCTATATAACAAGGTCCACACGACAAATCAAAACAAGAAGAGGCATATGCATATGACTTGAAGGCTGGGGTGGTGGTGAAAGTACTTGGCATCCAATAAGAAGGGCAAAGGCTCGTCAGCCAATGCAGGTAATGCCCTCCGTTTCAGATCTGGTCTGGGCGGATCACTTGCCTCGAGGATTTCTCTCACAGTCCGCTGAAGCTTCACTTTTTGAAGATACTCGACGCAATACTAGGGCAATATCCCAATCTAAATATTTAGGAAAAATTATATCTCTTGTTAAGATAAATTTAGCAAGGAAACTATCTCTGAAAAGAGAGTACAATCAGTTATTATTATTTATAATGAAAAAATAGGATGGCAAATTATACCCACACACTCACACAGGGGTAGGGAAAGATCTATGTAAAGGGGGGTGGGAGAATGTCCCTACAGACACACACACACACTGCTCCTTCACACAGTGACCCTCCGGAAACAAACATTCCAAAGCTTTTGAATGAATAGATTGTCAATCGAGAAATTCTTTTTAACAAACTTCATCTCAAGCTTGGCTTGATGAAGTAGGTGGTGAAGGCACTATGAATTTACATGAAATGCTTTCATTAAAAGTTTTCTCCCTATCTTACTTTATCTTTTGAGAAAATCAAATCTGACGTATTTGGTGGACCTCAAATTCGTGCCCGTATATCTTGTATGGCATTTTTGAGAAAAGTAGATGAGTAAAAAAAGATAACATGGCTCTCATTTTTTACCGTTATCCAAACCTTGGTTGCTAATAAAAAGGCCGTAAACAATGAAATGTTGGTTGCTCGAATATTGATAGACACAGCCTGAGTGTCAACTTTATTTCCTGATTAGTCACCTTCACCATTTCTCCGATAAACTTTGAGCTGAAGTATCAAACGAAAGCAGCGCGACAAACCATTTAAACGCATGTGCTATAAACACACTGATATATACATGTCGTAGAATTCTTTCTGATAAAAATCCTACTTACCTGACACCACTTTTATTTAGTGTCGTAGAATGCCCCTCCTTTTTGTTCTATCTCTAAGAGTGCTAAGAGCTGTCTAATATACTTTGATATCGGAATATCTTAAAGAATAGAGCCGTTACCAAACACGTCAGGATATAAAAGAAACGCCCACTAATTCACAAAATAAACTTATATTTTATCTTTAACCATTGAATACACAACCTTTATACTTTAACTACAGCAATACTCTAAATATTATTATAAACAAGAATTAATTAAATTAGTTTCCCCACAAAATTAAGTTCACGTTTTCTCTAGACAAAACAATAATATAAGAATTAGGCTTACGGACTCATGTGGAGTTTAAAGGGCCTCAGAAATATTTACTCTTGACGCGTGTAGATGGGCGGAATTCCACGGTCGTCTTGGCGAGGGTAGCAGCTGGGGGGTCCACACGTTCTTCCGGGGGGGGAAGGGTTCTTCAAGGATGAGAACCAATACGGTGCTCTATGCAACACCCAGGCAGTCGTGGTCTCTCTGGCGAGAGTGAGTCGAACTTGGTTCTTAATTCAAGTTAACTTGGAGTGCGGTGTGATCACCGAGTAACGAGCTCGAGGAGGAGCTTTTCTCCTTCGTTACTAATTTCCTTATGGACGAGGACTGAACTCGGGGAGGGTCTTCTTCACGGGCGAGGATAACGGAGGGGGATTTCTCTGACGAGAATAAATTACTTAACGTTTGGTGAGGCCACCGAATAACGGGCTCGAGGGGGAGCCTTTTCCTTCTTCTTTTCTTAATTCCTCAAGGACGAGGAATACCCCTGGTGTTTAAGGTGCACCAGGATATGAGGAGTCTCTCTGGCGAGATTAAGTCGAACTTACCAAAGTTCACTTATCGTTTGGTTTGATAACCAAGGACTTAGCTCAAGGATGAGCTTTTTCTTAGCCCCTTAAGGTAGGTAGCCCTGCCTCTCTTGCAGGGTACTTTTTGGTCTGGCGAACCAAGTACACTACCTCTCCAGTCTCGGTAGCTCGGTTGTGGATCCGAGGACTTCGTCACCTAGAGACTGACGTATACTACCAATCCAGTCTAGGTAGCTCGGTTTTGGATCCGAAGACTTCGTCACCTGGCCTGACGTATACTACCACGATTTTCCTCAGAGTTCCTCATTTATACCTCGTCACCCCACTGGGGGAGTGGTAAGGGGGGGGGGGAGGGGCTTGAGGACGGCCCCAGGAGAGCTCTTTTTCCAAACGGTCTTTCCCACAAAGTCAAACATCGGCTCCTCGTTAGCCATCGAGATTGGGAGAAACCCGTCTCCAATTTCTTGTTCGACGTGAAACTGGATCTCACTCTCCTGGGGGAGATCTTACCTTTTTGACCTTTAGGGTCTTTCATGGCACTGGGTTGAACCACGTTGTGGTTACGCTTTCGACTCGCCGATGACCGGGGCGGATGTCCTTGCGGTAACCACCGCCTTGGGACTGCATCACGAGTGAACGGGGGGGGGGGGGAAATGACCATTCCCTTACACACCTCCCACGAAGAACTTAATGGGGAGAGGGGGATGCCCCCGGGAACTCAAAACCACTTACTCAATCTAGTCTAGCTTAGCAAAGTTGTATTTCTTTGAGCCCTCTCTTACATTAAGTTTTCTTACATATGAGCGCCCACGCGCGCGTTTACACAGGCAATGTGTCGAGCTAGACCTACTCGCAATACAATTTTACATAGAAAATTAAAAAAACCTTAATTCATCGATTACCCACAAAAAAAAACAACAAAACAAGCTACTTCCTTACCTTTCTAAGTTTTTGAGAACTTAAATCCTACCGATAAATATTAACACGAACAACAAATGAAAACATGGTTTCACGCTCATTAGGTACTGAAATAACCCTCCATGGTTTTTCGTCTCCAGCTATAGAGCAGCTGTACATTATCGGCTTCTTTGATGTAGCTGATCCTAAAATGGTGCTCTGTGACCATTATTCTACCGCGCCTGAGTCGGCCGTTCTTGTTATTGAGTCTACCCAAGTATGGTACTAAATGGTAGCGGTATTTCAACCTACTCGACTTACCCTTCTTATGGTACTTGACTACCTTTAAACTGAACATTATGGCTAGAGCGGCCTGTTGTAGCGGGGCATAATTGATGGGAGAGTAGGTCCCATAACTCTCCTTTAACCAGGTACACGGAAAGATCGTGTCTGGGTTCGATCTTTGGGGATCGAGAAAATTTTTCCCTGCGAGGTCGTTAATGGGCTTGGCGCTCACTACGACTTGGCGTTTTAGCGGTAACTCCGTGGACGTTCCGTTCGAGGAGGAGACTACTAAGGGTAGGGGATACTCATCCGCGTCTACCATTTGATTAGTCTTACCTGGGTGTATCGCAATATCACCTCTTTCCTCCTTCCTTGTCAACTTATTTGACTCACTTCTCTTAGTAGGTAGTTCCTCAGGTACACCTGCTCGTACCTCTACTCTACCTTCTTCTTCTTCCCTGATAACCCCATTTGGCTGGGTTCTCCTCGTAGGTTCTACCTTAGGTACTCCTGCTAGTACCTCATCGCTACTTCCTACTTCTTCCATCGTTACTCCATTTGGCTGGGTTTCCCTCGATGGTCCTTTCTTAGGTCCAGGCCGGGCTACAACTTCCTCGGCCTCTATGAGATTCTCGATAGGTGCTCTTTCGAGTGCGAGCAATCTTTCCTTTTCTTCTCTCTCTTCTCTTTCAGCTTGAGCACGTTCTTTTTCCCTCTTCATTTTCCTTTCATCTATTTCTTTTTTAATCTTTATTCTCCTCTCTTTCGACTCTTTTTCCATCTTCATTCTCCTTTCCTCGGCTTCTTTTTCTGCTTTCGCTATTTCCTTTTCCCGTCAGGTTCTTCTTTCTTCATCTTCCAGGTTTATCTTTAGTCTTCTTTCTTCATCTTCTATTTCTATCCTTATTCTGAATTGTTGTGCTTCTCTTTTTAACAGTATTATTCTTTCGCTTGTTTTACCTCCTCTCAGCATTCTTCTTTCCTCTGTTTCTATTTTCCGCTGTATTCGGGATTCTTCACTTTTCCGGTTCATCCATATTTCCATTAATTCACGTTCTCTTTTATCCTCTCTTATTATATCCTGTGTTTCTCTCTCAAACTTAATTAATTCTTGTTCTTTTTCTATATCCCAAATTCTTTCTTCTTCTACACAATCTATTCTTAATTCTGCCATGATGTAGTCATGCATTTCTGTGCCTTCAAGTCCCAGACTTTGGGCTTGTTGGTAAAATCTTTTGACTGGATCCATTTCGTGTTGGTCCGTCGATCTTTCCTTTCTGTATTTTCAGATAATTATGCCGCCACTCACCTTGTAGCGCTCAGCATAACTTACCCTTAATCCCACTACTATGCTGATTGAAATATCACTCCCGACAACAAATTTACCACTTGACCTACCAATTACCTTTAGATTGTTACCACCCCTAACTCTACCAATTTTCCTCTCGTCAATTATTCTCTTGTTCCTGATATTCCTTTACGTGTTGGCTCTTTCTTAATTAGACACTGCTGGGTTCTTTCTAATAACAACCTACAAAACCTGACACCACTTTAATTATGTCGTAGAATTCTTTCTGATAAAAACCCTACTTACCTGACACCACTTTTATTTAGTGTCGTAGAATGCCCCTCCTTTTTGTTCTATCTCTAAGAGTGCTAAGAGCTGTCTAATATACTTTGATATCGGAATATCTTAAAGAATAGAGCCGTTACCAAACACGTCAGGAAATAAAAGAAACGCCTACTAATTCACAAAATAAACTTATATTTTATCTTTAACCATTGAATACACAACCTTTATACTTTAACTACAGCAATACTCTAAATATTATTATAAACAAGAATTAATTAAATTAGTTTCTCCACAAAATTATGTTCACGTTTTCTCTAGACAAAACAATAATATAAGAATTAGGCTTACGGACTCATGTGGAGTTTAAAGGGCCTCAGAAATATTTACTCTTGACGCGTGTAGATGGGCGGAATTCCACGGTCGTCTTGGCGAGGGTAGCAGCTGGGGGGTCCACACGTTCTTCCGGGGGGGAGAAGGGTTCTTCAAGGACGAGAACCAATACGGTGCTCTATGCAACACCCAGGCAGTCGTGGTCTCTCTGGCGAGAGTGAGTAGAACTTGGTTCTTAATTCAAGTTAACTTGGAGTGCGGTGTGATCACCGAGTAACGAGCTCGAGGAGGAGCTTTTCTCCTTCGTTACTAATTTCCTTATGGACGAGGACTGAACTCGGGGAGGGTCTTCTTCACGGGCGAGGATAACGGAGGGGGATTTCTCTGACGAGAATAAATTACTTAACGTTTGGTGAGGCCACCGAATAACGGGCTCGAGGGGGAGCCTTTTCCTTCTTCTTTTCTTAATTCCTCAAGGACGAGGAATACCCCTGGTGTTTAAGGTGCACCAGGATATGAGGAGTCTCTCTGGCGAGAGTAAGTCGAACTTACCAAAGTTCACTTATCGTTTGGTTTGATAACCAGGGACTTAGCTCAAGGATGAGCTTTTTCTTAGCCCCTTAAGGTAGGTAGCCCTGCCGCTCTTGCAGGGTACTTCTTGGTCTGGCGAACCAAGTACACTACCTCTCCAGTCTCGGTAGCTCGGTTGTGGATCCGAGGACTTCGTCACCTAGAGACTGACGTATACTACCAATCCAGTCTAGGTAGCTCGGTTTTGGATCCGAGGACTTCGTCACCTGGCCTGACGTATACTACCACGATTTTCCTCAGAGTTCCTCATTTATACCTCGTCACCCCACTGGGGGAGTGGTAAGGAGGGGGGGGGAGGGGCTTGAGGACGGCCCCAGGAGAGCTCTTTTTCCAAACGGTCTTTCCCACGAAGTCAAACATCGGCTCCTCGTTAGCCATCGAGATTGGGAGAAACCCGTCTCCAATTTCTTGTTCGACGTGAAACTGGATCTCACTCTCCTGGGGGAGATCTTACCTTTTTGACCTTTAGGGTCTTACATGGCACCGAGTTGTGCCACACTGTGGTTAAACACTGACCCGCCGATGCCTGGGGCGGATGTCCTTGCGGTAACCACCGCCTTGGGACTGCATCACGAGTGAACGGGGGGGAGGGGGAGTGACCATTCCCTTACAATACATATGATTGATACGGGTTTCAAATTTGACTAGTATTAATACATGCTTTTATGGTATATATTTGATTTCTTATGCCTTTATTTAAAATTATATTAGGCATTGTGATGAATATACAAGCTCATGATAAAACATACAGATTGGTGCCATAAACGGTTGTATCACGCCTAATTTTAACCTAGTATGAAATAAATATCTTAAATAGAGTAAAACATTACCCGAAATGTGTCAGATTTTCGGAAATAAGTGAAAAAGTGTGTTGCACAAAAATCTGTTGGTTAGAAAGAAAATCTGACTTCAGATTTAGAATTCAGCAAACCTAAATTTGTTAAGATGAACTGCCAGTATAAATGTAAGATAAAAATTTTTTAACAATCTTTTGACTACTTGAAAGTATTAAAATCTATTTTGTAACGTCGTAAAGGGATAAAATTATACAATTATAATCTTTACCTTTCTGTATCTTGTGAATATTTATGAAATATTATTTACGTATGTATTCATTTATATAACGGCTTGCATTTTAAAAATGATTATTTATGCAGATGTTATTGGAACGGATATTTTGGGCAAATTGAACGAGGAAAAAGTCATATTGGCAATATATTTTAATACACAACAGTGATATATGTATTCTGCTGGGTAATATTTTGTCTCTTAGTTCTTCCATCTTATACTCTTGAAACAAAAGTCACTTTACAGACTTTTTCTGGAATATTAGTTCTTATACGGATAATTATATATATATAGCAGCACGATATTAGATTAACTAGCGAATAATTCCATTTGTTTTCTTATAAAAGAAAATAAATATGAAGTGTTAATTCTAGATGCTAGTAGAGAGGGTAATTGATACCATTAATTTTTGAAAATTCGTTGAGTTAGTAAAAAACAATATTGAATGATGTTTGTAGACTTTTGACATATGTTGCACTTTTGATTAGTTTTTTAGTCTACATTTCTTCTGAAAGAATTATAACGTGCTAACCGGTATCTATGCCTGACGAATTTACTGACCTACATGAGCTTTTATCTTGCAATAAAAGTGAACTGCTTTTGCAAAATAATAACGAAGTGGTTTTACGAATAACGCTTTAGCTACATTGTAAAATAACTAAAATTAACCTTGCATCCTGAGTGAGAATTTTAATAAAAGAAAGAAGGCAAAATGAGCAAAAAAACTAGAAATCAACCTGCTTTTGCCAGAAAATTGGAATCTTAATTGCTTTGAATTAGTTCTTTGGATTATGATAAATGTGACTTATCCTACAAAGAGGAAAGTTTAAATTCTAAATTTAAAGAACATATTTTTATATTCAAGAATTCTCAACAGGACATAAAGAAGACGTTCACTTTCGACATCGCAACAATAATTAGGAGCAAGGTTTTGTAAAATGTTCCCTTTAAAAGTTCGATATATACCATTATACAATCTTTCTTATATGTATATACATCATGCTAGATTCAAGGAGCTTTTATTTGCTCTATCATCATATAGTTTCCGCTCAAATGGCACGAATAATATACATGTTCATACTACACAACGAGTCTTTCCATTAGTCTAACAGCCAAATTATTCTTCGTTTGGTGAGTCAAAATTCGTCGTAAGGTCTTATTTGTTTGCATAATATTTCCGGTGACCTCTTAAAAGAGTAGTCGAGAAAAAAATAAAATCAAATAAACATTTAACTCTTACAAAAATCAAAGCGCAATGACTATACATTATATTTGAGGCATTTGCTATATTGTCATTTTATCTCCTCCGATGAAAAAGGTTGGTCGCCTTTGACAAAAGCGTCTTAAAACGACGAAGGTGATGGCATTAGAGATTAGAATTTATTTCTTGATTGTTGTCTCGCAATTTATAATGAACAATTCCTTCAATATTCCACCATACACCAAATGGGATCTTTTTGGACGAATTCCTCCTCTCCGATGTTGAGAAATTCTGCTTCCTCTGCTGATCCAAGAAGTCGCCATAAACTTTAAGAAAAAGGATCCATTTCTCATCATAAGTAAAAAGCCTGCATAAATATGATGCCTCAAGGTGGCGTGAAAGCAATGACTCAAAGCAAACACCCAGATGTTACAGATTTACAATGGACAGTTACTGCAAGACACAATAATCAAGCCAGGAAACCTTTCAAATTCTTTTAAGCTATCGTAGGACAATCGTACGAGTAATGTCACATTATTCCGCCTGTTCTGTTGAAGTTGTAACATAATTTTGTTTGTCAATAGCTTTCAAATCTTTGGAATTTAAACTATTTGGTCGATCTAATTTTTGACCGACTTTTAGACTAAATTCCCCACTACGGCAATGAATAAAACACATACTGAAACTTCTTTCATTTAATGCAGCATCACAATAAGTGCTTGGAATGGATTTTATCGATGTACTTAAAATTGACACCTTTACTAGCCTCTTAGAGTAAAACATGGTTATTCTGATATTCAGCTGGGAGGAAATAGGGTTGAATACTGAAGAAGATTTGAAATAATGTGAGACTATAATATTTCATGAAATCTCTATAGATCCCTAGTTTTTCAATAAATTTCATGTTTTTCATTAGAATTGCCCTTTTTGTTTACGAGTAGAATGTCAACTAACTTTTAACCCTTTGCCGACTCATGCTTCTCGCAATATACAAAAAAATTAAAATCCTTTCTTGCCTTCCCTTGATCACTGTGTGTGGAAGAATACCTTTGTCGATTTATACTTTTATCGAAGTATACTTTTGCTGAAACAGCCATCTCCAACACGTAAGAATAAAGTGAAACGCCCTGGAAATTTCCCCAAAATAAACATATATTTTATATTTAACAATTAACTACAAAAAAACAGTAAACTCATATATATCCACCTACTAAGCTAACCAAGGCTAAACAGGTTGGCAACTGGGCCTATTACAATATATCTCTTCATGAAAAAAAATAACTAAATAGGCTCTACGTAAAAAAAACAATGGCTGATTAGTTATTTTATCGAAACCCTTTGAGATTAGCGTTAAACATAAAATTAGATTACACTCTTCTACTGGTAATTATGCCGGGGTTCACGCACAATTATTTCTACTTTCGTTAAATCGTGTATCGTAATAAACTCATACTAACGCAATATGAATATAAATGTTCTTTCTAACTTACATGAGGAAAGGGATCAGTGGTTGCTGGTTGTCGTTGAAGGGCTTTTCTCGCACTTCGTGAAGTTGGAGTGGCCGATGATAGATTTTCTTTAAGATAGGATAGAGTTAAGGGGGGGGGAGAGGCAATTTCAATTTCTTATTGCAACTTTGCCTCCTGTTACGTTTAAAAGACAGAGAGAGTTATTGTGCTCTCTAGCTCAAAGAGTCCTCTTCTGGATGCTCTTGAAGCCTTTTTGTGTCCTATTCTTTAACGCCGGATGCATAACTATTTTGGGTGTATACGAGAAAATTTCTACCGTACTTATCAAATGGAACCTCGTTGGGGCTTAGTTCTTCTCCTCTCACTCTTACGGAGCTTGCTTGAGCTGGGAGAGTGACTCAAGTGTGAGTGTGTTTTCTTTTCTCCAGTCAGACTTCTTCTAAGTCTGTAAAGGATCCAGAATCATTAACCTAGAACTGATTTCCGAGGCATATGAAATTCAAAATTCTATCGATTGTCTCTGAGGAAATCAATATAATTCTTTTGTAGATTACTTTAATATTAACATGCATAAATAGCGATGAATACAAAATCCACTTTTTTGTAAATATATAGTGAAAGTTTTGACTTATAAACGTTGTGTCAAAAAATTGGAGGAGGTAAGAATAATACCCACATAATTGTAAAGATTAAATTAATCCCATAAAATATCCTTGATTTTATGAGATTATTATAAATGAACCATGAAAGAGGCAACCTGAAGTTGGAAACTATTGAATATTCAAACTCGTCGTAGTAGAAGAATAGAATGAAACTCACAGAAGCTCAGCAATTTTCTCAAATGTAAAATTGACATAATGTAATTAAAATTTCCTTTCAATGATATTTTATATAAATTTAGAATTAAATAATATAAAAGTTTTTCAAAATGACTCAGAAAACTTTGACTCTTATATGAGTATTAGGTAAAGAAATTAATTTTCCTTTGAGAGATCACAAATAATGATTCTTAGATTTGTTTAAATTGATTCATTTAAAATTCCGTTTTCCCTTGTAAGCTCTAGTAACATCTAAGCATTTGTGAGACTATCAATCTTTCGCCCTCTTTTAAATGATGAACCTGTCGAAGAAAACAATTTGCAAAAATTGAATATTGATTCTTTTCTAATTAATTTATATTCTTGCGAAAAATTTGTAAACAAAATTATTAAGGAATAAGAAAATACTAGTTTATTTTTAACAGATCTTGATTTTAAAAGAAAATTTTTGTAAAATATTTATATTAAAGTGAAAAGAAAATAGTTAAATGACAAATGATTTTTTCTTGACACAAATTAAAACTAAAATTGCTGATTAGACATTGATCCTTTTGAGCATGAGGGGAAATTTTTTGATGTTTTGCGACAAGTCTGAGAAGCAACAGTTTCTGTTCTTCATATTTTGTTAGAAAAGCATTATACGATTTGATAGGTGCAATACCTCTTTCTGCTGGATCGTTACCAATCATTAAGTTAATCGGGTTTTGTTGAAATTCTTGAAGGCACGTATTCTCTTCCCAAGAACTTGGATTAGTCTTCAGGAATGTATCCTCTGTAAACTTGTATCCATTTTTCATTAGGAGTCTGAAGATTAGCTTAGTTTTTTTAGTTACCCGTTCATGAAAGTCTAAATCCTCGATTTTTTTTGTAAGATTCAATCGGCGAACAACTTTGGTGTTTTCATTACGTTGGAGATTGGAGACCATCTTCTGTTTTGTCTCAGAAATTAATTCTATAATAAAAAAATGCAAAAACCAACAAGATGTTCTCCAAGATAACAAAGTTGTCTGAGACTGAGACACAGCAATTCTTCATAATCGTCACGCCACTGACGAGACTTCAAATTTTCCTGAATATATGGGACCATTTCTCCTCGAAGATTATTGTATTGACGAATAAAATGCTATCCGCCTCTAAAAAAGAATCCTTTTTAAGTGACGACCATTGTTTTTCAAAACGTGTAAAGAGTCTCCTCGTTGGATCACTTGTAGGCCCAAGTAAAATATTGCAAGCACATGACAACATAATTTTGAAAATATGATGACGGCACGCAATCCAAACAAGCTCCTTTCCTAATACTTTCTCAATTATGTTACAGGCTCCTTTTTGTAGGCCTGTATTTGATATAGTTGTGTCAAATAAAAGGCTTTGAACTTCGTAAAGAAGATTCCAGTTATTAATTCATGAAATGAATACCATAGCCTGTTCTTCTCCTGTTGCTTGTGTTATTTTTGGAACACTAAGAAGTTTTTCCATTCCATTTACAGAAACTATTATTGCAATTGGTTCTTCTGTTTCCTTCGCCCCATCAACAGCAGGTAGTAGTATTCCATCCCAGTGAAGAATGTTCGGTCCTTCAACAGGCAACGAAGCTTTGTCTTCATTGTATGTTGCCTCTCTTACTTGCTTTCTGGAACGTCCTATAGAACTCCTGGAAAGTGTCATAGCTTCAATATCCTGACCCAAGGCTTGTGCTATTGATCCAGCAACCATTGTTGCTTTTTTATCCGTAATATTTGCACGATCAAGAACAACAGCCACAACTGAAGTTGTAAGGATATTTTTGAATTTAAGGAAAACATTGTGCATTCTATTTTCTAGTTGTATAAGGTGGACAAATCTCTTTATCTGCTGCAAGTAAACTTTCTCATTCAGATGATGATGACTCGAAATCTGCATGAGAAGCAGCCTCTGCTTGATTTTTAGAAGTATATACTTTTTATTTGTATTGTAAAGCCTTCCCATGTCGATATCTTTTGTGGGATTCCTTGGGCTTAAGTAATCTTATCACGCACGAAATACTGCAGGAGAAAATGTTCTTTCCCTCCATCAGCAGAAATAAGCGCTCTTTTTCATTTTTTTACCACATTTATAGCATTTTTTGAGGCTCTTTAAAAAGGCTTTGAAAGAGTAGATTCGAAACTAAGCTCAGTCATTCTACATGAGTACAGTTCTGTTTTGCGGTTCTTCTTCAAAGAAAGGTATTTTTCATACAACCTTGAGAGTTTCCTAACGCCAAAGTCTATTCGCTCTGTGGGAATTCGAGCTCTTTCTTATACTTTAAGGACTTTATGCAAGCGAGGTTGTAACTTTGTGTCAAAGTCATTCACTCTACTTGATGGTGGTACTGAACAACACGAAGCACATAACCACATGATGGTAGACTTGCATATGAAAGCTCACTACTAGGATGTCCTAAAAGCAAGATTGCAGCAAATAAACGAGTAATTTCAGCCATAACCTTAAAGAACAGAAATAAAAATTTATTGTAACTGAGTGAGTTCACGGTTCCCCTCCATTTAAATATACTTATAAGATATTTTTTATACTCTAAAATAACTAAATATTCAATATTTACGAAAGAATAAGCATTCATTTGACATAAATAAATAGGCTCCTGTGTTTGTAAAAAAATACGGCAGTCATGCTTAATTAAAATATATATATATATATATATATATATATATATATATATATATATATATATATATATATATATATATATGTTTATATATATATATTGTGAATTAAAATATAAACATAAAGTGTGTTAACATATAATTCTAATATTTTTTAAGTAAGTCTGATATTGATAAAAAACTGAAAATTATCTATGCACTGGATAAACAAATTATATTACTTACCTAAATAATTATATATATACTTGCATAAACCAGCACTTGTATTCACTTGTATTACGTCAACTGCTAAACTTCAAATTGAACATTAACAATTAATCAATCCTCGATGATTTATATAGGAAATGGTGCGATTGCATTATCATTTGAAACGAGGGGGCGTTATTGCGTCATCACGTTACAAATGTGCTCAGAAATCAACAAGCTGAAACAACAATTATTATTGCATCATACGCCGAGTATGTGAATGTCATTTCACTTTTTAGATAAAGCAATATCTTGATTTTTTTGCGAATTATTGTAATTCAAAAGGACTGAGTTATCAATGACAAATATATGATAGTATATAAATATCAACCAATAAATGCCTACTATTAAAAAGTTCCAATATTTTGACTTAAATTTAAAAATATAGAGACTCATAGCGACCTCTAAATATTCACCAATCTAGTCAATATTTTGCTGCAGCTCTTTTAACATCTTATAGCATAATTTTAGCCATGTGGAGAACATTTCCAACTAATTTCAATTTTTGGCATATATTTTTGCACCACCCTAATATATATATATATATATATATATATATATATATATATATACATATATATATATATGTGTGTTTGGGTGTGAGTTGCTACCATTAGAACAAGTTACTCTCCATGGAATTTAAGATGCTTTACTAAGTCGAATGCAAGCAGAGTGAATAAGTAACTATTGGATCTAATATACATCATCCTCTGTTATAGCTCTGATTTGGTTTAATGTCGAATTAGGTTCCTATCCTGCTATCGGTTGAGGTCAGGCTAACGTTAGGAAACAAATACAATCACTACTATTACTCATATCTTTGGACCTTCTCTAACATTCTTTGTCTCTTCATTTGTTTTGCTTTCAGTGTCTCAGTCCCAATAACACTAACCAGCAAATTTTAACTTTGTCTATTCTACTGGAGTAAATGATCGTGTAACTAACTAATTTAGTGTGCTGATTCCAAATTGTGTACTCAGATTTCTCCTATCACGTAAGGCTCCTGAGTTATACAACTAGTCTATATGCTCACTTTGTCACCTTGGATCAATTAATGATATACTGTAATTATTACGAATTTGAGAAAAAATGAGACGTTTTTGGACAAAGGTTTGGATTCAGGGCTCTATATTTGCCAATATGTACGTTCTTTTGCAGAACCAGACAAGATATGTATGACATAAAAAAGAGGTAGTACTCCCCTAACCATATATTTCCTAAAAAATGTTTTAAGACTCTTGCTCTCTTGCTTGTACGTGGATATAGGACCCTCCCGTTGTAGTGGCCTGGATACCTGCTTTCCATCATGAAAATATCTCGGTGGAACCTTTCCCCATGTTCGTCACTAATATCACCCATACTAAATGGACATAAATCTAAATGTAAATGCTAGAGAACATCTTAAGAGACATCCGACATCCCATTCGTTAATAGTCCTTTAGCATGTTGTCCTGTAGTTCTTCATAGTTATTAGCCCTAGGATTACCAAGGAAGTTCTGCACTGCATGAACAAATTAATTCCATGCTGCCTATTCAATTGGAGTTAGTTTATTTCTGAACTCCTGTCACTTATCAATTCTCTTATCTCCGACCCTACAAAAATGCCATTTTTATTTTTGCATCAGTTTTCTTCACACCAAATTCTGCTTTGAGATACTGGAATCCATCAGAATCATGGGCCATTGCTTTAACAAAAAATCGTGATCAGGCCAAGTTTGATATGAAGTGGTAAAAGGTAGATCTTCTGTGGATGTACCAAAGGCATGTGCTTTACATTATATCGGCCAACTTAAGGGTTCTTTTCTTTCTGGCTACTTTTTGACAATATATGTAAAGATTTCTGTCATCATGGATCTTTTATGAGCATAAGAAGCACATATTCTTTGTATATCCTAGCTTCAGTCCAAGAAATAAAGAAATTACCTTTAGATAATCACAGATATCCCATTTATGATGCAAGTAATGAACACCTCCCAAAATAAATTTCATTGAGTCATATGTTTCTATTATCCCAACAATAAGTGCGACAGGAATTGACAGTTTTTTGTTACCCTTGTGTAGCAACACAGCTTTGATGCTAGCAGTGCTTGCCTTGCTGAATATTTTCCATTCATCACCTAAATGCTTGTTTCCTAGCTGACTAGATATTTTTGCACGTCCTCTAGAAGATTAAATTGCTGTAGTCTGGAGCCCAACAGTTTTGCGTCCTCTTTTAACAATGACAAATCATTCAATCTTTCTTGATTTATCAACTCGACCTTCTTTTCCTTAATAATCATCCTCATACATTTTATCGTCATTGTTATCCTCTTCTTTAGGCGATGAATTATCATCTTTAAATACACTAGCTGATGAAGGAACTGGGATTGGCATCTCCATATTATGGGGTACTTGTTTTATAGCTGACTTACAATCTGGATATACAATTTTTGAGATGTTCTTATTTGAGAATCCCGCAATACTTGTCATACAAAAGTAGCAAACAAAAACATGATTTGTTGGCTCACGCCCCATCATTGGTACAACAAAAGGATACCCTTCAGTTTGACATTTAACCACTGTGTGAGCCCCGTATAACACACAGTTCAATATTTGTGAGGTGCCTAAGGCTTCTCTTGGTCAATACCTTTACAATTAAAGTAATAATTGTATGCAGTTTTCACTCTTTTAGCTAACTCTTTCCGCTGGTTTCTTGGAGTATATGTTCCATAGATATAATAAATGTTGTCTGGGCTATTTATATATCCTCGCCGATTTATGTAATTGAGAGATAAATCTTAAAGAAAAATGTAATTAATCACTGTATGCAAATACCTTTTTAACATCACTACTACACTGGCTAAATTTCACAACTTGATTAGGCAAAAGTGTAAAACAGAAACCAAACACACACAACACATCCTCTCCCTACAGTAGCCGAACCAACACTGCCCATATGTGTAACTAAAGAGTATGCGTGTAACTTAGGAACCTTACGTGCTAGAACAATTCTGATTACAGATTCGGACTCAGCATACGCGATTTAATATAAATCACAAGCTAATATCCAAGTAGCAAAATCATTGTTGATTAGTGTAATGTACCATCCTATATTTGCATTTGCTGTTTCTTTTATTTTCATCCGATTCTTACACTCCGCCGCCAATACCAAGCGATTGTTAAAGGGAAACTTCTACTTGGATGAATCTGAGAATTATGTAAGTGAAAAGAAGAGTGAGAAGAAAGGAAACGAAGATAAAAACTTAAAATAAAAAGAACGAAAGATCATTACACTCACAGGAAAATACAGACATCTAGATATAGAATGATGCATCTTAAGTTTAAGTGGGCTCTTACTCATTATATTAATTAATAATTCATTGCAGTCTAATTGGTCGCTCAAGATAATATTTCCTTGAGTATACGACAATAATGGTAACAAAGGAATTTCACTTCAAGTCTCAGATTACAACCCTTAATGTTTCATTTAATACACTGTAAACAAAGCGAATACAGAATATTCCACCCAACTTGTGTATAAGAGCATAATCAGCCACAGAAACTCAAATCTAGGCAGATGAACACACTTTAACCGACAGCGCCCGAAGATATGAATCCATTTTCGTATCTCTCATTAAAGTTAAGGAAGATTGAGTTTCTTTACACATTAAAGAAATATACAGATTTATAATAAGATGGATCGGGTTGGTTTTCTTTTATTTATTGAGAACTTTTGTAGACAGGATTGAAATTATTTAAAGCAGAATCAAATCGATGGAACGATATATTCACGTACATTAAGGACTTTAATTCTTCTGTAATCATAAGGAGATAAATGGAGAAAATTAATTAAGATTAATTAATGCTAAATTAAAAATCTAAAGATAAAAATTAAAACGGGTTTAAATAATTATTTCTAACAAAGCAAATATTACAGCTGACATTAAAAACGTGATTGAATGGAACGATATATTCACGTACATTAATGACTTCGATTCATCTGCACTCATAAGGAGATAAAGGGAGGAAATTAATTAATATTAATTAATGCTAAATTAAAAATCTAAAAATAAACATTAAAAAGAGTTTGAATAATAATTGCTAGTAAAACAAAATGACATTAAAACGTGATTGAATAGGGAGTAAAAAACGAAAGTGAGTTTTAAGAACTTTAGAACATTAGATTCATTTGTTAAAATCGTCTATGATAATTCCAGTAAATTTTTTTTCAATGAAAGGTTTCTATCAAACTGCTGCTAGAGTTTGAAGAAGAAAGAACAATAAATCGCAAATAAGGATGACTTGTAATATTAAGCTTTGATGTTTGGTTATACAAGGTTGCCTAGAGAAATGGGAAAGAGAGTGTAATAGAGTGAAAAACACTTTAAAGGCCTAGATGGGCATAATACATAGAGTCTTTGCATCAAAATAGTTCAAATTCGCTAAAATTTACCTCGATCCCAAGCAAAAAAAAAGGCGAGAGATTAATTTAAATGCAAGTCCAAGAGGCAGGTCAGGGCTTTAAACTTGTGACGGATGATTGCAATAGCAACACCTGTCGAAGGCTTTGTACTAAATTTCCGGATCGATCTTTTTCCATTACACTTCGCCACAGTGAAAAATTTCCAATGCAATTCCACAACATTTTTACTTTGCTGTAAGGTTTGTAACATGAAACAAGTCGCATAATTTTAGTCGCAATGTAAGCTTGTGGGAGACTAGACTACAAACGGTCCAATGCTAAGCTATTTTGAGTCTTTGAAGGGAGGCAAGAGCAGTGGTTCACCAACATGGACGCTAGGTGTAGGATGTTGACAGAAGCTGCATTTATTACGTGCCTTGCATGCCAGAGGTCGGTGTTTCGAATTATGTTTGATCTCTCCGTCAGTCACAAGAGGCGCAATTATAGCTTACCAAACTTTCGCAACACTTTTTTGGCCTAGACAAGCTTTAAACCAGTGACAATTTCTTTTAAAATCAAGCATGCTAATTCTACGCACTTGTCGGCAATTGAAATGATTCAAATTATAAATTTCGTGACCAATCGTAAACAAATTAGATGTTAGCTACACCTTTCAAAATACATAAGAGACTATGGAAGAGAGTGAATATTCTTTAATAATGCAACTTTGAATATTTTATATTAGAGAGAACATTTAGTCAACTAAATGACATAAAACCTAGAGTTAACTCAGGATTGATTAATATAAGAAAGAAATTCAAAGTAGAATGGAAACAGAACAATTCTCTACCATTTCTAGACGTAAATATCCACCGTTTAAATAATCAGAACCAGTGATCAATCTATCGAAAGCCTACAAATTTAAATACTTACATAATTTTTTTCTCATTACATTACCAATCTGTTAAGAGATCTGTTATTTCTTCCCTCTTTCTCCGAGGCTATAGAACTTACGACCCAATCTTCTTTCAGGATGAAATTAACCACCTTATCTGCAATTTCATTAACCTTAAATACCCAATTCACCTCCCAAATAGAGGCCACTCGAAAGAAAGAAAAGACTTATATGTGATCTCCACACCACGAATGGGCGATTTTAAAAAATTTATAATTTTCCCATATGCTCCAGTCTTGGCCCCCCTCAAATCATATGCGAACGGAAATAACCTAAATATTACATTCAAATATTCTATAACCATTCGAAAATCCTTGACTAGACTAGGCAAGTCAAAGAACATTTCGCTGATATCAGAAGGTGCACTAACTCTTCAAGTCTTTTTACGCGCATGCAAATGCAAGACGATATAATTGATTTTTTACCCTGTAAAAATCATTTTTAAATCAAACAATTACATTGAGATGAGAATTGCAGAATCCATCATCATCAAAAAAGTTGATAATTTCAATTTATCTAAAGGGCAATATAAATTCAACAAATATATATCGAATAAAGTCACCATCGTAGTTATAAACCCCCGGATGCAATAAGTCTCGAAGATTAGTAACTCCCCAAATTGTTCCCGGTACTATTTCATTTTGTTTAGCTTGTCATTTACACCAGATTCACTCGACTATTTCCAGCCAAAATCATTGCCATTTGAGATTAAGCTCACACAACTAGATTAAAAGGCTGAATTTGAATCTGATATTTGTTTTGTTTTATCAGACTAGGTTTTATAAAAAAAATCAATAGGTACATCTAGTAAATATTCCGTCACTTGTGTCGTTTTAAAGATATTTAACCCAAAACATACCAGCTTGTCTCTTATAAGAATGTGCCTAGATGACTGATTTCACATTGTTGAGTATTATTTAGATGTATAATTCTACTATTAGATCTACTTTCTTAACAATCAGAGAAATAGTAAATATGATCATATTAATATTCAAACGCAAGATAACGACATTGGACACATCACAGATAAACTCTTAAGGAATTGTACCAGAAAGCAAAAGTTCAAATTCTTTATAATTAACAAAATATGAAGTTCTAAAGGTGCTTCTGAACTTTACACTTTCGTTTTTACAGCTCGCTCTTTTCTCGTTGCAGCGTCCAGCAATAGTCGCTTATCATATTAGGCCTTATTTTTTTCTGCTATCTACTTTTAATTATGTCCCCAAAGGTTATCTGGAAAAAAAGCAATATGAAGTTGGAAAAATGCAACTTAAAGGACATCCTTGCTTTCAATGCATGTTAATTCTGAAGCATCGTTGTAAAGATAATTTTGTAGTTGCCAGCACAATAGTTTCCAAGAAAAAGCTTTATCACATTCATAACTTATTCCCATGGGTTTTTCTCCAGTTGGTTAAACTCCTTGGTGAATTCGCTATCATGAACTAGAATACGAATCTGTGGTCCCCTGGAAGATACCTGCTTTTAACTTGGTTTGGGAACCCACTTTACCTAGTGTCTGCCATGAGTATCGAAACCCAACACTAAATTGATCCATAGCCTTGATGAAACTTTTAGCCAAACCGAGCTTTAGATGCAGTGGAGGCAAAAATATCTTATCTGGATCTACCGTAGGATTGTGAACACAGTTGAACTTTCTAGCGGCACCTTTTGGTCTTGTCGGAGATTCCTTTCTCACATCCTTTTTGCATCAGCTCTGCTGTCCTACAAAGACAAAAAGCACATATGCATTGTGTAGCTATTCTAAAGGCCTAATATTAAACAGATGACTTTGAAATCCCCACATATCTTTAACTGGTGTTTTTCGTACTTTATAGCGGATAAAAATATCTTCATTGTTTCATAACTGTCAGCCATTTTACCTGGATGTTCTATTGAAACAGATGGAAATCGATTGCCATTGTGTAAAAGAATATCTTTCAGAGAGTCTTTTCCAGAGTCTATAAACAGCCTGCAATCATCTTACTTGTATGGTTCAGAATTTCAAAAGGTTGCATGAGAGATACTGCATCCTCACGGTAACAAAGGTGTTTGCCATCGTGAAAAGTGCACACAGGTCTCTATGTCATTAATAAGCTGTAATGATAAGCACTCCAGCTTCCAGCAGGTTACGCTGCTTTAGTATGGATCCCAGAACTTCGGCCATTTTTAAACAAGTCTAGTTTCCTGATGAGATCATGAAGTGCTTCTTGAGTAAAGGTTTTAGGCCTGATATTTTTTAGAATCATACTAGTAGTCGTCTTCATTTGAGGTAAAATTAAAATCGGAATCACTCATCAATTCTTGTTTATTCGGTGTATTAAGGACTGGGTGTTCAGCGCAGTGCCGAATTGGTCAGGTTGCAGAAGGAATATTGGAGTACTGCACCTTGTCTCGTGTTTTGATGATTATTTCCATGATTTTTGCGAGACACAGAAGTAGCAGTCACTACCTTGGTGTTTGGGTTTACGCCATATCATTAGGACAGCAAACGGCATTTCTGAGCTTTGCTTAACACACATACACTCGCTGATGTGGTTAACACAAAACTTACAAGCTATATGAGGTACCAATTTCTTGTTTTGGTCACTCAAACGACATTTGAAGTAACTTTTGTAGTTTTGTCAAACAGCTTTTGTGGTTGGTTTCTTGAGGCTACCTATAGTAAAGGCGCCACATATCTAACAAAGACAATCAGCATCGTTTACGCACTTGCTACGTTCTATGTTTGGTTAAGTTCAGAGTAATTAGAAATTAGGCAGTTGTAGATATGCATTATTATGAACCAGCAATCTGAAACAAGCAGAAAAGCACAAATTTGGAAAATATAATTGCACAAGTGGAACCAATTTACATATAAATTACTGTATGAATAACATAGTGCACCAAATATATACATATGCTGGTTCTGGAAAACTGTACCCGATAGAGCTATACAAATGTTATTATTGAATTCGCTACATACAATACCGTAAGATCATACTATTTTGATCCAAAATCCTGAGAAGAAATAATTTAGGGCACCAGTATAATTTAAATAAATATGTTCTTTTATTTTATTTTCTCTTTGTGATCATAATTGAGCCGGGAAAATCAACTGTTTTTCTTTTTAATATCCATTAAGAAAGGATTATTAAGAGGATTAAAAAACAAATTGAAAGTTTGGGATTCCCTCTACATGGAACACTACAATTTTGTGCAAAACACAATTTGATCATGATGAACATAATTACACAAGAATATTTCATAAAAGTTTTTAATTTCATTAAAATACGAACTTAACTTTGGGACCCCTGGTATAATGATGAGCAGCTCAACTGTGTTGCTTCTTTATTAACTTTTGAATATCGTCGAAAGTTGATATTGAATTACAGCTTAAGGAATGAAGTTCAAAACTATATTCCTCCTAACTTTTTAGTATCGCCAAATCCATAATACGAATAATAATTGCAACGATCAACCCGAAATGTTTTATTTGCGAGACCCTAACAAAAGTTTTTATTTATGGTGCCCTGAAAGGAAAAAAAGTAATATTAATTTTGCCGAAATGGCCGTAATTTTCGAGTCAAATGGGATTTCTCAAATTCTGATTTTGACTCAATATTACATATATAGTTAATTTGGTGAATTAAATTGGGGGAAATAAATGTAAAATTCAAACTGCAGGAACAACTTTATATATACGTTTGTCCGAAACTATGAAGCATTTGGTAAAAAAATAAGGAAATTTAATCGATCGTATTGTTACCAATAGTAGAGGTGAAAAAATACAACTTCTTACAAGAAACATTAGCATAATTAGGTTATCTAATAACAATGCAAGGCATTAAACCAGATCTGAGAAAATTAGCCTTTTCTCTAACTAACGTATTCTACTTAGTACTATAGAAAAGCCGTATTACAGGCCGTACATCTTATGAAATAACTAGAAATTATAAAAATCCTCTTTCTTTTGAGCTTACAATTAACAGTAAAATCTGTTGGTAACTTTACTGCGTCCACCTCATCAGGAGTGTTAGTTCAAAGAAAGTTACTGAAAAGAAATTTTGACATAATACTTGACATCTCCGGAGCAGGAAATTTAGTATATAACCTACAGTGATTCCATAATCAACTAAATGCTAATTTAAATCACACGTATGGTAACCTTTCTACCTTTACAGTAAATCACACTGAACTGGCTATCAGAACCACTGGACACACACTAATAAAACAAAGTATGCAGCTTACACAAGCAACACTAAATGACATTCTCAATCTCCAATGAGGAAAGCTTGTCAAAAGCCAAAAATGACTTGCCCCATAAACCCCGAATGTTAAGTCTCGGAGGGAAAATATTGTTTATCACAGAAGAAGATTTAATACAGATTTACTAGATAAAAATTAAAGCAATGTAGTCTCCCCCCTTAAAGATCACATTTAAACATTACATCCTTAAATCATTCTTGCATGAATTTTCCGATATCTTTAACCCCTTAATAAAAGAGCCAAATTTTATTATCAACATGATCGTCTTGTATTAATTAAATAAACCCTTTGGACAAATAACATCCAAATTAACACCATTAATAGAAAAATCACAGGAATCTATGCCACTTTCGGTTTTAAGCCTTTTCTCACAGGCTGCTCAATCAACTTTACAATTAATAACTATTTCTTTCCCCTAAATACCACAAACTACGAACAATTCCTTGAGTCTACAAGGACCACATGAGGGCCAGAACCAAAGAGCAATAGGCTCATTATACCTTTATTTGATTTGCCTACATTTTATGTGTACCATCTACACCCTATCCCAACTCCGTATCAAAATGACTCTATGAGCAACATACCTATTTCCTTCCCCCTCTCACAATCCTTTTACCCCTCTCATTTATTTTCTCTCACTTTTTCTCTTATATTCTTCCCCGCTCTCTCTTCCTATCGCTCTGTCTAAACGTCAAATTCTCTCTCTATCCCTTTCTCCATCTCTCTCTCCCTATCACTCCATCTATTCGTTAAACTCTCTCCCCTCTCTCCGTCCGTTTCTCTCTCTCGTATTTAATACCAGATGGACAGGCGAATTTCGGCCTAAAGTAAAGGAATGATGATAATATCTCTTCTTTGGTTATTGCCCCATCTAGTAATTGAGCCTCTTTATCTCTCATGTCGTCTTTCGTGTCAAGGGTAAATGTTTTGCCTTATTCAATCTTTAATTTATATATTATCTGCGTTTCGAAATCTTGGTCAAATTCGGAATAATTTTCTATTGAAAGGTCAGAACTTCATCTCTAATATTCCTCAAATAATTCCTCGAATTTTTTTCTCTTATAACTATTTTTCTCTTATAACAGGCGTTTCTCCCCACTTGCAATTCTTACGTTATTTTGCGGGAGTTTATCTATCTGCCCGATTCCAAACTAGTTTTAAAAGAGGCAAGGATCAATTTTTTGGCCTCTAGATCTTCATTTATTTTATCCCACATTATCTCTCTTCTATCAGATTTCACGTTTTGTTGCTCAATCTCCGTGGGCATAGTTTCCTCTATTCTTTTATTCAGTTCTCAATTTATTCGTTTCAAACATAAATTGTATTATTTCAGTCTCTAATTTTATCTCTTCTTTCTTGTGTACTATTTAGTGCTGGGAATAATTGCCTTCAGTCATGGGACATTATCCGTAGTTGCTTCCTTTTCTTGAACTATATTTAGTTCGAGGCTAACGAGACCATCAATTTGATAACGATGTGATCCGAGAGTTTGGACGGATGAGGTTATAATTATAGATTCAATTTCAATTTTTTAGTTAATGATTCAATATCTGGCTACCACTCTTATTGATTTCCTGCTCTTAATTAAGTGATCCCGATTTCTGTCGGTCCTATTAATTATAGTGGATCCAAAGTTCCTGGGCCATGAGTTCCTATCTTCAAGTTATATTGCAGGTTTCGTCTTCCCAAACAGTGAAACGAAGCTGGCCCCTGGAATATAAATTGCCTTGAGGGCTGGTATCTTACAATTAACTACATTTCGTTTTTTTTTTTTTTTCTTAATCTAAAATCTTTCTTTTAGTTTTCCATTTTTTTATGCTGTAAAATATTCGAAGATAATTTTACTCAGTCGAATCTTAAATTTGTCAAGTTCTTTGTTTTTAGGTTTAAACCTAAGTTCCTCCAATAATCATAAAATGTATAAGGCCTGCATTCGATCCAAGCTTCTTTATCCTCAAGTTCCTATCACAGCAAAAACCAAAAAACACGTCTTTAAACTAGAAAGGGTTCAAAATAAGGCTGTCCGAATTATAGCCGAGACCCGAAGAAGAGAGAACGGGGCAAAGTGATCTCCACGAAAAACCTAGTTTAACGCGCATAGACGTCGAGCTAAAAAAAGGGCAAAAAATATCTGGGAGATTGTACACCGGCGCTTGCCTTCCGAGTTTGTACTCAAGGAGTTTTCTATGAATGAGATAAGACCATTAAGATTGTTACAGGTAGCAGACTACTCATAGACAACGACACATTTCCACTTTTTACAGGTAATTCTAGTTACCCAAAAGAACACAGAACCAAAAACAAGCAAATATTTTCCTCTGTTTTACTTACATTATCGATATTATAATTCATGTATATTTATTATTTAGCACTAAACTCTCCCATAAAATAAGTTGTCATAGAGTATAAACCGAAAACTATAGATAACACAACACAAAACACAAAATTTCGAACGTAAAATCCAGATCAATTTTACCATAGCGGAAGGGACTAAAACCCCTTATCCTATAGAGGCTTGTCTGCCCTTTTTAGAATTAAAAATAGAACAAACTAAAAAAAGAGCTACCCTTTCCCCAGGGAACTCTACTTTCATTTCATTTTTATTTTTCTTTACTATTTATTTTCGTAAATTTCCCCCCTCCTATTTATTCACGACTTAAAATCCCCACTACCATATATTTTATTTATTATATGTCCAATGTCGAAGTTCAGTTAATTTTTGTATTTAAATATAGTTTTTCAGAACAATATTCGATCTTTAAATGTATCTCATATCTGATTAGCCCATACAAATATTCTCAACATAATAATGCATAAAGAAGTCATATTTTCTGTAATTTCCCGCCGTTTTCTCTGAAAATGACCTTTGAAATTAGTGAAAGACGTCTTGGCTACTAAAAGAATGCCACCTGCAAGCTCTTTCCTCACCTTTCTGAAAAGAGAGTCTTTGAAAATGGTAAAAAGATGCACTGCAATTTCAATCAAGCTGTCGATACAACTTAATTCATTTATTCTCATGTACATATAAAGTTTTAGCAAAATTTTTGTGTCAATTAGATGATGTTTATAAGTAGCACCCGACACTTGAATATTTTAGATTTATTGAAACTCGAAGTAAACTATCATTGTTCTCTAATACTTAATTGCTCATTAATTGTATTGTTCTTGCATTAGAGGTATATTTGTGAGTAATATTTTAAGTGTTACGAAAAATTTTAATCCACAACGATTCTTTAATATAAATTTAACTTCTTTTGGAGTAAATAAATAGAAGAAGAACAATTGTTGCAAGAAGTTGAGGCATGGCAAAAGGTGCAAATGACATAAATTAGTGCGCAACTTGCAGTCATAAAAGGAAATTGTGGGAAGCTGTTCCTGATTTACTCAATGACAAGAATTTCAGCTTGTTTATTTACCCTGATAACCAGAAGTTCAACTGAAATTTGGTTGATTGGTCAACCAATAACACACATCAAAGAAAGAAGTTATCTGTTTACTAATGAAGCATAAAAGTGTTAAACAACAGAGAAAAGCTTTAATTAAATATCAGTCATGTATTAGATGTGTGACCAAAAGCTGGGATACCAAACACTCCTGAATATAATGCAGTAAAGTAACTTAATAGATTATTTGATAACTGGAAAAAACTTAAAAATAGCAAAGACCAAATGTCCCTGCATTCAAAAGTAACAAAAAACAAAAATAGAACGAAATTCTAGAGGAACTATTTGGCATTGCTCATGTAAAGGCTAATCAAACAATGACCAAGGTAGAAGATAAAGCGTTCCTTTGTCTACAGAGAGCGGAAGAAAAGGTATAATGATTGGAATAGATAAAAAGGATCAACAGCATAAACTACAAATAATACTTCAGCATGAGAAAAGGGAGCTAAGAAAGAGACGATAGGCAGCCTTATTCAATTTACCATTTATTCTTGCAAGTAGCTCTACTTTCACAAATGCTTTAAGTGAAACAGAAGTAGAAGATTTATATCCTTAAGGAAAACCTTCAACATCAAAATGTATTCCAAAGAAAAAGACTAAAATGTTGAACGAAAATATTATTTCCTCTTTTTATGTTACCAAGATAAGTGGCTTATCAGCATCTCTCGTTATTATTCTTCCGCTTTCGTGTGTAGGGAAGAATCATAAAGACTATAATGTCAGTAATCTACTATCCGTCGAGCTCGAGAAAATTAATGATAGACATTGAGTAAGAATTGAAAATAACATTTTGAAAATGAAAAGCTCTTGTTGATCGATCATTGGGACATAAAACTTCTTGACATTTCAGGATAAGAAGTTTGGAATCGCTTACAAATTTTCATATTAGGCAGTGGTACAGTACAGCTACTTAGAGTACCAATTATTCCTCAACATACTTCTAACCTATGGCTGAAGCAGTTCATCAAATACTGATTGACTTGAAAATCACCCATGAAGTTAAAGGGGTGTTTTTTCACAACATCTTGACATACAGGTCGTAAAGAAGGAGCTTGCACAGACTTATTGTAGAAGCCCTGCCTACATCACCTATTTGGAATTGTTTTGGAGGCTGTGGTACGCTTGCATTCACATTCTTCAGGTCCGGATTTTCCATTATTCAAAGGACTAAAAAATCTTGACATAACATAAACCAAGACAAATTGAAAACTTAGAAAATTATTCTCAAGAAAAGAAAGATGCATTGATGAAATTTTCTCCAGAACGGATCAAAGAAATACAAATTCTGGACGATTAACGAACTCTTTGAGTTAACGATATAAAAAATGAGAGAAATTCCTCACAGAGATGTGATATAAAAAATATTGAGAATACCACAGAGCTACTCGTAGATGGATGAATAAAATTTAATACTCCATGGAAAATTCCATGTTGAAAATTCAATTCAAAATTTCACCCAAAGAAGCAAAATATTGCGAAGAAATATGCAAGTTGGCCATTTGAATCTCTGTAGAGCACTAGTTTTCTGGACCAAAGAGAGCCAGTGGTATGGTAAGCCTACTGGGAGACTTGTACTATAAAAACGTAACGTAGTACATGCTGTACTTCTTGGGTGCCAGGGAAATCATGAATATTCAATTGCTGGGCGCAACCTCTAAATATTTATATTTTAATTAGAATTTCATTAGAAAAGTTGTAACTAACGAGGGCAGGAAACTAGTTTCCTGAGCAAAAGAAAATAGCACATGAAGGTACCTTGACATGAGGGTTAAAACTGTATAAAATGGTGAATTTTTAATGGACACAAGATTAAGTTAGGCAAGGATTATTTTTCGGGCCAGGGACTTGATTGAATTGTAAGTGTATGTATTTAATTTGGGCTGTCTTTCTTTGATATATAAGTTTTATATTTGAAGTAGCCATCGGCTGTTTGGTACTAGTTTTACGGTATAGAGAAGCAAGCATTGAACCCTTTAACAAAGTAATAATGTATATATCGAAAGCAGTCAACGAAAAGAAACCTGATGAAATTGGAGAAGAACTAGCTAAACTTTGTAATCACCTACTAGTTTATCACTATTCTGTCGCTTCTTTCTATTTTCTTTCCCTCTCCTCATTTTTCATCCCCCTAAACCTTCTATCCAGTGCCTGGGGAGGAAGGGGAATGTGGAAGCGGAAGAATTAAAGCTCTTCCCGCTCTCTTCCAGTTTGCTGTAAAAGGAGCAGGGGGAGCACAAAACAACTACCTCACGGCTAAAGGAGGCAACGCGAATGGGATTGCTTTTATCAATGTCTCCTCACCAAGATGCCTGAAGAAAGGCGAAAGCTCACGGCTAAAATATAAATAAGTTTTAAATAGACTAAATAAATTGGATCTCGCTTAATTGATTTTCAATCATCACCTTTATATCAAAAATTGCATGCGCAGGTTATAACGTCATAAATAAAAAAATGTGAATTCAGAAGAAAACATGGTCTTTAACAAAACATGTATGTATATATGTATATGTGTGTATTAATATGAATAGATATGTACATTTTGTATGTGTATGTGCATGTATATAGGTAGGTATATTTTAGCTATGGGTATGTTTATATACACATTCCTCTTCTGCTTTTTATTCCACAAACTGTCTTGCAGGTCTAGTCCTATAAACACTTGCTGATTTTATTCTATCTAATACTCTTTGTTTTCTTATCCCTACTTTCTTTTTGTGATTTCATCATATTCCTAGCACCTATTATTCCCTTGTTCTCTGAGAAATGCATAGTATCTTAATGCTTTATATATTTTTGTATAAGATTCACAATTTTGAGCTAAATATGTAGGATGAATCTAAGATATCTTTCTTATTTTAATCAGTAAGGTATTGCTCATTTTGGAGTTGTAGCTAAAGCCCATTCTTACCGCTTCCAAGCCTTTTTTTCGGCTATACATATAATTTAATTTTTCCTGTCATTGATTTATTCAGAATTCAATTCTATGTCATCTTATAATTAGGTATATATTTATTATGAATACTGAAACACAATTTTAAAATCTTTAACATCAAGGTTATCATACTTTTAATTCTGATTAAGAATTTGTTGCAAATTTCTAGAAATAAATATTTCGAATAACACAGTATAATAGAGAGAGGGAGAGAGAGAGAGAGTGAGAGAGAGAGAGAGAGAGAGGGAGAGAGAGAGAGAGAGAGAGAGAGAGAAAGGAATTTAAATTCCCTAATTTTTGCCCCAAAATTTGAAGACGAAATAATTCCTAAACGCACGTCCTCCTGAAACATCTAAGAGCTAGCAAAATATTCTCTTACGGATGGATACAATATAAGACAAAAAACACCCTCAAATCTCGCTTTCTTTTTTCATTGTGCAACATTAGAGCCAGCCTAATTAAACGATTTGTATAGGCAAAAACAAATCATTAGGAATCTCTTGTAAGCAGATTTCCCGATATTTTGAAAAATTAAATCGTACACCACAAGGTTTCCATTGACAGAGAAAAAAAAACAAATACTATATTTAGTTACTTGAGATTTTAGAAATTATAGCTGAGAAAACTTGGCCGTTTTCTTAATCAAAAGTTTCTTCACCCATATCCTAACTTTTTGCTTAATCCAACTACTAATTTGATAACATATTTCGAGTAGGAGGAATTTGTATAGAACTTGAGTTTTCTAAAATAAAAAAAATTGCAAATGAATTACAGAATGAGACTTTCAGAAGTTAGGGTCTAACTTACTAATTTAATAGGATAATTAATCAAAAGAAAGTATATATTATATACATATATAAGTATATATTGAAACAAAGGCTTCATTAGAATTAACTAGTGTAGGCTTTTAATTCTTGATTCATTTGTTTGATATTGTTAATGTCGCATATTCATTCCATGGTAATATAACGATAAAATAAAAGGTTTTTCCAACGAGGAAAGTATTTGTTAGAACAAAATTAAATCGTCCAGCAAAAGGTTTTCATTGAGAGAAAAAAAACAAATACTAAATTTAGTTACTTGAGATTTTTAGAAAATATAGCGGAGGAAACTTGGCCCCAAAAACCTCAAAAATGAGCACTATGGAATATACAAAATCTCATAATGGTGAAGCTTTAAACCAAAATAACATTTAAGGAAAGCGGAGTACGAATAATTAGAGCTCTAGAAGACGCGATGTTTACAAATCTTAAATATTTCTCCTTTGCCTTATAATCGAGATAAACAACTTAGTCATATGTCTCAAAATTCGTGTCATTCTGTAAATTCCCTGTATATTTTTAAAAAGGAAGGGAATACTGGAATATACTAATTTAGGGTTAAAAAATATCAATTTAGTGTAAAAGTAGAGAGATAATAATTACAATCTTATTCATTTTATATATTTAATATAATTGGAGTTTAATTGACGATGAAAATAGAATGTTTGTGCCCTAATAAGAGAAATGGCGATATTTGGCAAATATGTAAGGCTCAAAGAGTAAGTCATTCTTTCATCTGAATATTAAAGAAAGTGTATTAATTTCTTGTTTATTATTATACAGCTATTGTAAAATTTGATTTTTGTGTAAGAATTGCTAAAATAAGTTTATGCAAGTAGAGAGAATAAATTTGATATTATGGTACCTAATTTTAATTATAAATTTATTATAAGTGATCGGCAAAAGACCACATCTCATATGCGCGCCGTTGATGTACAGAGGGAGATGGACTACGTGTAAAGATGAATTCGTTTATCAAGAAAAGGACTTTAGAAGAGCTCTCAGTTCGTTGCCAAGCATGAATTATCATATCAAGTAAAGGAAGATATATACGGATGAATTTGGAGAGATATATTACGTAGAAAGTGAAAGTAATATCTAGGCACATTCCAACAAAATAGACAGGTTACCACCATTAGAGGAAGATCTAATTTCGCTGCAACCCGAGGATACCGAACTACAGAAGAAGAAGACCTGTCACCGGTTATTATTTTAATTTTATAGACTGCAAAGAGCAACACTGAAAATTTAGGAAATTATACCACAGAGGTGTCAGTGCAGGTCCAAGTCAGCAAGAAAGAAAAGAAAAAGAAATAAACAGTCCCACATTTACGCAACAAAAAGACATTATCCAATCTTTTAAAATTATAAATCAGAGGAGCACTCACAATATTTGTGGGCAAGGTATTCCACAACCTACATATGCTCGATAAAACCACTTAGAAAACTGTGATGTAAAATGTCGACCAGTCTAGAATTTACAGTCTCAGAATACCTAGTAACTTTGGATGGTTGATACAATCTCGGCAAGTTTATGCAGAGGATGATTTACATCATTTACTACTTTAAATAAAATACAAAGAGCTCCGACATCTCTACGATGCCCAGTGTCTAAATCACAATCTGATATTAAAGATTTTAAAGAATTAAATGCACGATCAAGCAATCTCAGGTGAAAGTCTGCAGCGAGACTCCATACAGCAGAACAATATTTAAATGAGGTAGAATAAAAGGAAGAAACACTTGCGAAGAAGAACATCATTTAGGAAGAATGGCCAATTTCTGTGAGATATCTCGAGAAATGTATCTTAGTTGCGTTTCAAAAGTAAGTTTCGAATCCAGAGTTACTTCTTAGAGCTTGAGCTGGTCAGCTTTGTTAAACAAAGCTCCATTTATTAAAAAAATGTGAAGTTCAGGTAAAAAAAGATCTAGAACGATTCACAATCATTTCCTTAAAGTTAATATGGTTCAATTTCATACCCAACTGAAGACACCAAGAATGAATTTTATTAAAATCCTCCTTGAGGCTGTCTGCAACGCTCAATCTCAGTGCAGGAGATGGAACATGAGCACAGAGAGAGCTGTCATTAGCATATGCTATAATTTTATTAGTGATATTAAACGACATGCAACTAGTATATAATATAAAAAGTAAAGGCCCAAAACCGCTACCCTGAGCAACTCGAGAATATACTCTAGAATGAGGATAAAACACCCCTCAACAACAACACGTTGTTTCCTATTGGTTAAAATGTTAAAATACTTGAGACTCTGCCACCACTTCCAACACACTCTAATTTGAAAATCAGAGATTATTGTTGACAGTGTCAAAAGCAGCACTAAATTCAAGAGAAACAAGCCTAGTCTCACAATTATTATCTAGAGCAGACAGGATTTCATGTATTGGCAATAATAGTGCATCATCAATGCCTTGCCCCTTCCTAAAGCAAAATTGAGTCACTGAAAGAAACTGTCTTAAATAACAGTAAGATGGCAGACGTTTAAAAGTCTTAGATCAAATCGGTGTGATGGAACTGGGCCTATATTCACTGGGAGATGGAGATGATAATGATCCTTTGGTAATTGAATTGAGATAATGTTCACTGAACGCCAGCATTCAGGAAATGAACCGACGAATTAAAATATGAAATATAACAGCCCTTTTTGGAGCTTGTTGACTGCTAAATCTTTTGAAATTCAATAGAAACAGAACAATAAGATCATTTCCCCCATACTCGTCCAAGGTAGATTGAAGAAATTTTATTTGAAAAGATCTGAAGGCAAATAAATTAAAACTAGGCAGTGGGTGACAGCCTAAGCGCAGCTGAATCTCTTCCCTACTTTGCTTGGAATTAAAATGTCAGCAAGTATGCTTGGATTATCAAGAGGATGATATGTAACGTTACCATTAGGCTTGATTAAGGGAGGAATAGAAGACTCAACACCAAACAAAGCAGATTTAAGTGCTGACCTCCAAATACGCGACTGAGCCGCACCTGTGAGGACATTCTCCAAATGGACATTATGTTAAGCTTTGTCTCTTTATAAACATTATTGGCCGCGTTCCTCATAGTTCTTTCAACACAGCCAACAGCGGTTACCAGAACAAAGATTATACGCAGCATGCTTACCACGATAGGCCAGATGACATTGGTCATTAAACCATGCTTTATCGTAAGATTTACCTTTAAGATTTTTCATTGGTACAAACATACTTTTCAAGTCTAATAACCTTAAATTCAATGCGATAATGGGGCAAGGAGCATCATAAATATCCCTCCAGACAATACTATTAAAAGCACAGTAAATCTCATCACAGTTAATTCTAGATTTGCTATTAACCTATTTGGAGAAGGTAAAATCTGGAATAGGGGAATCTAAATGGATTTTACAAGCCAAACCTCAATTATCTGAGGAACTGATTGGTGCAATGATTTGAACCGCAACAACCACTCTTAAATCAGTGAGTAAAAGATCAAGACGATTGCCAGATGTATGAGTTGCACAAGTAACTAACTCCTCACAACCACTAATATCATAAAAATCAAGAGCAGCAAAACCATGTTGATTGGTTGGGGAAACTGAATTCAGCCAGTCTCTGTGATGAGCATTCATTTCAGCAATAAAATGAAGGAAGATTTCTTTTCTTCTTCCCGAATATTAATATATAAGTTTAGAAGCTAATCATATTATCATCTAATTAGGAGTTTGTATGAACGCTAAAATTATAAAAAATATTAAAACGGCTGCATAATCAGAATAATCATGATCTCATGACATCCACATTCATACTTACTAAAACGTGAGGCATTAAATCCCGCTTGAGTATATACACATAAGCCTTGTGCTTGAGGTAAAGAGTTCCTCAGAAATTGAATAAGCATATGAAAAATTAATCAAGAGACTTTCTGAGGTAGTTCTCCTTTTCGATACAAGAGTCTCAGAGCAGCAAATAATATCACATTTAGTTGAGGCAACAGAAAGCTCTCTTAAGTTGCCATAGAGACCACGGATGTTACAGTAGAATAAATTGCAGAATTTATGACGGTTATTGCCACTAGTACAAAAACAACTATGTACTAACTAGTACTGTCATATTTCGATACAATGAATTAATATAGAATAAAGTTTAGGAAAGTAAGGAAAAACGAGAGTTATAGGGCTGTATCACCGAGCAGATGGCAAGTGGCTGGATTCAGGAATGTTGGACACACAACTATGGCTATAATTCAGTAAATCCACTTCAAGGATGCCATTGGTAGAAGAACGACTTATCCGCCTTAGCTAAAGCTGTGATATCTAGAGCCCTTAGACATGAACACTTATGCGCTCACTGAGGACAGACAGTGACCGCTGGTGTCCAAGTGAGGTAAGGGGGGGGAGCGTTTCCTCCCAACCACGGTTCTCAAGAGCCTACCATGTTTCTCCTGCACCCAAATGACAGTTGGCAAACATGGTCTACTAAGATATACTGCCTATCACGGTAGATCTTAGCTCCTCTCACAAGGAGGTAGGCACATCCATTACCGGTGACCACTCAAAGGATGGTGGAGAAGAAAATGGATTCGCCAAGAGAACAAAAAACGCGGTTTGCTTTACCCACTGCAAAGAATACATGGCGAATTCCATCAGCATTGGCCTTCCTTTCTAAAAAAGGGAGCCATTACGGGATGGGTGAAATATCTTGGATTTCTGCTGCCTCGACCCATAAACGGTGAATCAAATTCCACCACCATCGAGCCTCTCATCTACAATGAACCAGCCGTTACGGGAAGGAAATAACATCGATGATTCGCACCCGAGACGGTGGCTCGAATTTCACCTACTATCACCTGCACGCAGTGCTACTCCACTAAGAGCCAAAAACTTTCGGCACTACGAGACTCGGCAGCAAAAATGATTCGATGAAGTTATTTTACGCACCGGATTTCTTGAAGCAATCTGGTTGAAATTCGATGAAACTCGCCACTGGATGTTGGTTGAGACATAGCCATGCAAATATTTATCCAATCTCTACATACAAACAGCACCAATCATCGCAGGTCAAAAGGTCAATATTGAATTAAGATAAAACAAACAGACGAAAGAACGCCATGCTTTCGGCAGTGTTTTAATGTTAACAACAATATTGTCTTTTAAAAAAAATCCCGTTCAAATAGGTTTATCAGCGTAATTTGATGCTTATTTAGTGTTAAAAGTGTAAATAGTAAAAATCCAGTGTCCGGTAATAAGAATAATATTAATTCTATTAGACTAAATAAAGTATAATATCCGTAAAATTATTAATTTAAAGTTTAATCCCTTTTCCTAAGTTCCGTTAGTTAAAGAAAACTCGTTTGGTAAATACATCTTAAATAATAAACATAAAAAAGAAGTTTAGTTCGTGATTAGGAACTGCATCTCTGACGTGCCGGACGATCAACTAAAAGTTAAATGATTGGTATAACATAAGTTAAACAAAGAATCTCAGTAATTGTTTGGTGCGCGCGCAGAAAGTGATATACATAAAAATATAAAATGATACAAAACCAACAGGAGCGCTTAATAATGGAATTTTATGTTGCAGCCAATTAATAGAAGTGAAAAAATGCAAATTTCTGTGCGCATTAAAGAGTTGAAGGTCTTTTATCCCAACGACCCAAAGAACCTCTGAGTAACGTGAAATATAGATCTGCGTATTGATATGCAATTATAAAATATGTGTATGAACGATTTATTTTTAAATCCATACCTAATCTTGTTTTAAGACTCCGTTTTCTCTAAGGAGAGTGAATGTACTGCTCATACTGGAAGATTGAATGAGACTACCAAAATGACCTCAAAAATGAGCACTTTGGATTTTATAAAATGGAAATCCCTAGAAGTAGCACTGTTTCTAAGTCGTAAATTCTTCTCTTTGGCCTTATAATCGAGATTAAACAACTTAGTCATAATTCTCCAAATTATTGCCATTGTCTTAATCACTTGCTTAATTTTACTACTAATTAAATTTATTTTTCTTTCCTTTATTTGAAGAAAATTAAACCAACTTGAAAAAGAAATAAAAGACTCGAATATTGTAATCTTGGGTTAATAAAGTTGGGATTAGTCTAAAAGTCTATAGATAATAATTAAAATCATATTTTTTCAATTTTTTGTCTCATTTTAGGCTGCTACTAAATTATTCCAATCATCCCCTATTGGGTGGTCTTGACTATACCTTATGCTCTGCTTATTAACTTTTGTGATCACCACACGCCCTCAATTCAAAATAAGGTCATGTTAGTTAAGTACAGGATAGTACCCACGACCAAATAGAAAGAAGCTGAAAAGATAAATACACATTTATTTTCCACTGAACCTGACACTAAGTTATTTTCCACTAAACACTCTGACACTAATTTCAAAAAGCATCACTTTTTCTCAAGAATTTATAATCAAACGTCAATTAAGAGTTCATTTATTGCCACTAAGGCTCATCTTACCGTATAAGGAGAGTGGAATGCATTCTTAACTTCTTGAATTTTTTTGCGGACAAATATGCTTGAAAGAGAGATTAAGGCGAATTCCCGGATCTTACATTTTAGGCTGATAATATTCGTTGTATGAATTCACTATTAATCTCCCTTCTTCAATTAATCGTCATTTAATTAGTTGAAAAAGATTAGCTATGTTTATTGTCTTGTATATTTTTCTTTCAATCCTCGTAACTCTCTGTCTTTTACCGGTATTAGCCAAAATCAAAGCTATTTTAGATAAGTATGAAATTCTGCAAAAGGTCGGTCATATGACAGGAAGCAATGGATTTAAATTTTGATTAGGACATTTGTTAATAATATAATTTCCCATGAGTGATCAATCATAATTATAAACTTTAAATAATATCTTATTATCACGACACTGGAGGGAAATAATTCTACTCTTCCTATACTTTACCTCTTAGGAGTGAAAAAGAGGAAAAAATAAAAGTTAGGTTGGAGGTCAAAGAATGAATGTATTAATCAGCTGTAGCTTAGATGTTTATATTTTCTCTTGTGCAAGAAAGAAAAATAAGTATAATCATGTTATAACAAACACCCTTAGAAAAAAACATGACAAAAGACAAAGGAAAAAAAAGATAAAGATCATCGCTGGTTAAGAATAAATATTCAATCCTTTACAGACTTAATTGCTAAGGATGAAGGGATCCTTCAAACCATTCTGAAAGACCAATATACAAAATATTTATTCAAAATCACAGATTCACACAATTTAAGTGAAATATTTCCCACTAATACTTAACTATTGTAATAAAAAAACAAACAATAGTGAATACTGATAAAAATATTACAAACTAGCATTTATGAAAGTTGCAAATTTAATAAATTTAGTCCAGAGGAACAGGAACATTTTCAATAAGATTCATCTTTCTTTCAAGTTGAGATCAAGTGTATTTACATGGACCTTTTCAATCGATATCATTTCTCTATAGATTTTGCTATGCGACATGGTCTAGAGTGCGGTTGGAAAATCTATGGCATGTCCCCATACCATTCTTTTATTTTGTGTATTAGTGAGGTTAGTAGTACCTCCATGTAGTTTTAATGGTTTATTGGTCCGGCAACAAAGGGTAGCGACTAGTTTTGTGTGCACATATTGCCACTCAAACAATAATATTTTGAGGAAATTTCCCCGACTTCTAGAAACGTTTGCTTTTACTTTCTTCACCTGGTCTCCTTCTCGCGAATTGCACACGATCATCAAGAACTGTGTAATTGGCATAGTAGGAGTTATAAAACAGGTGATTATTTACAATGTTATAATAAAAAATTCCAAGTCAATGAACGAAAATCATTTATTTAATAGTTTTTATCATATATATATATATATATATATATATATATATATATATATATATATATATATATATATATATCAATATATATATATATATATTTATTCATATATATATATATCCTAATTCATCGTATTAGATAGTCTTATCTACTCAAATATTTTAAGAAGAGCAAGGAAATGTTGTTTTCAGCAGAGGCATAGCGTGCAGTCTTCATGGTCGGAGTAAGCCTGTTTATACTTGGATGATAAATGTGTAAGCCACTTTCCCCAAATCTAAATAGGTTGTAAATTCAAAGTTAAGAAGTATAAAGAGGAATGTTTAAATACGAATTAGTTTTGAGAAACTTTAAGTTATTGGAGGTGGGAATTTGAAATGTCTAGTCATGGTCTGGATTATAACCTGATAGTAGTTCGATAATGATAAACGTCGACCGCACGAGCGTGATTCCCATGAACTTTTTTTATCGTGGCATGACTAAATTTTCTCGGGATTCCGTGACGAATTAAACCGAACTCGGCCGCCCAAAATGAATGTACCAACTATACATTCGATGTCTGCACTGCCTTTATTAAGCGATCATTATTTCACTTAAGCACGACTTTTAACTATGTGTCCGATTGAACACTTGAATTCGTCATAAAGGAGATGGAATTCTAGTACTCCTAGCAGATTGAGAAAATAATTAGAGAGAAAAGAAAACGATTTGTGGACCACCTATTTTGAGAGACATAAAAAGTTGAAGAGAAAGTGAATTCTTGACGAAGAGATAGGAAGAAATACTGATGTCTTTGATTGGCGAAATGTGCGGTGAATATAAAGAGCTAGCTTACACTTGACAATGGTAATCTTAGCACCGCTACCGGCTCGGCCGCTGTTTTTTTTACGCTTTGTTTAGAATTAACCAGATACCTCGGTGATGGATGCCAAACACCTTATCCACTAAGCTAACAAAGGGATCTTTACGCCGTAGCTTAGATACCGTGTATTGCAAAAGTCCTGTGCAGTGAGACCATTTTTTAGTGTTTTTACATATATTTTGTGTTTCCTTTGTAATATTAATCAATGCGGTCTCCCTCGACGGAAAAAAAGTCGCTCCGAGTCGCTTGAAGCTACGACCAAGTTGCGGACGTAGTTCTTCCTTATGCTGGGAGACACGCGGTTGAGAAGGAGTTTAGCTCGTCGATGTTGCTGTGGCAAACTTTGAAAGCCTTGGCCTCGACATTCATCCACAAGCTGTAGCCTCGGGTGAGTGAGGTCGGTGACTACCGCGGCCAGAGGTACTTAGGCCAGAAGTTCATGTTCGACCCTAACCAATCTTTCATGTTCTTGGCCGTGTGGCACGGGGCACCCTCCCACTGAATGACGTATTACACCTTCTTCGTGATCTTTCTCACTCAGGGGAGGACTTTGTAGGCAAGATGTCCCTGCAAATGTTTGTGGTGAGAATGTAACGGCCGCAAAATACTTCGTGGTGCATCTTGTCTCTATTTGAAGCCACAACGCAGAGCATTATCATCGATGCCAAGTGCTTGATCGTGGATACAGAGCTCACGTCCTACCAAACCTAACTGGTCTTTCTGCCTGTTGTTGACTGGATCGAGCAAGAACCTTTTTTATCAGAAAAATGAAATTTCGATTGCCATGACACTTCAAGACATTGGAAGGGGAGGAAAGCACTCCTGACGTTGTTCTTGCTACGGTCGGTGAGCAAAGACCTTTCCACGCACCTCAAACCTTGCACCGCTCCACCTTAAGCACCCGGCTACCCTGGCCAAAGAGGTATAATTATTCGCCGTCAGTCAGGTCATTTGGAGCTTCGGAACATTTCGGAGGGTCTTTCTCACTGCCAACTGCTGACAGACAGCTTGAGGTCAATCTTTGAGGTCTTCCCTTTCTTAAGTCGATCCGCAACTCTATGCACGTTCATTAAATTGACGTTTTTACGCTTGGGGCCTTCGGGCTTGTTGTGCCCCCGAATGCTGGAGTGCCGATATCTCGATCCTCTTTACTTCCATCTTGACACACCTTCACTATTTTCTGCACTTTCATTTCTGTAAATTGACTGAAGTAAGGAGCAGAAGTTGGCGGTAATAAACTTTTATTTACCTTCAGGCATTAAAATGCAACTCGTCTAATAATGTATTTTAAAGTAATGGATTCGTCAAGAGGAAATTGCGTTAATGATCCAGACACCTTCTGCTACATATGTGGCTGTAACATGCTAGTTCTTCAAAGACGCAATATACCAAACTTTGTAATCCGCACTTATTAGGCATATTTTGATGTTTCTTTTGGGGATTTAGATAAGAAGTGGGCCCCATATGCTGTTTGCTGTAGTAGTGTGGAACATCTTCGTGAGTGAACGAAAAGAAAGAGAAATGGTCTTCCATTTGGAATCACCATGGTGTGGCGAGAGCCAAAGGATCATGTATCGGACTGATATTTCTGTCTGGTGAATACTAAGGGGATTGCCAAGAAAAATCGGCACAAGATCGAATACCCCGACATTCCATTGACGATCCGGCCAGTACCTCATTCTGAGTCTTTACCAGTTCAGATTTTCAGTGGATATGCTTCCTCTGAAGATATAAATAATGTACCTGATATGGACGTCCACGGAATGGATTCCGAGTCTGCAAATTCCTCATCAGACGCTGAACAGTCATTAGCTCCTCACTGTTTCAATTAAGAGTATTTGACTGGCTTGACACTTATTTGGCGCTCTCCAAGATAGCTGCAGAACTTATAGCCTCCAGGTTGAATGAATTACATAAGCTTGACAAGTCGTTACGGATGTCATATTACCAAACAAGGAAGAGTACATTTGTTAAGGATTTCTTTGAGGACTTTTCACCTATAGCTCTGCTGAGTGGAGACTGTTTTTGGATGGCTCTGAACTTAGCCTCAATTGTGTCTTTTTTTATAATGGCAATGACTTTTGTACAGTTCCTCTCGGTCACTCTGTCCATCTACGAGAAACACGCGATGAGATAAGAATGGTCATGGATTTACTCACGAGGAGCCGTCAATAAGTTTTGCGAATCGGTAGGGCAAAACAGAGGAAAGGGGATGGTGGTTTGTGGGGGAGATAGGACAAGTTATGACAAGTTAGGACCTGCAGCCACACGCTCCTACCTTTTGTATTTAAGAAGCAGTAGCTGATCACAGATCATCAATCACCGCGCACTGATCACACTTTTGACCAAGGAAGGCACGAATGCAAAATAGATCCATGAAAGCATGGTTGCAGTGTACAGCAACACAGCCCCTTCCTATGCAATAATTGCGGGCTGGAATTGGGAGTTTCAACATGGTTGTGAATCCCTTAAAGATGACCCCCATCCAGGACGTCCGTCAGACGTGACCAACGAGGACAATGTGGCCCGTGTGGAAAAGATGATGCTCGAAAATCGACAGGTCAAGGTCGAATAAATCGAGCAAGAACTTTGAATATTACATCCAAGTGTTATGAACATCATCCACAAAAATTTGGCGATGACCAAGGTCTCTGCCCGTTGGGTCCCTAGAAACCTCACGCCTCATGATCGACCTTAACGTCTTCAAAGTTCGAAGAAGCTGCTGCTCGTGTACAACCAAGACATGGTGGGATTCGAGTCACGCATAGTGACAGGTGATGAAACGTGGGTCCATCACTGGTATCCCGAGACCAAGCCCGAAAGCATGGCATGGAAGCACAGGGGCTCTCTGACCCCCATCAAGTTCCGGACCCAACCCTCACCGGAAAGATCATGGCCCCAATCTTCTGGGATTCTGAGGGAGTGTTGATGGTGGACAATGCGTCTCGTGGAAGGACTATCACAGGCCAATATTATGCCGAGGAACTGGCTGGGTTGAAGAAGTGCATCCGTCAGAAGCAGCGCGGCAAGTTGACACGTGGTGTCCTACTCCTCCATGACAATGCCCCTGTCCACAAGAACAGAGTTGCACATGCGGCCCTGCGCGAGTGCGGATTCGAGGAGCTCAACCATCCCCCCTATAGTCCAGATCTGGCCCCTAGCGACTAACTTTTATTTCGCCAGCCCAAGGCTGCACTGCGTGGACGCACGTTTGGGGACGAAGAAGATGTTCAGCTCGCCTTCAAGGAGTGGATTGAACAGCAGTCGGAAGATTTCTGGTTGTCGGGAATTCGAAGCCTCAGGGACAAGTGGCGCAAGTGCATTGAAGTCGAGGGTAGTTATATTGAAAAATAATAAAACACTTTTCCTCATATCTCGTTTCCTTATATCCGAATTTAAAAATTTATTGACCGTCCCTGGTAAGTACCATGAACACAATTGGGTTATATGTTTAGACCCTAAGATGGTCAACTTAAACCTTGGCCAGCAAAAGGGATATACAAAGTTTACATGCTATATCTGCATGTATGACAGTTGAGCCCGTGACAAACCCTGGTCCTCAAAAGATTAGCCAGTTCGGAAAACCTTGGAAGCAGGAATGCCAAACATTGTTAATGAGCCAATCGTAAGTAAAGAGAAGATCGTTTTACCTCCACTTCATCTCTTACTGGAGTTGATAAAGCAATATGTCAAGGCGTTGAGCACTGACAATGATTGTTTTCAGTAAATAGTATCGGCCTTTCCTGCTTTATCATACAAAAAAAATAAAGCAAGAGTATTTGATGGTCCCCAAATCCGAAGACTTCTGAGTGATTCTAGATTCGTCAACACCATGAATGAAAAAGAGAAGGCAGCCTGGCTCTCATTTTCTGCCGTTGTTCGTAATTTCTTGAGGAAACAAAAAAATCGCATAACAACGAGTATATGGTTACTAATAGGCTTTTAGCATATCGTGATCTGGTAGGCTACATGAGTGTGAAGCTCCATTTCCTAAATAATCACCTCGACCGATTCCCAGGGAATCTAGGAGCCGTGAGCGTTGAACAAGGGAAATGCTTCCATCAGGATTTGATGACGATGGAAGAGCGCTACCAAGATCACTGGGATAGACACATAATGGTGGACTACTGCTGGACGATTAGAAGAGATCAGCTAGAGAAGACCTACAAGAGAAAGAGTTAGAAACGCAAATCCTGGCCCGATTGAAATCAATAAGAGTTCCTCCAACCTGATGTACGTTCATTAATAAATTAGCATCTATTTGATTACAGTATTTGTAATCCTAATGTGTAATTTAAGTTTCTTATCATATGCAATAAAAAGTTTGTGCAAAAAAACTTGTTTTATTAGAAACAATGCAAAAGGATGATTCAAAATTACTTCAGGACATGAGGATAGGTGTGATAAAAGGAAAATTATTGTATATTATTACTTATTGATATTACGAAAAATCTGTAGCATTTAGAGAGAATTTGATTTTCAGATTTAAGTTCAGTATGCTCGAATTAGGTAGGAAAATGTAATTTTGTCAATTCACCAAATACATTGTTTCCCAGTGTAATTAATAAACTCAAAGACGTCATTTTTAGAAACTTATCATATCCCTTATTTACAAAGAACATCTGCTTTCCTCATTAAAGAGTGCAAGTTTTAACAATAGCGGTGTATGTCCTACGTTCTAGCACTTAAAGTGCTCTCTTTGTCTACCTTAAACACCGGATTAATTATATTAAAATTTACTTATTTTCTTTACGAACATACCTTCAAGCTTGCTTTATGCAGAACTTCGTTAGTCTTTTGTATTTAAAGGAAATATCGATGCGAAACGAACATTCAAAGAGCCAAGAATTTGGGATTCGAAGTATTTCTTTGTAAATAATCTATTAAAATTCCACATAAATTTTAAATACCCCTAATCCTACTTCAAATCCTAGGATATTGGCTAATTGAAATGAAGCATATAGACCAGGACGAAGCGCTGAGGCTGCTCCGCCCATTATAAACCCAGCTTTTCTCACTCTCACGAGTATCATTGGGTGCCAGGTTGGGAGCAGCTCTTGTCTTTAGCGGAAAAGGGAGAGCAGTCAAGGTAGATGAACGTAAATGGTGCTTCAAAGGTCTTGCCTTTCCTGGTTTAAGGAATAAAAGAAGAATGTAGGTGCGTAATTGTGGGCAGCAAACTCCTTGAGACCTAATCGAGGCTGGTTTAAGGAATTAAGAAAAGAAAGCAGTTGAGTAATTTGGGGCCCTAAGCAAATTAAGACTTTCGCTAGGCTAATCTAAAGAATTGAAAGAAAAAGATTTGCTGAATTGCGGGCTGAAAACATCCTAGGACCTACTCAAGGCTAGTTTCAGGATTTAAGAGAGTAGAGGCTTTCCGGAATTGCGGATTGCAACCACCAGAAGACCTATTCAAAAGATGTTAAATAAAGTCAGGAAACGATGTCTTTGCGGCTTGAGAACTGCCAACCCCTAAAGAATTAATCGAGATTAGTTTGAGCAAGTAATAAAGGAAGCATTTACGGAGTTGCAGACCGAATGCACCTTAACATCTACTCGATGCTCTTTTATGGAAGTAAGAGAAGGAAGCCTTTGCGAAATATTGCACCGCAAACACACTAAGAACTTATCTAGGCTACTATCAGAAAGTCAGAGAAGCAAGCATTTACGGAATTGTGGACCACAAATACACTGATACCTACTCAAAGCTAGGCTATTAAGAAAGAGAAAGAACCATTTTCGGAACTGCAAACCGCAAACAGCCTAATACCTAAGTTAAACTATTTAAATAAAGTAAGAGAAACAATCTTTTGTGGAATTGCAGAATTAAAACACTCTAAGACCTAATCCAGGCTAGTTTAAGAAATAAGAGAAGGAAGCATTTGCGTAATTGCGGACTGCAAACACCATAAGAACTACTCGATGCTACTAAAATAAAGTTGGAGCATGACGCATTTGCGGTTTGTGGACTGCCAACGACCTAACACCAAGTCGAGGCTAGTTTTAGGAAGTAAGAAAAGGATGCATTTGTGGAATGTCAGACTGTAAGCACCATAAGACTTACTTGAAGCTCTTTTACATTAGTAAGAGAAAGAAGTATTTGAGGAATTGCAAACCGCAAACACCCTATGACCTCCGTGAGACTTGTATCAACGAAGCATTTTAGGAATAGCGAGCCGAAAATACGTAAGAGCTACTTGAGGCTAGTCTAAGGAAATAAAGGAAAATTTGTGGAGGTGCGGTCCGCAAACACTCTAAGATATAATCTCGGCTATTTAAGAAAGTAAGATAAGGAATAATATTAGGATTTGTGAACCGCAAACACTCTAAGACATACTCAAGGATAATCTAAAGAAGTATGAGAAGAAAGCATTTGCGGAATTGCTGACCGCAAACCTCCCCACACCTACTCAAAGCTAGTCTAAGTCAATACGATAAAGAAGTATTTGGTCAATTGAGGACCGCAAACACCTATTCGTAGTCTCCCAATAAAGGAAAAGCAGAAGGATGAAGAGATCAGAGTGGAACGGAATGGGAGTAATATGTAACCTATGACATTACATTTTATCAACGGAATTTCTGGAGGCCTTTGAATAATAACGGGTGGCCAAAAGGTTACTTCCCCTATTTTAAAATCAATAACACAAAAACTAATCAAGTTATAGAAGAGGGAGATATATAAAATGAAAGAGTCGATCTTGGATTTTTATTATTTAAATATAATATCCTTCAACTGTTTTCCATTATTGTTAAAAGAAAGGTGGATTCTTTGCACCATATTTTCCATGACATTTTCCAAAGCATCAGGAGAGATTTTGTCGATTTCTCCAATGAAGTTTTTTTCAATTCTTGAAGATTATTAGGTTTATTTACTTATAACTTTTCTTTAAGGTATCGCCAAAGGAATAAATCTAGAGGGGTAAAATTAGGTGATCGTGGTGGCTAAGAAACGTCACCTAAACGAGAACTTAACCGACCAGGAAAGGCAGTCAAATAAATCAACAAAAAGAGAATAAACTTTGCACGCGCATTTTGGGGACTAACAAATGATCCGATTTTTACCTCGCACCTAATCATGTCCAATGAACCCAATTTTCACATTGCTGGATATGTTAATAAACAAAATTGCAGATTCTGTTGTGCTGAAAACCCCATAATAATTCACGAGTAGCCTCTTCATGAACAGAATGTTACGGACTGGTGCGGCATAACCAGTTTGAGAATAATTGGTCTCTACTCTTCGAGAATGCTGACGGAAAAACAGTGAGAGTAACAGGGAACACTTCAGAGAAATGATACATGATTATTTATTGCCAGAACTAGAAGATTTGGATACGCAGGATATGTGGTTTCAACAAGATGGAGCGACACCAGAAACAGCGAGAGAAACCATAGCAACACTAAGAGCAGCCTTCCCTGGTCGGTTCATTTCACGTTTAGGGGAAGTTTCTTGGCCACCACGATCATCTCATCTTACTCTTCCAGATTTTTTTCCTTTAGGGCTACCTTAAAGAAAAGGTATACGTAAATAAACCTAATAATCCTCAAGAATTGAAACAAAATGTCATTGAAGAAATCGACAATATCGCTCCTGATGTTTTGGAAAATATCCTGAAAAAAATATGGTGCAAAGAATCCGCCTTTGTTCTACCAATAATGGAGAATATTTGAATGATATTATATTTAAATAATAAATGGCCAAGCACTCCCCTTACATTTTCTATATTAACCACAATTATACTTTAATTAGTTTTTGTGTTATTAATTTATTAAAATGTTTAGTAACTTTTGAGCCATCTATTATATGTAACACTGAATAGTAGACAACCACTAACATAAATACAAAAGACATCCGCACTTTCAAAACAATGAAACAAAATGCAGAAAAAAGACCCATTGTGAGAGGCATCATAAAATCATACAACCTAAACCTTTCCCCTGAAATCCAAGAATTTATCAAATAAAAAAATATAATACAGTACTTAATGACACGTCCAAATCAAAGCACTAACAAAAATAAACACCACAATTTCCGAACAGCAAACAGTAAATCGGATCAATTATTTTTAAACAAGACTAATAAACAAACACAAAATTTAAAAAAAAATAACAGCATCACACTATCCAACAATAACTGTACACAATTACACCCTGCCATTTCAAAAAATACAACAACTTCTCCAATAGATAACAGGTAATCACACTGATCAATTACATCTCAAAGGTCTAACACTGATACCAGCATAGAAATGATAGGGAAATCCTCAGACGCAAGAGACAATTCTACGCCCATCCTGACTATCCTCCATTTAACCACCACCAGCTGAAAAACACCATTAATAACTTCAGAGCACTGATTCACTTGTATCACAAATAACATAAGCAACATACACCTAATACACATAGAACCACAAGGCACAAAAGCCTTCCCAAAAATATTAAACTTCAACTACTCTTCCAACACCTTATCAGTCCACTAGAAATACGGTACCATAACCATTAACCTTATAGCCAACCAATAACCTATGTTATCATCTGCACAAAGACCAATCACACCACTCTGCACCCTACTCCATAGTTACAGAACGACTCATAGTAAATTAATCACAGCCTGCATCATACTAGCTACAAAACAACATGGTTTCAGTTATCTACATTCCTTTGATGGGTTTCACTCTATGAACATTTCATAATATGAACTCGAATAAGCAAGGACATAAAACACTAACTAACACTAGATAATATTGGAACCTTTGATGCCCTCTTTAGATACAACCTCATAAAACAATACAAAAAGAATGCCTGGCCCACTACTTCTCTGGTGGAAGCGCACATGTAAAGTTTGCTAGCAAATCATCAACTACCATAAGCTTAACAACTGGTGTATCCCAAGGTTTAATTTTATTACCAGGCTTTGTATTATATACATGCATGGTATAGCCATGCACCATAAATACGCCAAGCTTCTTACGCAGTAACACAAAAATCACTTAATCACATCATTTAATCTCTTTTTCTCATTAATGATAAAATAAAACAAGTAAGTGAGAGAAAAATTCCATTTATCGTAAAGGCTGCTGCCTTGAATTAATTTTATATAGTTTTTAAGCAGAACGTGTAGAGAGAAGCGGAACCAGGTGAAAAAGAAAAAATTCAGAGTTGTAATTTGATTCGAACCCAAATTGCAGTTCACAGAGAAGAGTGGCGGACTGAATCCTCGACCATCACTAAATAAAAAAAACTTCAATCTTTGCTAAATAGCCACCAGCTCTTCATTCGCCAAGAGACGAGTAGAGTTCTAATTGGGGCAAATTATGAGTTCGTTTCCTTACAAAAGAAGAGAGAAGAAAGTGTTAATTTGTTTTGTTCACTAGAATGGGTAAAATGCATTCAGCAAGCAGTATACACCCATTTTTTAAGGTGAAATTTGCTATATTGTGACATATAAATTCAAAGATATAATAAAAACGCACAAGGAAATAGGACTTATATGAAGCCAAGTATTTTTTCTCAAATCTCAAATAAATTGACAATTGAATTTCTCTCCTTAAATAAAAGACGCCATTGATTGAGTTTAATCAATTTTTGCTATGAATAATACTGTATCAACTTCGTCAAAAAATATAATAATGCATCGAAGACAATTTCTCAAGACGATTGATCACGTTAAGCATTTGTTTTCCTCAACATCCCGGATTTTATACTACGTAAGGTGAGTGTCTATCATTGACTCCACACCCAAAACCTTCCTCATTTCTACAGCATTATGTGGAAAGTGACCAAAAGTATTTCTCCTCACCCATGTAGGTATTCATAATAATATTTTGTTCAGTCCAGAGGCGTTGCGTTGAGTTACTTCTCATGCCTAGCAGAAAGCCTTAGGCCATTCATATCTAGCATACAAGATGTTGTTCTCTTACAACTTAGTCAGCCTTTACTTTCTCAAACACTCCTCATCCTTCTACTTGACACACTAGCGCAGATATTCTTTGCGTTCACTATATGCCACCTCAAAACACTTAGAAGCTCTTTCCCATCATTCTCCAAAACATATTTTCCTCTTTCAGACTCGTTCGTCACTATATCTACCATTCACACAAAAACCATCCTGCTCCCCCTTTATACAGTTATGTACAAAAGTTTGGAGACTATTACATTTATTCATATAAGAAAATTAATAAACATAATCCTTCGTTACATTTTTTATATTATAAATTTAAAGTGAAATATACTAAATTTTAAAGCCCAAACCCAATTTATTAATAAATATAATCAATTGATTCACGTAGTCAGTATTTGCCATGATGTCCTTTGCTATTCTGGAGTGCTTCAATTCATTGTGGCATGCTGAGGAGCCAATTTGGCATAAAACTTTGACTGATATTGCTCAATTTTTGTTCAATGGCCTCCATGAACATCTTACAATAGGCGTTCAGAAGAGTTCTTGGAAAGATTGTAAAATCAATTTTTTAAAGTAATTAAAAATTCTAAAGATGCTAATCTTTGGTTTATTACCATCAGCAACTATCTTCTTGCATTTCAAGCCCCTCCTGTGCAAAGCACCAATAGTTGAACGTTTTTTTAAGGAACCATTTCTAAAAATGAGAAGGATTAAAAAATTACTCCTACCTAAAAATATTACGAAATAGTATATCATTACTTAACCTTATTTGTTAAGCTCATGTTTATTTCCATTTTACCTTTTAATGGTTTAGCAAAGCTCCCGAGACTGACCCTCTTTTCATACAAGAACATTAACAGAAGATATTGTGAGAGTAATATAGGGGTTTTGATCCCTTTTGGACCACCCCTGAGGTTATTAAAAATCTTTTCTGAAGGATATAAAGTTGAATAAAAGATCCACGGTCTGTTTGAATTTATAGTTTTCAATCCATTAATTAAAACACTTTTCCATCGATATAGGAGGAACCATTAAGCAAAAATTAAATGATAAATGTTTTGGCAGGTCCCTAAAATCAGCAGATTTACAGATTGACAGGTTTATTTCTTAAAAAAATACAGCTACGCCTCTGTTTCGAAGTTTTAAAACTGTGAAAAGTCAGATACGATTATCAAAACTTGCGCGGCCCCAACGTATCAGTCCTATCTCCTTTGTCTGGAAGAAAACTAAGGAATATCAAATGTCATGGCTCTGGAATCAAGGGATATACCTAGAATGAGTGTTATCAAAACCTATTTTAAGTTTATGGCAGCCAGAAATATGTAGAGAAAGAGAATAAACACGTAAGCCATGTTTTAAGATGAACTTTTATTTTAACAAAGATGCAATTTCATTTACAGGTTCAATGCTTGAATACGGCTCTATAAATTTCTTTTGGATTCATTCACTTGCTGGGTGAGGATGAAGAGCGCTTTTCAGTCCTGTTAGAAGCAGTGTGTTACAAGGAGTTACAAGAAAAGGAAGTACCCTAGGAGACCTTACGGTCCATTCAAAGAGGATACCTTTGGACTAGCAATAGAGCGGGCGCATGGCTGCTCAATTGAAGTTTACTACATATTACAATACTAACCACATACCATAACTGAGTAGAATTTTGATTTCGAGGATATACATGTAGCTAACTCAAAATATGTATATAAAAAGATTTTCTAAAACATGCAAACAAAATCGTGAAACATGATGCTTAAAATTTACTAAAAATTCCATACAGTGGGAAAGCGAAGAGGAAAACCAACGAAGGAAGAGATAGTTAATAGACGAAAAATTGATATTGAGGTTTTATACAAAAGAAGTTGAGCATAGCTAACAACGGATTAGCTGAGTCCGAGCCCTTCTTATTTCACGAAGGGTCCATTTCTTTTTCAATTTCGGTTTATTTAGCTATTGTATTAGCGTGGTTATTTGGATAACAAAGCTCCCGCGTTTAAACACGCGTATTCCTCCGTGTGTGAGTACTTTTGACTTTGAGAAACGTCACCTTTTAATAAATTTAATCATTATTCGCTTCCAAATCTTTTGGTAGATTTTTGATTGAAGAGAAATTTCTCTGCATTCCTCATGAAATCATCAGAAGGAAATGATAAAAACAAATGAAAATAATTAAAAGCAAGTATAATAATAAATATTCTTTATATTGATGCAACGCAAATATTGATACGCTTTATATAATCATAGAAATGATAGAAAATTAATACATTTATAGGAGAAAAAGTCGTTTATTTCAAAAAAAGGAAACAAAGAATGAAAGTGAAACAAAGTTTGAAATAATTAGATGTGTTAATGATTAGAGTGAATATTAAGGTAAAAAAAATAGCAAATTAAAATAGCAGGATTGATGACAAATACCATTTTACACCTTTATACTATCAAATCAAATACTCAAAAAATACATATTAACATCATTCTTACAGAAAAAATATATCACTCCTCTGAATCATAATTAAAACGTGACGTTAAGAAATAGATTTAAATCAAACCTGTAATTTTAAAACTATTTTACTCGTGAAATCAGTTTATTTATCATTTCTCAATAAAAGCACAATTGTTGTCTCGAAACCCCGATTTTCATTAGCACAAATGGATGTTCTCCAAAGATAATTCTAAACCCGATATAACGAGATGAGTGCAATTACATATGATTTCAAAGTCGATGGCTACATTTTGACAGCAAACTCATTTGACCTCAATTTACAGAAAATATTGGCAAAACATTAAAGTCAGCCTAAAGTAAGGGTGACGTATATTGGGCTAATTGCACCGGCTGTCATTTTAAATTTTCAAAGAGGTACTCTGAGCAAAAATTAAATTAACAAAAAGAACAGGAAGACTCTTATTGACAAACACTCGGGCAAGAAAAATGACGTTTCTCTTTTGAAACGAAAATCAGAAAAAAACTATTATTCTGAGAGTAATGAATTGTGCATTAAAACAAGTAAAATATATAAAAAGTAGGAGCATTATTTGAACAAAATTTACTCATTTAAGAGATAGAAAGATTCGTGATATTTATACGAATAATAATTTATTAAAATTTCAGTATAGGAATTCGAATAATAAGAACAAATATTCAAATATTGAGTGACAAAATGGAATAGAAAGTGGAGAAGAAGAGACTGACTGGTATTAAGAGACATGATCCATATTCTACAATGCATATGCATGTCAGTGTTTCTCGGTCATGCAAAGAATTGCCCGGATGTATAGGAAAGATTCATCAATCCCCGTCTTGTTCTTTCCTCTTAGGAGCCTCTGTGCTTTCCTTCCCCTTTTCTCATTGTCGTCTTCAGCTCAGATAGGGTATTAAATTTAAGTTTTCAAGTAATCAGTTCTCATATATATATATATATATATATATATATATATATATATATATATATAGTAGGAATATGAAGATATATGCGAGGGTTAAGAACATTTAATTTTTCGGACGTTTGGTCATTAACGATGACCATCATCAGCGAATTCTAAATGCAAAAAATTATTTTTATAAGACTAACTAAACACACCAATAAAAACAAATAAAACAAAACAGGACAGGAATCGAAAACCCATTTGCTTTCAACGGTTTAGGATTATATATTTCATTTTGACTTCTTGCTTTCGGTTATCATTTTCGATTCATGTCCTGTTTTGTTTTTTAGGGGGTTTTATTGTTCTGTTTAGTTATTTTTCTACAAATAATTCTTGGTATTTAGAATTCACTGATGATAGTCATCGTTAATGAACGAAACGTCCGGAAAATGAAGTATTCGTAACCATCGCATATGTCTTCATTTTCCTACTACGAATAAGCTTCCCAAGGAACGACTCCATCACCAATATATATATACATATATATATATATATATATATATATATATATATATATATATATATATATATATATACATAGTTATGGACAAATATTCTAATACATATATTCCTTTTTTTTTTTTTTTTTAAACTTACGTCATATGAATAATTATTCTAGAATTTAATTTATTGTAGATTTATTAAAAATTCAAAAATAAAAGAAAACTGTTCTCATTCGCTGAATTCAATATTCCGCTCCTGTCCTGTTCCTGTAAGATGTAAGTTTCAGTCAATTGAGCTTTGCTATTCCACAAAAAGTGTAAAATGATGAAAGATAGGGTAAATAAATCAAGTGGTTTAAATTTAATCTATTTCGTGATATTGGATGGAAAGAATAAATGTATGTATGACTTATTTTCAATTCCAGATATGATTCTTTCAAAAGAAAAAGGTAGAACCATTGTTGCTCTGCAGCAAACTTTTTGGAAATACAGAGAGAAAATTGGTAAGGATATTGCATCAAGGGCACCATACCTAGGATAATTAATGACTTTAAAAAACTAAGTACACTTCTCGAAAGAGATGTTCTAGATGCCCACTTCTTCAAAGGAACGCTAAATCGGTTCCTGGTAAGGTCTCATTTCAAGAATTGTGTTCTCCCTCATGCTAAGTTTGCTCAAGACTTGAATGAGGCAGGTGGGAACAGTTCAGCGCTCTCAATGTTGGGGAGATTCTTGGACAAATGTCTCTAATCTAGAAGGCTTTGGAAAAAGTCTTATATCTCAAAACAAAACTTATCGATATGATCCACTCCTGAATTAAAGTTAAAGAATCGATAGTTAAAGAATCGATAGTTAAAGAATGTGTCAAAGTATTATTCTTTAATTGTGTTCCTTTCCGCTTGTTTCGAAATTCTGGATGACCGCTCGTAAGAGAATCAAAATGGAGTGCTCTCACTATACCTGTTTCTTGACTACTCTCAAGCATTCGGACGCTCTTTGAATCAGTGTGCTGCTTTTTATTTGAGGGAACTAGATTAGCAACATATTTTCCAAGGAAACTGCTAGTAACTCAAAATATTAGGAAAACGTTTTTCTTCAGAAACTTGTCGCAAAAAGTTTATAAACAATTTGGGTTTATAACTGCATTTTTTAACCTAATTGGCCACATTAACACAAAAAAAAACAAATACTAAGTCCTCTGTTTTGAAAGAACTTTTGTGCCTTTTTCCGTTGAATTTGCTAGATTTAAATCCAATAGAGATCTTGTGGATGATAATAAAACTTGCAGTTAATAAAAAAAGGCATCTAATTTTGAGCATTTGCGGGTTTTTATTAAGCAAAAATTTAGCAAAATTACTCAAGATATCATAAAAAATTTGGTTTCCAGCATGCAAAAATTAATTGAAGCAGTTCTTAATTACAAAAGCTTCATTGAAAATATTGTCTCCCGCCTCAATCGACTGTATTCATTATAAAATATGCTTGGGGTAGAATCTTGTTGTATTTCCCAATTTAAATTATGATAAAAACTTTGTAAACAAAAATATAACGTTTGAGTCGTTCTAAAAGATTGTTTTATAAAAAGTATATTATACTCGAAATTTTTGCCCATGATTGTAAATATATAAGTAAAATATCACACTAATGTGATAAATATTACATCAAAATTAACCATAATTTGCGAAACTCGATATATTTGCGAACAGTACTACACTTCGCTTCCACCATTTACTTTGGTACACAATAGGTAGATATTCAATGCGAATACAGTATATAAAGGTGGGGAACAAACTAAACGAAATGAAAAAAATACCACTTACAAAAAAAAGTATAGAAATTTTTTGTGTTTATTTACCTAGCTCATATGAACAAAGGGCTGAGAAAATATTATAATCTATTCGCGAGGGCGTTTACTCTCAGGGATCAAGAGAATATGGCGTTTGAAAATAGATTGGGCGACATCGGCTAAAAATATATTTGTTGACCTTTAAATGCCCCTCAAAAATAAGAAAATTCCGCAAAATGATAAGGATAATGGCTTCTGCTAGATTGGATATAATTTGGGCTTTGTTAGAATCCCTTATATAGTAACAGCTTTGCATTTCTGCCCAAAAGCTTGATGAAAGTAAAAGAGAATCCACCTGGAATATCTTTTTTTTAATCCTCTTACAAATGTGACACGCCCCAATGAAGGATTTCTTAAAATCTTTTCGAACCGGCATCTTGGTCTGAGGGTTTTTTATTGTATGTGATTTATAAAGTGTTATCTTAATTATAATAATTATTAGTAACGCACAATTTTAAGTGGGATAGGGGGGAGAGATAAGGAAGATTATAAATAATTTAATTTTTTTCTTTTTGGATGCGTGGATATATATTTCAGAACAAGCATTAGGTGCAGTCTTCGAATTATATACTAATATTTTGTGAATAAAACTCCATTACAACTTTTTATACTAATATTTTTCAAATGATACGAAAAACAATCTTTGTTTTTTTTTATCGAATCAATCTTTTGTACTTCGGGCACGAAAATGCATTATATACATTAAAAAGGTGCAGCCAATCAATGTATAAGTAGGATTTTTACTCAAAACATTTAAAATCCTACTTCTGGAGCTGGTCTCTACTACTTACTCATCATCGCTTGCGACTGAAAGCAGCCTCTTTTCTCCTTTCAGGAATTAGGACGAGTGCGGAGCTCTATCGCAATTTAATTACTCGATCGCGCGCTTTCCCAGTCTCTCTCTCTCTCTCTCTCTCTCTCTCTGGTTGAGATCTAGACATACACGTCCTGAGCCCTTATTTCTGTCATATAAACTATTTAGAGAAGGAAGAATATTATCATTGTATAATGAAAGGTACGAAGAAAGCGCTTTACTCCCATAACTAATGCCAATGCTACACACTATTTGTGAGCCGCGTTTAATATAAAACTTCAGTGAAAAAGATAAGGAATCCTGGTCTTGATTACTTTTCGCAGTGTCAGACAAAATTCACAACGTAAAGTGGACGGAAAATTCTTTAGATACATATAAATAATCATTACTAAAACAAAGCACGAAAATCAGATATGATTTTAAACTGCGACTCTTCTGAAACCAAAATAAAAGATGTATTTTCTTTGTGGTAATCATACGTTAAACTACAATGAAAGACTGGCACTATCGCGTGAGTAGTAGTAATAATGCGCCAATTTGCAAAAGCACAATCCCAACGCGGAAATTCTTGGATTGGACTGGGTTGAGTAAAATGGTAATAGAATCAAAATCACCAATTTCGTTTACCTCAGTCTACGGGGAGCGCAGTCCACATCTCAGGCCCCTAAACGTGGCGTCTTCATTGAAGCGTCTAGGAACACGCTTGAAACTGAAATAATAGAAACTTCCATCATATCCACCGTCTATAATATTTCTCTTCCAACGCTGGCTGCGCCACCTAATGGACTTCACCTCTCGTCATTTAGAATTGCTATAAGGATGAAGATGTTTCAATTGACACAAAATACTCTTTCATTAATAAATAAATCTACAATATTTGTTTTTAGATTACAATAGATATCTACCGCAAGTTTTCTGAAAGGTCGGCACATATCCATGGTATTTTGTGGCTTTTAATGTAAACTATGCAGTTGCGAGACGTTTTACATTTAGCTATTTCTTCTTTACAGTACCTTACTTGAGAAATCTCTGTTTCTTCTTCAACAACATAGTTGATCTATTCTATGTGATGAATTTCGAATGAGTGCTTTTTCAGTGGATTGCAAGCAAATTTATCTTGTCATCAGAGACAAATTTTCAGCTTTTTCTTCGGCCTGATGTAATAGAGACTCATGTCGAGATCATTTTAGAATTATTTTTTCAAGGCATCTGAAATAAGGGTGCATTTGAATAGGAACATTAGAGATTTCATTTCTTACATTATATGAAGTAGAAGTTAGTATGGTAAGTTCGTCTGACTTAAAAAAAGTTAAATTAAATTGATAATTAGTCATCGTTTTTCCTTGGCCTCCTTCACAAAAGCTCGAGAGCGGTCATATATTTTTTTAACAATATTTGCCCTTTTATCAAATGTGTCCAAAGTCTATTTATTACCATAGTGAGAACATTAATGCCAAGATTCCTGGTATCATATTACCATAAAAAACACAAAGATTAGAAAATTATTTAGGTTGACTCTCATCTGGCATTCAAAATTTGAAATCAATCTTGTCAGACTCATTTACTATGTATTGTAGATATTTACATCTTACTTTGCAAGTAAAACTTAATCAGTTATCCTTAAAATTTCCTTAGGAAGGAATGCTCTCCCTGAGTTATCAAGAAAAGCATTACGTAAGAAATATTATGAAAAGTAAAATTTAAAATGATCAATAAGTTTACGTTTTGAAAGACATTTCTGATCGAGAAGAATGAACTTCCTTATCTCTATATTGCATAAAATACCGTTGCATGCAGAGACCAAAAAGACGCTCGGGTAAGTAGTAAGGTATTGTCGTAGAATGGACTCTCGACAATATACCATATATAACTATTCGTTGAGGGAACTCCTTTAATTATCTTTAGAGTGCGTGGATGTCTAGGCTGGCCGATATTATGTATCTTCGATATGCTTAAGAAGTGGAACTGGGTTAAGGATAATAATATTGCTATCATTAATAAAATAGAGTTTTATTAATAGTAACTATCAACAACACACAAAACGGAAAATATTGACATAAACAGAGAATGGAAAGGGTCGTGAGGAATCGAGCTAATCTGAGGTTCAAAAGATTTAAAAATGTAAAACAAATATAAAGTTAAAGGAAGGGAATGGTTCGCTAAACCATTTAAAGCACGGGATATAGTTGACAAAAGGGTTAAATATTCAAAGATAACGTTCGGCTTACGTAGTTATACTTGTTGTGCAGAGGAAGGCGACGTGAAGGAATTTTCGGTCAGCTGGCGAGTTCCAGCTGGCGAGTTCGTGACGTGGCGTCTTGGAATGAAAACCGTTTCTTGACGAACGGCTTGTAGAACAATGGCTGTTCTACGTTGTTCTATTCTGAACAACAGGGGGGAAGTGAGAACCGTCTCTTGTCTACGGGCTCGAGAACAATGGCTGTCCTGATGTTGTTCTCCTATGAACAACAAGGGGGAAGGGCGAGAACCGTTTCTTGGCGAACACGCTCAAAAGAACGAAGGCTGTTCTACGTTGTTCTCTTCTGAACAACAGGAGGGGGGGATGAGGACCGTTTCTTGTCAACGGGCTCGACCGAACAATGGCTGTTCTAATCGTTGTTTTCTTTCTGAACAACAGGAGAAAGGGTGAGAACCGTTTCTTGGCGAACGGGCTTAAAAGAACAATGGCTGTTCTACGTTGTTCTGTTCTGAACAACAAAGGAGGGGGGTGAGAACCGTTTCTTGTCAACGGGCTCACAAGAACAATAGCTGTTCTGAAGTTGTTCTCTTTCTGAACAACAGGGAAAGCCTTGTAGACTTGGCGTCACGAAAGGCTCGAACCTTGGCCCTCAAGGAATATTGTCCTTCTTCTGGACAAGTGATGGTGAATCTGGAGGTCGAGGTCCCTTTCCGCACAAGGTAAGAGTGGGTCGTAGTGATGTTTCGCGACGAAAATCTGGATCACCAATCTAAATTTTAGTTGTTAAGCTTCCATATAAATAGCCGGGACATCTCCTTGGCGTGGGGGACAATGGAGAGGGAGCTTCGAGGGAATGCACAGCCGAGCCTGGGAACAATGCCTTATCTGCCCATAAGCCAAACTAATCTGGCGAGGTTGGCACATGGGGTGAACGGCGAAAGATAAACCTCCTTGTTTAAACATTAACTCAGGTGGATGCGATAAGGAGCCCAGCTCCAAAGAGAAGATGCACGTGTGTAGCATCGTGGTTTTAAATAACATTTGATAGTGGTTGAAATTAAGTGGCCTCAACTCGTTCTATCACTAGTATATTTTCAGACTCAAACTATAATATAACTTTAGTAGTAAGTGGTATTTCCACTCTTATTTGGCGTATCGCATTTCTAGATTATCACCTTGTTACTGTTTTTTTACTTACTCTAATTATTTGTATATTATAAGTACAAATATACATTAAAGCAGCTTGGGTGAAAAGTAAACATCTGATTCACTAATAATAAAGGTCTATATGGACATGGATCATTTAATCAGATGAAGAAAAAAGGTCCCTTTTAAAATTCAATTCCCTGTGACGATAAACGATTCAACTGATGTCGATCAAGGATCAATTTCAGACACTAGATTGTATTTTTCGTCAAATTGCGAGAACCTGAAACAATCTGAAATGAGGGTGCTCATAACGTGCTCTCTTCTTGATACCCCACTGTCGTGGAATAGGTTTATATATACCTTACATATATCTATTATATTCGATTTTAGAATGCGCGGGGTTTCTTTTTAAAACTTTTTGGTCAGCTGGGTCCGATTACGAAGTCAGATTCTCGTAAGGGAGGGCTAATCTAATAGAGCTACTTTAATTCTTTTTATTTCCTGAGTATTTAAATCTCACTTAGTTACGGGGCTGATACACGGCTAGGATGAGCTCAAAGGTTTAAAGTAAAGCAGTCGACAAAATAGACTTTAATAAATATTATTATTTTAGGTAAAATGATACAACAATAAAAAGACATACTATAAGACAAATCGTTAAAGTGGTTAACGGAAAGTAATAAAATTAGGTATTTTAATGCAATAAAATGGGGCGTCAGAATAGAATTAAAGTGGGCTTTACTCGGTGGCTTAATAAACACACAATGATAATGGGGAACGGTAGGCGGCACTTATAAATTTAGGTAAGCTAAAATATTTGTTAAAATACCTTGTACAAATGGAGTAGAAAGACGATGGTCGTGTCCTGCGAAGTAGGGAATAGAGGTTGAGTTCACTTCGACGGGGCCCAGGAACAACTTGCTTGGAGTTAAAATATTCCTATGAGATGACGGGACGAGGGAAGCAGTGGCTTAAAGAGTGGAAACAGAGAATTCTTCTGATAGAATTCTTTCGAAGAAAACGGAGGGCGAGTTTCTTCTGAGAATTCAAAATGAGTTATTTGGATGACTCTGCGTAATTAAGGGGTATTACGCGAAAATCAATCTTCAATGAAGCCTTTGGGACAAAACTTGGGTTCTTCTTTGGAGATGGAGACGTTGCACGGAGTTAGACGGTTGTTCTTAACGGAAGAGGATTCTTGACTAGTCCAGGATTAGGATAATTGGCTTATCTCGGGTGGATATTTGATTCATCCCGCAGAGTCCTTGCCTTCGGCGTATGACAACCCGAATCAAGGAGTTGTAACATAGTCTGTTCGACGTGAGCTTTTCTCGCACAATCTCCTCGGTTCCTGGCGACACGGGTAAATATGCACGGCTAGAGTGAGGGAGCTTACCCCATAGAAGAAGGGGGTCTATCATCCATCGTTTAAGTAATGCGAACGAGGCCTCGACTGGCGTTTGCCTCAGGTGATCCCTGCATGGCTAGAAAGGGGAAAAGTCGTGAGAGAAACTCCTTGGGGCTTCATTCCTTAGGCCGCTCCTGTTGTTTCTCATGCATTTAAATTTGTAAACATGCTTCTAAGCTGCAAAGAGGTCCATCGCGTGGAGGCAATGCTTAAAAGCAAACGTTATTTTTCATCACAGGCTTGTTCCCTCACACGCCTTCCTTTTCGAAAGTTGTACCTTTTCTTAGTAAAAAAAGAAAAGAAGGGGAGAAAAGGGACAACCTAATACAGTTTTGAGTGGGGAGGGGCGAATCAGTTACGACTCGTTTTCTACTGAAACATAAAGGAATTATATAGAATATACATACGCTGTTACCAAAATATAAACAAAACAAAAATCACCAGCTTATTCAAAATTGTCATGTGCCTACACAGAATACTATACATAATACCAAGAAAATGAAAACTTAATCAAAGACATAGGTATACAAAAAAAATTCTACAACCACACGACTTATGGTTTCCACTTTGGGAGTTTAAACAAAAAAAAATATAAAAATAACGGGGACATTCCCAATTCATATCGCGAAGACAGTTATTCTTTCTTCATAAATACATATATACTACAAAGAAATGGAAGTACACTAAAATAATCAATTATCCTAAAAGAATTTGGAAGTACCTTAGATTATTACGGATATAAATATATACAACTACCAAAAACATTGTCTAGGGCCAGTCTCCACAGAACTAATCCGGATTAGCGGGTAACGCATTTCTGCTGAGGAAGTTGACCATCTGATTGTCTGTCCCTTTATTATAATTGATCTTAAACTGGTACTCCTGGAGGAGGAGACTCCAGTGCATTAAGCTGCCGTTCGTGTGTTTCACGTTCCTGAGATACGCAAGGGGGCAGTGATTAGTTTCCAGACGAAACCCTTTCGCTACTAAGTACATTTTATATTTTTGTATTCCCGAGATTATTCATAATGCCTTTCTTTCAATAACTGAATAGTTCTTTTCGCGGGGTAATAATTTGAGTGTAGGCCACAGGATGACTTTCACCTCCCTCCTCATATTGAAGGAGCACACAACCAATGCCTTCGTTGCTGGCGTCAGTTCGAATCCTGAACGACTTTTCAGGATTGGGCAACTTCAAAATGGGGGCAGAAACTAATTTAATTTTCAGGGAGTTAAAATTAGCAGTGGCCTTCGGGTTCCAGGTTATAGAGTAGGGTGAGTTCTTTTTCAAAAGGTCGCAGCGGGGGGCGGCCAGGGACGCAAAATATGGGACAAAGTGTCGGTAGGATGAAGCGGATCTCATGAATGCCTGGAGCTGCTTCTTATTGCCGGTGAGATGCATATCGACGATCGACTTAATCTTCTCTTCTTGGGGACTAAGGAGGAGCTAGAACTGATTTCGTCGTTGTGGTGTCAGCTGCTCGTTGATTTTCAGATCATCAATTGATAAGTCGGTCTCCTCTTGCATGGACGGTAAAGGATAGTCCTTGTCCCGATCAACACATACAGTCTGCACAATATTAAGGGATTCGGTGGGATAATCTGATTCCATGGCGGATCTTTCATCGAAGGACACAATATTATAAGCGTAGGCATGGTGGTGATACCACTTCAACATATTGAGATGGTGGTCTTTAGCTTAACGTCAAAGCAGGTTTTGTATTTTTTTAAATTTACTTCGGCGTTCTGAGACGCGATGTTGGCGCATTGTGCTAACCTCTCGTGGAGTTCCAGGATATATGTATAGAAAGATTGAATTTCCCGGGCGAGTTGATGCTGTGAGAACAACTTCTTTAAAATACTATGGCGGGCTCTTACGTTACGTCCGTATAACAAGTCAAACGGAGCAAAGCCAAGCGTGCGATGCAGGATTTTCCTGAAAGCGAAGAGCGCCACAGGAAGATAGCGGTGCCATTCACGTGGTTGTTCGGAACATATCTCACAGAGAATGGACTTGAGAGTACCGTTTAATTTTTCACACATTCCATTGGTATCTGGATGGAAAGAAGTGGTAAACAGGGGCTTCACCATCTGTAATTTTTCCACATGCTCCATTAATTCTGAAGTAAACTGTCTTGGTCTGTCGGACAATACCTCCTTCGGAACGCGTACTCTCGAAAAAATTGATATGAGAACTTCGGCACAGGAAATGCTATCTAACCTTTTTAGTGGGGCAGTCTCGGGAAAACGCGTAGCAAAATCCACAAGAGTGAATATATAGCTATGCCCTTCACTTGATGGGGGTGAATGGGGCTGACCAGGTCGATGGCCACACGGGAGAATGGTTCTGAAATTATGGGGCCTCTCTGCAGGGGGGCGGGCTTACCACGACCTTTAGCAGAGATCTTCTGACAAATGTCACACGACTGGCGATGCTTTGAGATGTCAGCTGCAGCGCCGGGCAAAAGAAATGTTTGAGAATTCTCTGACCTCTTTTAAAAGGAACAAAGTGGCCAGAAAAAACGCTATCATGCGCGACCTTGAGCACCATGGGGACATCAGATTGGGGCACGCAAAGGGAGAGGTTTACGGGGTTAACTCCATCTCTAGTCTCTCTGTAAAGGTGGCCATCCTTTTCGACATAGGACACGGTCTTGTTCCTACGAGCTGAGTCTCGCTCTTTATTTTGTGACTTTTTCCATAGGGAAGGAGAATTCCACACTCCTTCTGTGCCTTGGCGAATTCGGGGTTTATAATTCTCATAATTTCTGAGTTAGCGGGAACTTCGAGGGGGGCAGGATCCTGAGATTCTTTTCTTGTTCCTGCGCGTGTGGTAACCGGCTGAGCCACTAGGTTAGGGGATACTTTGGGTCCTTTTCCAATTAGTGCCGAACAAAATTTAATTGGGGCCGAAACTGCTTCGGCCAACCCCTTAAAGTACTAACAGTCGATGTAGCACCTTACAATTGGGAAGCGGTTGGAACGTCGTAAGTAGTTGTGGACTACTGCAAATTTATCGTGGTCAGGGGCCACAGGGGGAAGCTTTTTAGACACAATGATGCATGTACACCCTGTATCACGGGCGATAGTGGAAGTACAACAGCCGTTTACACTGCCATTCTCAAATTTTATGGCTCCTGGTGAGCTCTTGTTAAAAATAAAATTCACTTGGTGATCCGGCGGACCTTGGAGAGATGAAGGAACGGAGAGCTCAACGGGAAGAAGAGGGGGAGCGGTAGCGGCTCTTACTTGGTGAACCTGTTGAAGGAAGTTGTTCCGAAATTTAGAGTTCTGGGGCCAGTTTGAACTTATGTGGTTTGCTACTTCGCACGTATAGCATACAATGGGTCTCTTTGGAAGACTGGAAAGGGGGCTTGACGTCTCGTGGTTCAGTGCAGGAAAAACTTCTTGGTTTGTAGCGGCCTGGAATTTTCACGAACTTCGACTTGGAATTTTGATTAAATTTGGGATTTCCGTTTTTCGATTTAGGGGACGGTAGGGAGGGCTTTTTGGAATCTTTAGGGTACAAATTATGACTCGCCGCGAAGACATCCGCTTCTTCAACGCATTCCTTGAAGGATTGGCAACGCCGGTCCTTCAGGGCTGCGCGGATCTCTAGGGGCAGCGAAGCCACTGAGTGATTCGATAAAAAAAATCCAATAAGGACTCATAATCGGAGGAAATTTTTGTAAACTCTAGCCAAAATTTAAGTTTTCTTCGGAGGGTATACCTGAACGGCCGGAAAGTTTAACCGGGTAGAATCCTAGCGCCACGGAACTTATGGCGGTAGTAATCAGGGGTCATATTATGGGCTGGGAGTAATTCAGCCTTGAGGTTGGAATAATCAATTGTGCATTCTGTGGGCAAAAAGATGTGAAGATATCTCTCAATTTCGAGTTGAGTAAGTGGAGCAATTTTGCTACTCCTTCTCTTTCCAAATCGATGTCATTGATTTCGAGAATATTCTCAAAATGCGTAAGAAATGAGAAAAATTCCTCGCCCTCCTTAAATATAGGGAGTTTAAGGGGGACACCTAGCGGGGCTTCTGATCTGCTACTCATAGATTATGTTTCTGCTAATGCTTGCTTCATTTCCACTTCGTGCTGGCGTATTTGTTGCCTTTCTTCCTGTTAACGTTGTCTTTCTTCTCTTTCTATTTCACGTTGTCTTTCTTCTCTTTCTAGTTTACGTTGTCTTTCATCTCTTGCTAGTTCAAGCTTCTCTTTACTTTTTTCTTCCCTAACATGTCTTTCTTCATTTTGAATATATTCTATTAATTCTCTTCCCGACAGGCTAAGAGATTCACCTTGCGTCTTAAAAACTTCGAACGAAGCAATTTTTTCAATTTTTCTTAGGTTAGTTTGTTCTAAAATCATGCCAATGTGGACCAACTACGTGTGCGCAAAATTTTACCAACACACAAGAACTATTTGAGTCCCAATGCACAAAAGAAAAGGGTCAGTCTACTTAATACGCCTGGGAAATTCTACGCTTGAGAATTTAGTACGGGGACTTTAAAATTTAAATGGGAAATTATTTTCCTTAAACCCTTAATCAAATCTTTAGCCTTTTCACTTAAAACACGAAAATTAATTAGAGGGGACTTTAAAAGATCTTAAAAAAACCCTTTTAAATCCACCTAACACACTTGACACCAAATTTTATAATAAATATATATATATATATATATATATATATATATATATATATATATAATATATATATAGGAGTATATTACTAAATGTCGTGAAAGAGGTTTCTATATACCATACATATACCTAGTACATTCGAATTTAGAGTGCGCGGGGTTTCTTTTTAATACTTTTTGGTCGGCCGGGTCAGATTACTAGGTCGGATTCTCTTAAGGGACAGCTAATCCAATAGAGCTACTTTAATTCACTTTATTGGCTAAGTGTTTAAGTTTCATTTAGTTACAAGCCTGCTACACGGCTAGGATGAGCCCATAGGTTGAAAGTAAAGAAGTCGACAAAATAGACTTTAATAAATATTAATAATTTAGGTAAAATGATACAACAATAAAAAGACATACTATAAGACAAATCGTTAAAGTGGTCAACGGCAACTAATAAAACTAGGTATTTCATTGCAATAAAATGGGTCGGCAGGATGGAATTAAAATTGGGCTTTACTTGTTGACTTAATAAACACACAATGATAATGAGGAAACGGTAGGCGGCAATTATAATTGGAGAAGCTAAAATATCTTTTACAATACATGGTACAAATGGATAGGGAAGGCGATGGTCGTGTCCTGCGAAGTGGGAATTGGAGGTTGAGTTCCCTTCGACGGGGCCTAAACTCACTTGCTCGTAGTTGAAATATTCCTTTGAAATGAGGAAGGAGTGGGGAGGGAAGAGCCCTCAAGAGTGGAGACTGTGAATTCTTCCGATAGAATTCCTTCGAAAAAAATGGAGGGGGAGTTACTTCTGAGTAGTCAAAACGAGTTGTTTGGAAGATTTTCCGTAATTACGGGGTATTACGCAAAGATCTATCTTCAATAAAGCCTTTGGGACAAGACTTGGGTTCATCTTTGGAAATGGAGACGCTACATGGAGTCAGACTGTTGTTCTTAACGCGGAGAGGATTCTTGACTAATCTAGGAAGGATATTCGATTCATCCCGCAGAGTCCTTGCCTTCGGCGTATGACAACCCGAATCGAGGAGAGGTAACATAGTCTGTTCGACGTGAGCTTTTCTCGCACAATCTTCTCGGTTTCTGGCGACACGGGTAAATATGCACGCCTGGAGTGAGGGAGCATACCCGATAGAAAGAGGGGGGACTATCATCCATCGTTTGAGTAATGCGAACGAGGCGTCGACTGGCGTTTGCCTCAGGCGATCCCTGCATGGCTGAAAAGGCAGAAGGTCGTGAGGGAAACTCTTTGGGTGAATACTTAGGTTGATTAGAGTTGCATTCCTCAGCCCACTTCTGTTATTTCTCACGCTTTTAAACTTACCAAACATGATTCTGAGGTGCAAAGAGGACCATCACGTGGAGGTAATGCTAAAAAGCAAACGTTATTTTTCCATCACATGCTTGTTCCTTCACACCCACATATTGTTGACATGCAATAATTATCTAATATTGAATCAACTTCATTCGATTTTTCATTATTCTGCTGTTTCTTTACTCCTAGCTTCATTTTACCTTCTATTTCTTCCTGCTCACAATTGTTTTTATAATTCAACAATACAATCTTGCCCAATGCCAAACCAGAACAACAGATTACACCAACTGTCACGCTGTGGTGGGGCGAATGTGAGTGTGTGTAAAAGGGCCATTCTCCCACCCCTTTTCTCAGTACCCTCTCCCTCCCTCTGTAAGAATGTGTGTGAATGGGAATGGGTTTGTTTTTTTTGTTTATTTTATGTATAAAAATGATTACCATGTTTTTTTTCTTTCTTTCCAGGCCTCATATTCTGGAAAGATAGGACTTAGTTTCGTATATCCTTATATTACAAACAAAGCGTTATATCCTGGAAAGCTATATTATCATTAATAAATAAAGGCCATTAGTATAGCTTAATGAAGGAGGGCTTATAATAGCCACGTAAGCTTTTTTTAAAGTCATTATCTTCTATCAAGCGCAGAGGCGCCACACTTGTAAGTCCTAGGCATTTTGCTCGCTCGAGTGGCAGGTGGCTGGACATCTTCCCATCCTCTTTGTATAAAGTGAGGCCTTGATTGTTGTGTATATATTGACTGTTGTAGTCAGGATTTTTTTGGGGGGGTTGTTTGATTTTTATGTTTATTAGGATAGATTAAATAGTATTTATATATATAGGATTTTCTTTTTGTATCCATTGGTGAAAAGTAAGATCTCCAATATAATCGCCCCCTCTCTATTGTAGATATTTTGTAAATTTTTTTTGTAAGTAAAGGGACTGTATATACAATCCGTTTCATTCTCCTTCGATTTCTCACGTCCGGATAGTGTAGGAAGCGGGTTGGATCGATTGGGGGTTAGTTTAGATTTTCGGCCCGCTACATTTGGCGCCCGAGTAGGGACGTGAGACTTCGAAACTGGGAGCGTGACTGGATTGGATTGCAGTCCATACCCAATTAGTGTGACAAGTAGTTTGATTGATTTTTCCCTTCTCCTATCTTTTTTACTAACTTGGGAACAATGGCTGTAGCAGAAACGTTGAATGAAGAAGTAGTGCGATTGAGACTGGAGTTGAGAAAGAAAGAAGAGGAGTGTGAAATGTTACGGGGAATGATGGAGGGAATGGAGAATAAAATAAAAGGGATGAATGAAAAGACTGATAGGATGAAGAAGGAAATGGGAGACCGACAGGATCAGACGGACCGACGGATGCAGGACTTGTATGACATGATGAAGGGGTCAGGACCGGCCCTAGGACCCTCGACCTTGACCCCTGCTCCGACTGAAGGGAATAAGACTAATGGGATCAATGGGAGTGTGTGCGAGTCTAGAGAGGATAGGGTGATTATGAGTGATAGGAAGGACGGAGAATAGAAGAGAGTTAAATGCAAGAGAAGAAGGAAGAGTGGTGCAAAGGGGAAGGATAGGAAGGTAAGAGGCAAGAGTGTGGACTCATTGTACTCGGATGAAGGAGAGAGTGATGGTATGATTGATATGAGTGAGAGTGAAGGCAGCTCAAGTGAGAGTGAAGTGAATGTGGGAAAGGGTATTTTGATAAGGGAAGTGCCAAAGATAGATAGATTTAGGTTACATGGTGGGAAAAGTGTGGAAGAATTCTTCGGGGAATTTGAGCGATATTGTAAGCTCAAGTACCCGGAGAATAAGGGATACTGGATGAATGTTTTGGGGGAATGTTTGGAGGGAAAAGTATTGGAGTTTTTCCGCGTGATTACAAGTGTGGGGGAACCAAGGTACGATGTGGTGAAGAAGCGGATGATTGGACAGGTGAAATGAATGAAAGAGAGTGTGAAGTATAAAAGGGTAAATGAATTTGAGAAGGCTCGAATAAGGAAGAGTGAAAGTGTGAATATGTATGCACATAGGCTTGAGAGTATGGCAAGAACGAGGTATGGTGATGATGATGTAAATGAATGTAAACCACTCATGAGGAAGTTTTTGGACACGATCCCACGAAAGGTGAGTAAATGGCTGGGTGGAAAGAGAAAGGAGAGAGTGAGACTGACAGGTGAACGGTTGATGTGGGAGGATGTGTTGGAACTGTTAGAAGATGGACGATTTGATGATGAAAGCGATCTAGAAGAGGATGGATGGTACAGTGTGAATGTTGGGGGTAAGAAGCCCAGGAGCTTTCATCCACCCCAGCAGTTTGTCAGCTACAGGGATGCCCTGAAGGCTGCACCAGCTGGAGTGATGTCAAACTTCCTGGGCCGGCAGAATGGATGGGCAAATGGAGGGTGGTCGAATGGAAGGGGGCAGATGAATTTCAAGCGTGGGAACGGATATATGAGAGAGAAACCGAGGTATGTCCCAGCAAATGAGAGACCGAATGGTGTGAGAAAGATTGTGGAATGTCGTCGGTGTGGAAGGAAAGGTCATATGTTGGCAGAATGTAGGTGGACATCTGGTGCGTGTTTTGGGTGTGGTAAGAAAGGGCATATGATAAAGGATTGCCAGGAAAGTGTGAAAGAGTGCTTCGAGTGTAAAGAAATAGGCCATTTGAAGAAAGATTGTCCGAGGATGAATGGTGGAGCAACTGCTGGGGAAAGTATGAAATATGCATGTGGTAATTGTGGAAAGGCTGGTCATTATGCAAGGATGTGTCGTGACCAGAGGAATGTATGTAGCTATTGTGCGATGGAAGGACATTCAAGTGAAAAGTGTTGGATTAGACTGAGAGCGCAAGGTGTGAATGGAAAGTCTGAAGCGGGAAACTGAATGGTAAGAGGGTACCTGCTGAAGTATCCTCTGGGTGCATGAGTGTGAGTAATGTGTTGGCAAGTCTGTCTAGTGTGAAAGTGCTGTCTGGTAGGAAGTATGAGTGTCTGAGTGTGAAGGTGGAGTTGAATGGAATTGAGTGTTTGGCTTTAATAGATTCTGGATGCAAGGCGAGCTTAGTGTATAAAGATGTGTATGACAAGTTTAGCGAGAAAGCCCTCCTGTCTGAGTGCAAGGGTAGTTTAGTAGGTATTGGTAATAGGAGAGTGCCTGTGATTGGAATGATAAGGTCACCTGTGCGAATGCATGGTATGATGATGAATGAATGTGAATTTTCTGTGATTGATAAGGTGAGTAGTGAGTATGGTGTGATTTTGGGCTATGATTTTATGAAAATGAATCGTATGGTTGTGCATCCTGCGAGTGATCAGATTGAGAGAAAGATTGGTAAAAATGGGGTGTATAAGTTGTATGTAGGGAAAGATGGTAGCCTTTTGAGGAGTGTGTTTACTGGTATTGAGGTGACTGCTATGGAGAGTGTAAGGCTTGTGAAGGGTGAAAGGGTGTCTGTTAGAGTGAGTTGGAGTAAGGATGTTAGTTTGAATGTGAGTGAGAACACTGTGATATTGGATGGAAAGGATGCGTGTTATAAGGTAAGGCGTGTTGCTTGTGTGTTTGATGGCTTGATGAGAATGAATGATCCTTTTGTATGTGTGCAGGCAGACCCCAGTGTGAAAGGGCAGGTGAGGGGAATCCAAGTCGGAGATGTACTGGGCCACCTCTCCACTGTCAATGAGTTAGGTATGGATGATAGTACGGATATCAGGGTGAATGTTGCGAATGAAAAGACATGTGAATGGATGTATAATGAGGTGAAGGACATGGTGAAATTGGATGGATGTTTGACTGAGTATGAAAGGGAGGATGTGTATCGAATGATATTTGAGCGAAAGGGAGCCCTCAGTAAGGGTGATCTGGATTTCGGGGTTGCAAAGCTCCCGGAATTCAAGATTGTCCTGAAGGAGGACTCCTCAATCTATCAGCAGCCGAGGCATTTCCCACGTCCGGTTGCTGAAGAGATTGAGGAGCAGTGTTTGGAATTGGAGCAATTGGGGGTGATTGAGGAGAGTGGGAGTGCATGGAATAGTCCAATTGTACCTGTACGTAAGCCGGATGGAAGATTGCGTCTGTGTGTGGATTATCGAAAGGTGAATGAAAGGACTGTGAAAGAAAGGTTTCCGATGTGTGTGGTATCTGAGTGTGTATATAGTATGCATGGGATGGAGTGGTTTACGAAGCTGGATCTGGTACGGGGGTATTACCAGATGCCCATTGCTGAGGAGAGCCGGCCAGTAACTGCCTTCTCTTCCTCAAAGAGGCATTACCAGTTCCGGAACCTCAGCTTTGGGTTGGCTAATGCTCCCGGAGCCTTCCAGCGGGCAATGAATGTTGTGTTGAGTAAGTTTGCGAGTAAGAATGTGATTGCGTTTATAGATGATATTTTGATTATGACTGAGACTTTTGAGGAGCATATGAGATTGGTGAATGATGTGTTGAGAACGTTGGAGAGTGTTGGTGTGAAGGTGAAAGTGGCGAAGTGTGAATGGTTTGCGAAAGAAGTGGAATTCCTTGGGCATATGGTGAGTGAGAATGGATTGCGTAAATCATCGAAGTATGTTGAGAAGGTGCGAATGTTTCCTAAACCGGTGACTGTGAAGCAACTGAAGTCATTTTTGGGTTTGATTGAGTTCCAGCGAAAGTTTATACGTGATTGTTCTGGTGTGAGTAAGCCTCTGACTGAGTGGATGGGTAAGAAAGGTAGTACGGTTGTCAAGTGGAATGATAAGATGAATGAGGCGTATGAGAGACTGAAGGAGGCAGCGGCTGAAGATGTTGAATTAGCTTACCCAGATTATAGTGTAAATGCTAAAATGCTTGAATTGTATACAGATGCGAGTGGGTATTGTATGGGAGGTTTTCTGATGCAAGAGCAGCGTTTGAATGGAGAGAATGTCAGGCGAATAATTGGGTATGTATCCAAGGCTATGAATGTTGCAGAACGAAAGTATTCGACTGTGGAACGAGAGCTGGCTGCGATAAGATATTGTTTGAAAGTGTTGCGTCCATTTTTGTATGGTGTGAGGTTTGTGATAAAAACCGATCATCAACCTCTTGTGTATCTGCAGCGTATGAAGTGGGCTGATAGTAGGATTGCAAGGACTTTGGAAGATTTGAGTGACTTTGACTATGTGATTGAGTATGTGCCTGGTGAACGGAATGGAGTGGCTGATTTGATGTCAAGGTATCCTGGTACGAATGATGAAAATGTGTGTGGAGTGAGTGATCCTGAGTATTTGCCGAAAGGAATTATGAATGGAAAAGAGAGTAAGGGTGGTGGTGATTCCTTGTTTGAGAGTGTATGGAATGGTTTGCAAGATTTCAAGAGTGATGGAGTAGATGTGAGAGTGCCCGATAGTGTAGATGATTTAAGGAAGGAGGTAATGAATGAAGTGTGTAGTAAGCCTGAAAGCATTGGTATGGCAAAGGTGCGGAACTTCATGAAAGAATTGAGAGCGATGTGTATGCAAGGGGTCCCGCCATTTCAGGAAGTGTTGATTGTAGTGAGTCGTTTGTATGGAGTGATTGTTTATGTGCACTTTGGTGGTGAGAGGCCGATTGTGTACAAGGATGAGAAGATGAAGGGTTTGAATCCTAATGTGGTACATCTGCAATGTTTGAGCGGTGTGCACTACAATTGGGTAATTGAAAAGTGTTCATATATAAGAGAGAAGAATGATTGTCTGGATGAAGATGAGTGTGTGTTGAGTGATGATATGGGAGTTGATGACAGTGTGGATATCAGTGCTGATGTTGGTGTGCTTGTTCCTTCTGTGTATTGCGAACATGGTGGACCTGATATGATGGAAGCGAGAGTGAAAGTTAGTGAAAGGTTGTTCTGTGGTTTGATTGATACTGGAGCTCAAGTGTCTTTAGTGAATGAGAATATTCTGAGTAAGTATGAAGAGTTTAGATGTTGCGAGCATAAACCTGTGAAGTTACGGATAAGTGGATTAGGGAATGGCACGATAGTGGCATGGGAACAGGTTAGTTTGAAAGTGAGTTTGGGTAATGGTGTGAATGTGAAGCATGACTTTGTGATTCTGAAAGGTGAGCAAATGCCTTGTTGTTTCTTGCTTGGTGTAGACTTTATGAGATTGAATGATTTGTCTTTGGATGCTGATAAGGATCGTCTTATGAAAGGTGAATGTGAGGTGATGAGGTTGAATGAGTGTGCAAAGAATGTTGTCAAGTTTTGCGGTATGATTGAGTTGGTCATGGATGATGAGAATGAGATTTTAAGTGATGATGATATTCTAGAGATGCAAGAGATGTGTCCTTTTGTTAGTGAGTTGAAGAGGTGTGTAATGATGCGTGTTGATTTGAATGAATAGCCAGAGTGTTTAAGTGATTTTAAAAGGTATGCTAAGGATTTTGTTGTTTGTATGGATGTTGTATATTTTGTAAGGCATGTGAAGGGTGGTGATGATATGTATGTACCTGTGATGTCCTTAGTTGGTATGATTGGTCTGGTGAAGGTTGTGCATGATAATTATGGGCATATGGGTAAGTTTAAGCTGTGGGAGTGTATGAAGGAGCATGTGTTCCACCCGTTTCTGAGAACTGTTGTGAATGATGTTGCAACTACGTGTGAAAGGTGTCAGAAGCGAAAGGTGCAAGGTGTGCAAGTGAAACCACCGATGTTGAAAGTTGATGCGAAAGAACCGTTTGAATTGGTAGTGATTGATTTTGTGTCTTTGCCGAGTACGAGTGCTGGGAATGTTGGTATGGTTGTGATGGTTGACCATAAAAGTAAGTTTGTGTATGCAGCGCCTGTGAGAAATAAAAGGAGTGTGACTGTTGCGCGTGTGGTTGAGCAGTTGTTTTTTCCTATGTGTGTATGGAAGCCTAGAAGATGTCTGAGTGATAATGGGCTTGAATCTGTAGGGGAAGTGTTTGAACAAATGTTGAGAGAGAATGGTGTGGAGCATGTGAGAACAACTCCGTATGTACCGTCTTCAAATGGATTGGCTGAACGGACTATAAGAACCTTGTGTGAGATGTTGAGAATGATGAGTACGACAGTGAACGACTGGGATGTGTGTCTGGGGAGAGTGTTGTGGGCGTATAATTCAACTGTGCATAGTGCAACTGGAATGTCCCCATGTCAGTTTGTGATGAATTTTGAAAGGCGAGTGAAAGATAGGTTTCGTTTGAGTGAAAGTGAGCAGAGTGTATGGCGTGAGGCGCATGAAAGGTTCCGTTCATTTGAATTAGGTACAAAAGTATTGAAGGTGAAAGAAGTGAAGGGTAGGTTGAATGTATCAAAGATGAGTGAGAAGTTTGATGGACCTTATAGAGTTGTGAGAGTTTGGGAAAATGGGGTAACGTATGTTTTGGAGAGTTTGAATGACGGCATGACTGAGAGAGTGCGGGCTCATCAGAGTCAGTTAAGGAGATGGAGAGAACCCCCTGACTACCTGGTGAGCCATCCAGTGTATGAACTGTGTAGAGAGAGAGGTAAAGTGCATGATGATGAGATTGAATGTGATAGTATGGATCTGTCTGGGAAAGAGCTAGTCTTAGTCTCGAGGAGTAGAAAGCGTAAAAAGAAGGGTGAAAGCAAGAATGCAAGTACGAATGAAAGTAATTCTGAGCAGAGTGTTTCTGGTATGGGGGATCTTGAAAGGGAGATTGAGTTTTTGCGTAAACAGGTGAGTGATTTGGCTGGTATAAGTAGACGAGTGAGTGAGCTGCCTGTGCCTGATTTTTCTGGTTTTGGGAACAGTATGAATGATAGTGTGTTTGGGCAGAATGAACCTAGTGTGGCTGATTTTTCGGGTTTTATGAATGGTAATAGTAGGGGTGAGTTTGATGTAGTGAATGATGAAGTGGCTGATTTTTCAGGTTTCTGGTGGGAACCAGTCGAAGGGGTTTCTGGTATGCCTGTTGAGAATACAGGGGATGTGAATGACCTGTCTGTTTCGCAAGAATGTACCTTGAGTTGGATGAGAGCTGTGAGTGAGGAGCTGATGAATGGGGGTATGAAGAGTGAGGGTTCTGAACGGAAGAGTATGAAAGAATTCTGTCGTGAGATGGGAGAACTGGTAATGAGGGCTAAGAGTATGGTTGATGAGATGATAAATAGTGACGATGAGACTGACAGAACGACTGACAAACAACCCCGACTAATTGCTACGCGTAGCCAGGGACCAGTAGACGAGTGTGAATGGGTGCAGAAGGGTGCGATTGAGCACAAGTGGTACCGTGAAGAGTGATTGAAAGGGTTTAGTGAGTGGCTGGTCGAATGGCTTAAGGAAGGAGGGGTGTGGTGGGGCGAATGTGAGTGTGTGTAAAAGGGCCATTCTCCCACCCCTTTTCTCAGTACCCTCTCCCTCCCTCTGTAAGAATGTGTGTGAATGGGAATGGGTTTGTTTTTTTTGTTTATTTTATGTATAAAAATGATTACCATGTTTTTTTTCTTTCTTTCCAGGCCTCATATTCTGGAAAGATAGGACTTAGTTTCGTATATCCTTATATTACAAACAAAGCGTTATATCCTGGAAAGCTATATTATCATTAATAAATAAAGGCCATTAGTATAGCTTAATGAAGGAGCTCTTATAATAGCCACGTAAGCTTTTTTTAAAGTCATTATCTTCCATCAAGCGCAGAGGCGCCACACTTGTAAGTCCTAGGCATTTTGCTCGCTCGAGTGGCAGGTGGCTGGACATCTTCCCATCCTCTTTGTATAAAGTGAGGCCTTGATTGTTGTGTATATATTGACTGTTGTAGTCAGGATTTTTTTGGGGGGGTTGTTTGATTTTTATGTTTATTAGGATAGATTAAATAGTATTTATATATATAGGATTTTCTTTTTGTATCCATTGGTGAAAAGTAAGATCTCCAATATAATCGCCCCCTCTCTATTGTAGATATTTTGTAAATTTTTTTTGTAAGTAAAGGGACTGTATATACAATCTGTTTCATTCTCCTTCGATTTCTCACGTCCGGATAGTGTAGGAAGCGGGTTGGATCGATTGGGGGTTAGTTTAGATTTTCGGCCCGCTACAACGCCTCTTTCCCTATTTACCGAAGTCCTTTTATTCCTCCCTTTTCTATATATTCTGGAACTGTGATTCTCCCTTCTTCTCCCCCTCAACATAGTGCCTCCTCTCTCTTCAATAAAAATCTGTTGCATAACTAGTATAGCATTCCGCTTTCTCATTCTCTCTAAGATCCTCAAATACTTTCTTCGAAATTTCTTTTACTGTTTCATAATCTAATTTATTAGTCCCACCAGCTGGCAACACCGTCTATTTCTCACTTTCAGTTATATTTACCTGCTCCAACACAGGAAATCCTCTAGCTTTCCACTTAAGCATAGATTTTCTCAGTGTCTTTTTATATTCTGACTCTAACTTTTCATATGTAACCAAGAAGTAACTCATCTTCTCTCTTTACTTTTGCTTAATCCTAAAATAATCTTTCATTTTTGCGTAGTTTTCCGTTAACTCAATCAATAAGAATACATGATCTAATTTCTTCATTATTACATCTTCATCCCTAGAACACCTCAGCTCTGTTCTATCTAAGCCTCTAAACATACAAAGGCTTTTTGTCAAACTCATGTTTATTTCCAAATCTGTATATTTCATCTCTACTTATACATATCCACCAGTCTTCAATCTGATCCTTTACACATATATGTTCTGATTTTTCTCCTACAAATGTTGGAAATACTCTCTTTCTTTCCAATTCAAATTAGCACCTATCTCTTCTTAAAAATCTACTTTCGGCATGTTATTTCTCGCCATTTTTCTCATAACCACTTAACTAAACATAAGAACTCACCTGTCCTTTTATCCTTCACTTTTTTATTCTTTTTAGTAGACCACCTTTATTCTTATTTCGCCTTATTTAATTTCTGTAAAGGACCCTTTTTCCAACTTAATCCCTCTCCCATTATTCCTTACCACCATCACAACCTGAAACAAAGGAAAAATGAAAGAATCAATCAATATTTCTCAAGCGCTTCAACAGAGCCGTAACCTGAATATTATTAATGGATATTTGTAGCGCTAAAATTTAATCTACATAATGGATAAACAAATTCCACGAGGCTTTGATTCCGCTGATTAAATTGCTGTGGGAATTATTTAGTTATGATTATGGGCGTCTATGTGTCAGGCTATTTATCTCTGGATGCAAGTAAGGTTTAATGATGTTAGCCTCTTGGGAATAGATCTGATCATGCGGACATTAAACACAACATCCAATCATAAAATGAAGCGAGTGGAAACACATGCGGATGAAGGCCGGCTAGAGGGAAGAATCCACTTTATTTAATACCCGTTTATCTTTGTTCTTAACTTATACTTGTTTTCTCCCCTTCAGAAACAGTTATGTAATAATCTATAATATATATATATATATATATATGAATGCAATATCCCGCAGGAAAAAATGAAAAGATGTTTCCAAGTGATAATTTTAACCTTTCCCCCGGTTTATATAAAATAGATGCTATAATTAAAAGATTAATACTCGAAGAAATTAGTTTTGTCTTTCGTTCCTAGTTTTTTTTTATATACTTTCTTTAGTTATGTGGCCCCTATTTTATTTTAATTTTTTATTATTATTTTTTTTTTTTAATTGTCACTGCTCTGTTTTGTGCATTGTATTTCACCCCCCTTTTGCTCATCGTGTCTTATAATCTCCCTCGTTAGGCTATCTCCATTTCTTGTAATTCTTAATGTGTATTTTTACCTTCCCCCTTCCCTCTTCCTCATTGGTGATTTATTGTTTTTGAGGCGGTCTTTCATACTTCTCTTTCGTATATATACCTCTAATATAATACTATTTTTTGTAGTTATCCTTGATGAGGAACTTAATAAAGTTCGAAAGTACTTGGAAACACCTTTTCATTTTTTCCTGCGGCATATTGCATTCATTTGCTACCCTCACGTGATACTTTGTGAGTTTTTCATTTCAAATATATATATATATATATATATATATATATATATATATATATATATATATATATATATATATATATATAATATTCTTTTAACCTGTTGGGATCGAATATCTCTTATAAGATACATGTCTAAAATACAATTAAATCGCCAAAATATTAATTGCATACAGCATATACCCTAACAGACGTCCAAAAACTACAGTCAAACACAATTCATAATTTTTGGATATGTGGAAAAAATTAGGATTTGAGAGAGTTAGTGCTCACTCCTGTGTATGTTATTCCTATATATATATAGAGACGAAATTTCAAGGAACTCATATTATTAATAATTTGGATGGATTTTCAAGTAACATCCACCCATAACATACTGAAAAGAAAAGAACTTCTCAAATTTCGACAATAATAGAGAGAGTCCCACCCAAAAAATGAGGGTCGCCAAATTGAACGCTGAAAAAATGATTAGCCACTATTTGACAAAACAAATTATTAAAAAATACGATGAAAATAAAGATTTGCAACAATTTCAAGAAAGTTATTCGCTCCTTTTCCTGAGTAGCCTAAGCCATTCTTTATGAGATTCCTCGATATATTTGCCTGAAGCTCTCCTCAAAAACATTCCCTTGGACACAAAATCGTTATCATTTTGATAATAAAAATAAATTATAATGGATATATATATATATATATATATATATATATATATATATATATAGTACTTTCGTTATCTTAACAATTTCAATCTCACAATGGCTATTTTAATAGAGAGACACGTTATTTATACAAAGCAATGTTTGCCTATATTATTTTGGGGGGCCTCTGACAACTTTAATTTGAGAAAGAATGATGCTACCGGAAATATCTTTTGAAAAACTGGATGTATAAAGCTAAAAAAATTTTATACCCGCAAGGTGGGGAAAACGGAATATTTACAAACCATAGGATTTTTGCATTACCATGATAATTTATTGTATATAGTACTAATGTTAAAACAACTCAATATAAGTTTAATTTTTAAATACAATTATACATTAAAAAATGTTAATAAAACACAGCCTGTCGTAGAATAGGCTCTCAAAGATATACCATATATTACTATTCGTTGAGGGAATTATTCTTATATTTCGAGTGCGTGGTAATTTTATTGACCGAGGTTCGTCCAAAAGGGGGTGTGGGGCCTGGAGAGGCTTATTTATTTTCAATATGCTTAAGAAGTGAAACGGGGCACAAGGATAAATAATATGGCTATCATTAATAAAATAGAGTTTTATTAATTAAACTATCAACAACACACAAAGAAAATTTTAACATAAGCGGGGAATGAAAAAGGGTCGTGAGAATATCTGACTAATCTGAGGATTAAGATTTGGAGAGATTTAAAAGGGTAAACAAACAAAAAATAAATGGGGAAATGGTTTGCTAAACCATATAAAGCACAGGGTTCCTTGGAAAAAAAGGTAAATGATTGAAGATAATGCTCAGCTTACGTAATTACAAAGTTGTTGGGCAGAGAAAGAGGATGCGAAGGAATCTTCGGTCCACTGGCGATTTCCAGCAGAAGAGTTCTTCGGGGGGTGTCCCTAACGAGGGGGAAGGACTGTTTTCGAGAAGTGAGAGCGAAGTGGGGACTCGGAAGTACGAGCCATCCTTGTGACAGCAAATCGGAGATGTTCTAGATGAACAATGGAGGTTATTGTTGAAACCAAGCGTTCTCTTGAAGAACGTTAAAAAGGGGGAATTAGATTATCCTGACGTGATGTCTTGGGACGAGAACCGTTTCTTGACGAACGGGGATGAACAACAATGGCTGTTATAACGTTGTTCTCTTTCTGAACAACAGGAAGGGGGGGGGGGGGGGTGAGAACCGTTTCTGGTCGAACAGGCTCAAAGAACAATGGCTCTTCTCCCTTTGTTCTCTTTCTGAACAACAGGAGGGGGGGGGGAGAACCGTTTCTTGTCGAACAGGCTCAAAGAACAATGGCTGTTCTAACGTTGTTCTCTTTTTGAACAACAGGGGGGCCTTGTTGACTTAACGTTTCGAACGGCACAAACCTTGGCACTCAAGGGATATTGTCTTCTTCTGGACAATAAGGGGTTTCTTAGGCAGAGTTCCTAGGTGCACAAGGGAGACCGAATCGGCTTGATGCCTCGCGAAGATAATCTGGATCTGCTTAAATTGGGAAAAGCTATGGTATAAATAACCGGAGCCATCTCCATGGCGTAGGGGATAATTAAGTTTGGCCTTCGGGGGAATGTCCCAGTGGCGCCTGGGAAAATACCTTATCTGCCCATAAGCCTAATTCAATCTGGCGAGATCGACGTATGGGAGCAAAACGGGAGAGGGAACCTCCTTGATTAAACATTGGCTATGATGGGAGATAACGTGCTTCTGCTTCCTCTCGCAAGCAGGATGCACGTGGGTAAGCATGTGGATAAGCATGGTTAACATGTGATAGAGGCTGAATTAAAGCAGCCTCAGACCGTTCTATCACACAGCCTAAGGGATGATAATACTGTAATATATAGTATACCTTGTTTGGATTGTAATTTATGCTATTTAGGTTAAGCTTCTAAAATTATCTCGATATGAGTTAAGCAACATCAAAATGCCGTATTTTTGTTCTCTTTCTGAACAACAGGGGAGGGGTGAGAACAGTTTCTTGTCGAATAGGCTCAAAGAACAATGGCTGTTCTAACGTTGTTCTCTTTTTGAACAACAAGGGGGCCTTGTTGACTTGGCGTCTCGAACGGCACAAACCTTGGCACTCAAAGGATATTGTCTTCTTCTGAAAAATAAGGGGTTTCTTGGCAGAGTTCCTAGGTGCACAAGAGAGACCGAATCGGCTTGATGCCTCGCGAAGATAATCTGGATCTGCTTAAATTGGGAAAAGCTATAATATAAATAACCGGAGCCATCTCCATGGCGTAGGGGATAATTAAGTTTGGCCTTTGGGGGAATGTCCCTGTGGCGCCTGGGAAAATACCTTATCTGCCCATAAGCCTAATTCAATCTGGCAAGATCGACGTATGGGAGCAAAACGAGGGAGTGAACCTCCTTGATTAAACATTGGCTATGATGAACATAATATCTATATCATCTATAATAGGCTACACGTCAACACACCAATTGCCGATTAGTATTTTTATCGCGACTCTATTTGATTAGCGTTAAACTTTAAATTAACGTACGCTCGTCTACAGGCAAATATGACCGAGGTTCACGAACAATGGTTTCTACTCCCCTTAAAAGGTGAGACGTACTAAACTTCTACTATCGCAATATAAATATAAATGTTCTTACTAACTTACATGACAGGAAGTATTAGGGATTGCCAGATGTCGCCGGAGGGCTTATCTATCACTTTGGAGTGTGGTCTTGGCTGATCCTTGAATCTCTTTTAGGTAGTATGTCGGGAGAGAGATGAGACGATAAATTGTCTAATTAAAGAACGGGACCTCGTTGGGGCTGGGTTCTTGTCCTCACACTCTTACGGAGCTTGGGATGTGAGAGGCACTGGAGTGTGAGCGGGTTTACTTTCCTTCAGTCAGACTTCTTCTCAATCTGTAAAGGATTCTTCGATATGGCGCCGATAAAAAGCTAGACTATTTAGGTTAATACGGCCCGGAAAGGGGGGATCGATTCTCTCAAACTGATCCTATCGTTTCTCACGGAAATAGTCTTGTATTGCTGAAGGATCGATCTTCACGAACTGAACTTTCTTCTCTCTTATCGAATTCTAATCTTCTTGTCTGGCTGAAGGATTGATCTTCACGAACTAATTCTTCTACTTTCGTATCGACTTCTAATCTTCACTCTTTCTCTGTGGGGCTTAATTATAGGCGGATCAAAGCCCCATCTAAAGGGGGAAGTGACCAGACCACAGGAGGGGGTGTGGACGTGAACTGTGAGTTCGCATCTGGGGAAAGCGAGAATTGCAGAGTCGGCTTGCTAATTAGAGGCTCGCACCTGCACCGCTACTTGGCGTGCCTTTTGACTAGCACCGCTTTTTTTTCATAACCACGGGTTTATGGGTCTTGTAGGTAATTGGATCGTCTGAGCGTCGTTTAAGGGCCTTATGTGTTCGCCTTAAAACAGATTTTATCTCCAACTACCCAAAGCGAGGAGAAATCAAATAGGTTAGGCATTTAAGGTTATTCGCTGGCTACCGCTCCCATGCTTTTCCTCATAAGGGGGGCTTTAATGTACCTATTATACTCCGGGATGCTTAATTCAGCCATTTCTCCACCATAATATTAACGTAAATATTTATTCATAATATGGTCAATTCAATATTTTGTATTAAATAGGATATATATATATATATATATATATATATATATATATATATATATATATATATAAGTAATGAAATTTCTACATGAGTACATAAGACAAAAAACGGCAGATATTTTTTGATACAAGAAAAACTAACATTGGAAGACAGTAATATAAACAAGAGTGAATAAATGCAATCCATTCTAAGAACGCGACATAATAATAATAATAATAATAATAATAATAATAATAATACTAATAATAAGTCTTTTGTAATGAGCTCTTCAAGGCCTGAAGCATTCCCAGAGCAAACGTTGTGCTGAGATGAGAATGGAAATTCAATGGAAATTCAAGAGGAGGGAGAAGGCAATACTGAAAAGATGCGTTTTCAGGAGACGCTTATATGTGGTAAGAGAGGGAGTAAACCTGATTTCAGCAGGAAGAGCATTCCACAACTTAGGGGCGCAGATTGAAAAGGAGCAGTCCCCCATTGAGGAGAGGAATAAACGAGGAATATTCAAAAGAGGTGCATGTGATGACCGAAGGGCCCGAGGGACATGGCGTGGCGAGAGTGCAAAAGAGAGGTAAGATGGGGCCTTGTGGTTTAGGGCCTTAAATGGGAAGAGAAGTATCTTGAAGTGTGTACGGAATCTGACAGGGAGCCAGTGCAGTTCATGCAGCAAGGGTTTCGAGGAAGAGAAGCGAGGGCGACGGAGGAGAAACCGGGTGGCATAGTTCTGTACAATTTAAAGGGGGCGGATTCAAAAGCAAGGAGAGTTACAGTAGTCAAGGCGTGAGGTGATGAAGGCATGAACAGCAGTCTCAAGACTTTGTCGATCAAAGTAAGAGCGAATGCGAGAGAAGTTACGAAAGAAACATAGAGAGGATTTGCTGACATTGCGGATATGAGTCTTAAAGGAGAGATGCTCATCATAAACAACACCCCGATTCCTAACGCAGTCAGAGAAAATGATAGTATTACCGCCAAGATTAAGTGAGGAAAGGAGAGATTTAGATTTTTTGACAAGAGCAGGAGTGCAGTCGAAGAAGACCTCAGTTTTGGAGTGATTAAGCCTTAGAAAATTGGTAGAGAGCCGGTCAGAAAGGGAGGAGCAGGCAGCCAGGAGGACAGTGATAGAGTAAGCAAAAGACATGGGGGATGAGTAAACGAAAATTTGAGTGTTATCAACATAGAGGTGGCAGGATAGACCGAGAATACGGAGAAGGAAACTAAGAGGGAGAAGGTAGATACGAAATAGTAGAGGACCAAGGACAGAGCCTTGTGGCACTCCAAAGCGAATGGGGGTAGAGTCGGATGAAATGTCGTCAATCACAACGGATTTGGTAAGAGGCGAGAGGTAAGAGCGGAACCAGTCAAGCACGGTGCCTGATATGCCAAGGAATGAGTGGAGACGATCAAGAAGGATGGTATGGTCAATAGTATCGAAGGCAGAGGAAAGTCGAGTAGAACGAGGATGGAGGCACAACCCCTGTCCGCGGCTCTTCGTAAGTAATCGGACACATTAAGGACGGGCGGTTTCTGTGGAGTGACCTGACTTCAAACCAGATTGAAAGGTTTCATCAATGTTACAGGCCACCATGTGATAGTTTATGTGTGAAGCAACTACTCTCTCCAGAACCTTAGAGAGGAAAGGAAGTTGCGAAATCGGGCGATAATTAGAAGGGTCAGTGGGTGATTTAAGCACTGCATAGACCAGAGGGGTGATCAAGAGAAACTAAGTTCAATGAATTTACCGCAGATTGGAAGTATCAGAGGACAAACAGAAGGGAGTAAATACAATGGTTATTGGACGCAGGGAAATGAAAAAACAGGGACAGGTAGGGATTTTTCACATTTTGCGCGCTTAATTGATAAAATAGACGACGCAAATAAATAAAGGAGATCTTTTGGTAGCAATAACTTTATCAAGGGAAAATAGAGTTATCTTGGCAAAACGAATGCGCGACATTAAGCGGGATTTCGTAGTTAGCCCGTGGAATAATCGGAGGACGAAAGACTATGTATGACCTCAGAAGTTGACTGACTACAGAAAACAGTCTTTACTTATATTTTGTAAGAAGGAACATGATAAGTAGCAACAAATCAGAGATCACAAAGTTCCACAGTTGAAAACAGCCCATTATATATATATATATATATATATATATATATATATATATATGTGTGTGTGTGTGTGTGTGTGTGTGTGTGTGTGTGTTTGACAACCTTAGAATACTGTCGTCAATATGGCTTTGATGGCATTAGGTTTAGAATCTAGAGGCATATTTTTGATTGCTTATTCTTCTCTAGTATGAATTCCTCGAAGTTAATTGGAGATATTCTTTCTCCCCACAAGAGTAAACAACATGAGTCCCTTAAAGGACATAGAAGAGCGAGCTTAATTTCGCTAAGGATAATATTCCTCTGATTAGATTTGCGTGGAAGCAAACTTTATTTTTTTCAAAGTTAAACCTCGAAAAACAATATCTAGGTATCTGAAATATGCTCTACTATGGTAGGTCTCCTCTGCCAGTAAATTGGATTGGAAATTTACTACTTCCACTTCAACATTACAACTTGAAACTTGTTTCCTTAAAGTGCTATTTTATATTTTGGAATAATTTAATCCACAAGTAAAAGCATATTTAGATTCTAAGCAAACGGGAAACAAATGCCATATTTCTCCCATCACCAAAACAAGAGATCTTTTCTCCTTCTATTATTATTATTTTCTTATTAGCGTTTAAATTTATATCCCTTATCTAATAGAAAAATATTTTTGGTGTTAATAATATACAGAAAAACAAAGAACCAACTAGAGCAAATAACATTACCAAAACTAGGAAATTGCTTAACTTAATCTATTCGTTGTGGCTTATATTTATCCCTTTAAAGGAAAAAACTAAAGACAAATTAGATTATGTAAAAATAATGAAAAGGTGGAAATATTATATTATTTGTGACAAAAATTGGTACTATGGGGATTGAAGGAAGGAAGTTTAATGTGTATAGTATATTAAATTAAAAAGATCTTCATTATAGGGGTCAAAGTGACGAGTTATCATGGATGAGCATCATTAAATGAGTTATTAATTCTCAAATACAATTATGAGTTAACAAAAACTGCAGTTATAAAAAGTGGGAGCTCACCAAATCCTCAATCTCTACAAAATCTTAATAGAACTATGCTTTTTATATCACTGCATTGATTTAAATCAGGTTTCTAGGCAGTCAGGTTTATCGAATCAAAATTTTCACTTCCCACTCATTGATTCACGCAATTTGCCTCGAAGACGGAGAAATGTTCCGCATGAATACAGGCTGACGAATTCCCAATTCTAGAAGAGAAACAAACACTTAATCTTGAATCGAATTCTTGTATACTGCAGTGTGTAGCTTACTGCATATCTTTTGAAGCTTTCAGACTCAAGCACTTGAAATTTTAGACACACGCCCATTACATGTACGACAGAGTACATGTTGCTTTTCATCAGATTCGTTAAAATTTAATTTGCTTTCGTCGCTGCCAATTAGTTTCACCTTTATCAGTTCTACAAGGCTTTTTGGGTATGGAAAACGAATCCAAAGGAATTATGCTTTTTAGCTAGGAGTGCTTTCTTTGTTTGGGAGCGTCCAATGAGTTCCATCTCTTTCTCGTGACGTGAGAGGGTACAGTGTTTCGCATCTATGGTCAGGTTCTCTGTTATTTAACTGGAAATACAAGCTGCTGACTGTACACAATATGTCCCTGATTGGCATCAATCACATCGTGTATATTCTCATGGACTTGATTTTTGAATGCGACTTAATATATTCAGCTGAGTGAAAAATCCAGTATCCTCATGGAGCTTTATTATGAATGAACCATACTTTTTGACCCAAGCGAGTGATATAGTCGCTTCATTGCCCTGGCATGACCAAAATAGAATATGCGTACGTAGGCTATACAAAGATCTCCTGAAAAATTCGAAAAAAACCAGTAACAAGGTCATAACATATGAGTGTCTTACGACACATCTAAGTGAAATTACTACTCAATGTAAAAGGAATTAGAGTATATTGTTTAATTCACCAAAATATTTTTTTTTTTTTAACCAAGTATCTATTTGGTTATTGCATACTTCTCTATTTAAAACCATCTAGAGATAACGAAATACATTCTTCTTAATCAGAAATGGAATTTAATTTATCTTATAAAAATTTACTTTCCATCTGCCTGAGGTAATACTTTACTTGATTAATCAGAGAAGAGATCTATTCCTAATGAAAATATAACCATAAATGAACAAGTTTTCCTTGAAAAGGAATATTTAAAAATATGCAATTTAGGGTACATGAGGCTGAACAAGATTGGCTTCAAATTTTGAAAGGCAGATAACAGGGAAACTAATAAAAGTTTGTCACTTTTTAGGGGGAGATATAAAAAGAAATCAAGGCATTAATGTTGACAATATTATAATAAAGAGAATTCGAAAAACCTTTCAACAGAAGTTGGTATAATGTTAAATCTGATTATTATGTGACATCTCTCAAGCTTATTTGGAATAATTTCAAGGAAAAATGTGCTACCTACCTATAAAATCGCAGAGAAAATCTTGAACTATTTAAAAGAAAAACCCTTACAAAAATTAAATTTTCTCAAGGCCTCCGAAGTAACTACACTAACTCTCATTTCATATAGTGTAAGAAATCATATCTGTATTGTTCCTCCTACAGTGCACCTTGATTTCAGATGCACTGTGAAAATTATTCTCAAAGGATTCTCTATATGAGTCTGTAGTACATCAAGCTAAAGCGAGAGGTGAATTTCTATACCGGATAACAACTTAAATGTCCAAAAAATCAGCCAAAATTCTTGCCGATATTTATCATCTAAAAAGAAGTTTCTAAATTTAGAATTAACTGAAGTAAATACATTCGAATGTTTAGTGAAAAATCTCACTGGAAATTCATCACTTACAATAAATAAATCAACTAAGTTGCTAAAGAAGTAAAAAGCATTAGACTTACATTGGATACACCAAATACACAAATACTACTATGGATATGCTAGCAACCTTCCCAAAACCTGTGTTAGACGTCCTTTATAATTTTTAGAAAATATTACAAGTTTAAATATTAATCAATGATTATATTGAGTTAATTGACGCATCTTTATCCATAGAGAAATTTTAAATAACGAGAGAGAATCTCCATAAGGTGTCGCAGCCATCGTTAACAAAGAATGGTGAAAGACGGTGGATATGGTGGAAGTTTCTCTTCTTTCTGTCGATAAGCGAGTTCCTAAAACGCTGCGATGGATGTGCAGTGTTTTTTCTAATTTATCAGTGGCACTTTAGCAGGAGAGTTCCGCGAATCTTGGTAGGATTGGCTTTAGATGGAAATTATTTCAAATACCATCTCTTTAGGAGACGAATATGACGTACGCTCTATGTTTGTAGCTTTAGGGAGTTATATATGAATTAAGTTAGCATAGACTTAAATTAGTGCAATTTAGTAATGAAAGTCTATGAACATTTTATACAACTCTCTTGAACTGAGCATATCTGCATTCGTCTTGTAGTTCGGCAAATGTACCTCTCATTACTGCTACTGACGTGATATTGCAGTCTTCAAGTGTAGTTGAGCGCATATATACCACAGAGGAAACTCACCTCTCATTGTGGTCTCAATAAGGTTGCTATTAGAAATTATATCTTTGTTTTGCATGGTTCTAGAGAAGATGGTTGAATGATATCGTAAAGATTCTCGGTTGGCTGTGCCTTAGGAATTATCTCTGAAATCTCTGAAAACTAATCGAGAGCAGGATTCCTTACCCTTTTCACGGAGGTTTTATCTTAAAAACGACTCACAAATAATGTAAAGTGTTACCCTCAGTTATTAGGGCAAACCGCTTTCTTCGTACGTCTCATTATACAATAAAAATATTCCTGTCCCTGAAAATTGAAAATTGAACCGATGTCACTTCCAGTTAATTTTTCTCTTGCTCTGGACGACATACACGTTGCGCGCTCTCACTCTACTAATATTTTCAATTTTCAGGGACAGGAATCGGCTTCAAAGAGGAAAGGCCGCTTTGAGTTGCAAGGGGAAGTAAGTGAGGGTTAAAGACTCTATCCAGAACTAGGATTTTAAATGTTTCGGGTAAACGTGCTACTTATCCATTGGTTGGCTGTACACTTTCATATGTATATTATGCAATGTTTCCCACCTGAAGTAGAAAAAGACTTTCGTAAACGTAATTTGAGAAAAACTGACAAAACTAATTATTTGTTCTCATCCTTTTAAAATTAATAATATTAAAAAATGTAAAGAGCTTTTATTCACGGAATGTAAGTGTATCATTTGATGCTGGCGGTGAATTTCTGTTGTGAAATTATCTTGTTTTTACAAATCAAATACATGTATATATGCCAACATCACAAAATATAGTGATTAAAAAAGTTATAAGCTTCCTCTAATCTTCCTTTCTATCACACTTAATATCGTACGCAAATAATAATTATAACAATTAAGATAGCATTTCAATAATAAAATACAATAAAAAAACATCTCTGTCCAACGTCTTCACAATAACCAAGATACAAGGGTGTAAAGAGTGTGAGAAATCCTACATTGCAGAGTCTGGTCACATTAGTAACAGGATTAAAGAACTGATATTAGGAATGATTTCATTAATCTAGCCTTTTTGTACACATCCTCAGCTGTTATCATAAAATTGATTCTAGCCAAGCGAAAATTATAGTAAGTTATATAATATATATAATTTTGGAAATTTTAAAAAATTCTGAAGGAAAATATAAGGTCAACAAATATATTTTTAGCCAATGTCGCTGAATCAGTTTACAAACCACCAAAATCGGCCAATCCATGGGATTAAACGGCACCGCGTATATAATAGAAAATTTTCTGAGCCCTTTGTCCATATGAGCAAGGTAGAAACACAAAAAGATATATTTTTACTTGTCGTGAAGATCCAGGTCAATTAAGAGCCATGAAATAACCTATATGACAATGAGATATATGGTTAATCACACTGGAGATTTCAAATCTGCCCTCGGATTAGCACTGGGTGGCGCCATCTAGTGATAAAAGCCTCATTTAGCGATTCAAAAGTACTTGTACATAAGTAAATTATTTGAACCATGGGAAACCACCATTGCCTTAACAACTTATCATCTTATCACAAAACGCCGCAGGTCTTTGGAAGGACTTTCCTTATTGTTTTATTGAAAGTGGTATTTTTTATTTTGTTCGTTTGTTCTCAACTTTTATAAAGAGTATTCGTACGGAATTTATATTTTAAACAGCTGAAAAGTGCGAAAGCATATCTTAGTTCAGTTCACAAATAAATAAAATTCGTAATATTTTTTTTATAAAAAAATTAATAGAACTAATAAAACATTGCATTTGTTTTTACGATGTTTATATCATAATTTAAAGGTGAAATATAATAGATTTAGATCCCAACCCAAATGTTTTAATATTTACTGCCGTGGAATTGTAAGGGCCGAGTGGTGGTGTAAGAACGTAGGTTTGTTACGTACTTGAATAACTCCTTGATTACGATTTCTCTAAGAGTGCTATATTATTTTACGTTATTTAATCTTTGAGGATTTCTAATGCCATGTGCAGCGTTTCGAGGATTGAATTAAATTCTTCAAAAAATATATTTTTTATTTCAACATAAAACAGTGAAATCTAAAAAAACAAACTATACAGCTATGAATCAACGAGTTTATGTTAGAATTACTAATTTAAACCAAATGAATATAAAGTAATGGTTGACCCCAAACTCACTTCAATATTGGACGCTAATTTACTAACAAAAATAATTGAATTTCTTTACCTTTGAAAAAACCCACACGTGAGTCCGGCTGAATAATAAATGACCTTGGCCTTGGTTTTTATGTAGAGGTAAAAATGTTTTTCCGGTTAGGCGCGTGGGCGTGTTCGCAGACACTCAGTTGTTTGACTGGCGAGGAGACAGGCTTGAAGCAACAGGTGATTTCTGTTAGGGCGAAGGATTTCGTTAAGCACGTTGTCTTAGTCAGATGATTTAGACAACATGACCGTGGAGGTATGCTTTTTACAATTTTCGGGTTAATCTTGGGATGATTCGCACTGGCGAGCGATGAGTAAAATGTGAGTCCTTTGACGACTAGGGTAGGGGTTTAAGGGAGTTCAATTTGGTATTCCTCAATGACGAGCACTATCTCTGGTTTTTGTTGCAAACTGAGATAGGGGGTTTCTCTGACGAGAGATGTATGAGAGTGATCCTCAATACAAAAGGGGCTAATTTTCGGTGTGATCACCAGAAAATTACTCAGCGTGAGCTTCTTCTCTGTTCCTTTCTTTCATTTCCGGGCACTGCCGCCAGATTCGTCGTGTCGCTCTCTAATTCGATCTTTCTATTATCTTCTCCAGTTATCCGCCTATATACTTTACCACCCACTGGGGATAGGGGAAGAAGGGCGGGATGAGGGCCCAGAAATTAAGCCTTGCTCCTCTAACGACTCTTCTCCAAGAGTCTTTCACTTAGCCTTGCAGGCATCTTCTGGTTTTTGGTCACTGCTCCTCTAATTTCGTCTATGACGTAAAATTAGCTCTTAACTCTTAGGGGAAATAGTGCCTGTTTAACCAATGTTATTGTACCTGGTCTCGTTCCCTTCGTATTGTTATGTTCGCTGGCACATAAATCTAATGATTCGTACTTTTCCTGGTCTGAGGAGGCGTCTGGTGACCAGCGGGTCGAGGGGAAAGAGGGGAGGGCTTAAGTAATCAAGTTATACTACCTAACAATAGGATTTTGTGGTGACCGAACAAGGCCTCTGCTATTAGGGTAGGATATCGATCTCCGTACATATAATGACGTCCATCGTTTTTTATTACTCCTACGATTTGGTGTAGGCGTAGTAGAAACCCGATTTTTTATGATATTTTGACTGACTTGCTCAATTCATTTTCAATCAGCTCCTGCATTTAATCACAATTTGGTGCCTTATTTTGATAGACTGAAAGTTTGATTATCAATTACTTCTTCTCAATTGGGTTCAAATCTAGCGAATTGCAAAATTTTCGATGTTCAATGTAAATTTAAAGCATGACGTATTTATTATTTCTGCATCGTGAATAAATAATTATCTTCCCTAAATTCTTCATGAACCTTTAGGAAAAGGTATCGAAGTATCTCGTTTTGATAGCTATTTTGAGTTCATGGCAGTTTTGGGGGGCAAATTTGTTTGTGCTCTAATTTCATTGAATTAAAAAAAGACATTAAACACTAAGAGTGGGGTGATGCTTGGCCGTATGCATGACACAGTATTTGTGAAAGTGCTTCCATTTCCTACTCCGTGCGAGAGGTCTTCCATAACTCCAAACATGCGGAAAAGAGCATCAACAGGGATTATCCTCAGCCAAATTCTTCAACAGACCAGTCTTTTTATTTCTAACAAAAGTAAAGCCAATTTGTAATCTTCTTTTTTCGTGATATTAGACTTCTTCCTATACCTTCACAGCTGCCTCTTTTTAATCCTTAGCAAGCTTGTCATGGTGCCCAACCTAATGTTTGAGCAAAAGATATTTACGTACTTTTGAAGCTCTTTGGCACCAAAAAGACTTCTTCACAGTATTATTATCCATATTTTAAAGTTATTAATAATCCTAAACAGGGTGGGCATTGATTCACTATCCTTACTAATTATCTCCTTGCATTTTTTGCAGACTAATAATGGTTGTACGCTTTGAAAAGTAATCGTATTTCGAATTCATTTTTACCAACAAATACTAAGAAATAGATTATATTTACACAATATAATTTTTTTAGCGCATATTTGTTGACTTTCACACGTTTTTTTGAGTAGCAATGCTCCAGGAACTGAAACCTACCTCGTATAGAAAGATATATTTTGAATCAGCGAAAGAGATCAGTATCTTCTTATATTTTATATAATGAATTTTAATAACCTGCAATAATTTCAATATGGGAATAATCAAACTGATCAATTAAATTTTAAACACGTATGAAAAAATATAAATATATATTAATCTCAAAACCTTTGACAATTACTGTATATTAGAATATTTTTTAAAACCTTTGTCCAAATGAGAGAGTCAAAAAACAAAGAAATATATACTTATTTCGTATTGGTAATTAATTTTCATTTGCTCCCCTTTGCCTAGGAACGATACAGTATGTCCCACTATCTAATATAGCTACATACTCGTACGTAATTGAGTTAGACCAGCAAATCTCGGCCCTTGTCTCAGGCAGGTATGCAGTGAAGGCGAGGGAATAGCCTCCCAAAGTAAGAGTGCAACTTAATTACAGGTTGGCTATTCAAAAGAGGAACTCGTTTGCCAGAATCAACTCAGGAATTATTTAACGAAAGAACATCTACAAAAATAAGCGTAAAATACAAAATAAATGATTAAATATGGTGACAAAAATAATAAGGGAAAATAGCACAAAGGTTAGCGTGACAATGAATATTATAGCAGGCAGGAATTAATGGAAGCTGGGCCTGAGAATTATTAATTAATTCGATGGTTTAAATACGAGGTCTTCTTAGTAATTGAGAGAATGAGGTGACTTACCCGGGTAGGATTCTGGATTACCTCTGATGATTAACGAGAGCGGAAGACCAGTGGCTAGGTCTTCATAGACCGAACTCGTGGTATGAGCGTTCAGGGAACTCCAATGGGTTTGCGATTACTCTGCCTTACGGGGGAGTCAGCGACCACAGTAGAGACTCGTCAAAAGAAGGGCGTAGAATCTCCACGAAGACGGATGAGAAGAGGCAAAGCCCAGGACGTAATAAACTAGTGGTAATAAACTCAAGTTCGACTGGGGTACAGATGCACTTGATCTGGGTGACAAGACTTACTAACTGGAACGCTCTGATGAGAACTATGCACTTCGTCTTAAATAGGGGAGTTGGTCTGGAGGCAAGGGGAGGACGCAAGAAGAGCGTAGTTTCAAGGGATAGCATGGCGTCAGACTATACAAAGAAGGGAGTTGATAAGCGCCACTTTACCGAAGCTACGAGAGGGTTAGTGAGATAATTCTTTCTACCCACAGTAGGGTGAGACGAGGGAAACACAAGTGTCCAGACGGGAAGTCAACATTATGAGAATGGGGGATGTTGGTCATAAATGAAAATAAAGATAGCTGGTGCCAGTCTAGGCCACACGGCGCGGTTAAATTCATACTTCGACACCCTTTATTTACTCTATTCGCACTGGAAACTTTTTATGTAGCTGAAGATGACAAAAGCAGAAATTACTTCTCTTCTCAAATAAATTGGAGTCTTAAATCTTTGTTTATTTTTAGTTACTATCTATAGCGTTAGTATGATATCTGACATATATCTTAAATTCCCTGTTTTCTAGCTAAATTTGACTGATTGCATAACATAAAATGCCGGCAATATCTTAGCCAAAAATAAAGGGAATTTTAAAAATTAAAAAATATCAACTAGAATAAGGCTGGGAGATAACCCTCTATCAAAGTTACTCCCTTAAATTTCAACTGCGCCCTCAGGATGGCTCGTAATTTTGTCGTATGACTTCCTCACTCTGTTACTTGGAAAATCTTCGAAACCTTGATATTTTCCACCAGCTCGATGTAGCACCCACATCAGTTGGTCTTCTTCTCATTTGGCATCACACATACTAATATATGGTATTAAATCTGGGAAATTAGGAGACTAGAAATGAGCGCTGGTGAAGAAAAAATTCTCTCGCAATGACTTATGTCTCTTTCAAGAGGTATAATCTTCCAGCTGCAAACCTCACCAACCAGGATTGACAACAGTCTCTAGCATCCTCACATAACCTTCTGAATTGTTCCTAAGAAGATAGTAAAAAATGTGGGACAGCAGGACGTCACCTTAAATCGAGACAAAACCTATGACCATTACATATAATGGACATTTATCATCATGATATAGGCTAAGTGTCAGAGATAGTTAGCAAGCCATCCTTTGTACTAGGTTTTGTACAAATGATGCTATGGTAATTCTTTTCGTCTGAGAGGAACCAAATCATCTTGTCCTCAACAGGATACCTCAGCTTGTATAGAAGCTTATTTGAAATCGTCAAGTGGTTCTATTAGCCATTGATGTAAAAAATCTCTTTTGTGCGTCTTGTCAGGACGGTTATGGAGTCGGAGTCGGAGTCGAAGTCGTTGAGGCAGAGTGGGAGTCGGAGTCGGCAAAGACCATCTAACTCTGACTCCTCTTTTATCTTATGAAGATAAATAAGTATAGCAAGTTAAGTTTTTTTTTAATTTTCTTATGCTCGAGATTAATAAAACAATATTTCACATTGATATCTAAATTCTATCACTAAATAAATTTTGTATCGTTGTGAGCAAATATCTTAGAGGTGAGGTAAACTCTATGGAAGTCTTCCGGGGAATCTTCCAAAAATCTTTCCTCCTTAGTTGTGTGCAATCAATCGCTAGTCTTCAGGAATGAAACATGTCATATATATATATATATATATATATATATATATATATATATATATATATATATATATATATATATATATATATATATATGCGCGCGTGTATGTTTAAGGGTGTAAGTATGTAGGGGGATGCGTGATCATTAAAATCATTTGTTCTTTCTCTTCCAATGATGAATTAAGTTTTGAAAAATATTTAAATCAGAGAGAACGAGAAAAGACAAAGCGAATGAAAATGAGAGGAATAAACCTTTTGATATAAACTTTGGAAAATCTAAAAAGTAATAATATTCCGCTGTTGAAGAGATACTCAAACATAATCTCTCTTTTCACATACCACTACACGAGCTTATCCAAACCTATCCTGAAGCTATAAAACATGCAGCTATGATAATAACTGCCTTTCCTCCGACGCAAGTCTGTGGTGAAATATTGTATTCTGCTTTGAAATTGATCAAATCAGATCATAGAGCTTTAATTTTTTTTAAGATCTTGCAGAAGCTATTATCGTGGTATAGCCGACTATATAATATAATATCTATTACTTGTATGAAGGGGGATAGCTCAGTATATTAAAGCAAACCGTCCAATGTCTCAACGGTCTGCTTGAGGCACGGGGCCAATAGGGTTGAATAATCAGGTTGAGTCCGAGGTCATCAAGATTTGAATAACGAGTCCTAGAGTGACGTTCAGCTTAAATAAAGATAAACATAAGAAAATATAAATTTTATTTACAAATTAAAAATGATCAAAATGATATAGAGGAAAATTAAAAGTTGGATAATGATTTATCGTTACCGGTGGGAAAGTCTAATTTCTATTAACTAGTTTCGAGCTACCTGCTCAAATCCAAACGGACTCACAAGATTAAACGGGGAAAAAGGGGGCTTACGGATCGGAGGGCGATAAACAGTTCCTTTACCCTTTCTGTCTAGATCGCGGGGGAAACTGCTGGAATTTACTAGCGCGTGCGGGATGTCCTCCACGCTCGACTTGGATCGTACGATGGGAGGCGGGGCATCTGGGCTTGCTTAGCCATCTAACTCTTGGCCGCGTCGGGTGTTGCTAACTACGTGGCTGCCAGCAACGTGCTAAGCATTATAGACAAGAAGAAAAAAGGCTATCATGGTACAGCTATATTATCCCTAAATATAATAATTAAGTATATTTTGAGGGCCTTGCATTTTTGTTGTTTTATATCTTCCTTCAATTTCCCATTCACATGTTGGATGAATTCCTGATTACAAGTAGGGACAGAACACCTGTTGTGTCCATTTTCCTTGCCTTTGCTTTGTATTTTAGGCTGCAGCTGTCTATTACATGTATTACATGCTTTACCCTATTCACACATCTCAGAAAAGCAGTCATAACGTCAGCCTTTTGATATTCGTTGCGAATCAACACGATATAGGTGAATCATTTCCAATATTCGGATGGCTTCCATTCTTCCACGTCAACTATCTTTTCAAACTGAAACTTTCCTCCAAATGTTCTCGAAAATCGTCCATTCTCACCCGAAAACCATATATATATATATATATATATATATATATATATATATATATATATATATATATATATATATATATATATATATATATATATATATATATATATATATATATATATATATATATATATATATATATATATATATATATATATATATATATATATATATATGATGAAAATTAATGCAACAACGCAAGAAAAGATGAGGAATTAAACCACATTCTCCGAAGACAATTTAATTCAGAACAGTTTCGGTGTATCTCACACCCTTTTTCAACTGACACTGGATAGAAAATATAAGAAAAAAATGCATACAAGAATAACAGGTCGTGAAATATCCCCTCTTTTATCAACAATCCTCTACTTGTGGCTAATCTGGGGGGGGGGAGGCCAAAACATATTACAGGGGTGACATTTAACTATTTTATTTATTTGCTTTCTTATTACAGGATTAAAAGAAAATTGACCCTCAGATACATTTAAATTAGGAACTGACGATATTAAGCTCGATTCTACGATTCTTCTCTTAACATAGTTAGCCGATTTAAATACCATTTTACTTCCATTGAAATCGATCGTATGATTCTTGTCTCTAACATTGGCAAAATATTCCACTGCTTTCGCTGCCCACTCTAATATCTCTTTTGTGTTCATACAATCTCTTTTCTACATTTATACCCGTTTCCCCTAAAAAAACTTTATGGCAATCGTTGCATGGTATTGCACACAAGTAGGAGATTGGGGATAAAAGAGGGGATCTTTCACGACCTGACCCCGTGTTATGTATTTAAGCACTTTTCTGAATATTTTCTATCCAGAGTCAGTTGAAAAAGGGTTTGAGATACACCGAAACTGTTCTGAATTAAATTGTCTTCGAAGAATGTGGTTTAATTCCTCATATATATATATTGTAGGGAAATCTATATCCCACCCTCAAAACTGATGCTCTGTTCGGTAAGCGCACCGTCCTGGCATTTTGGCAGCGTAATCCTAATTCTTATTCCCTTTCCTTGCTCCCCTCAGCTCAAGGATAACCAGAAAGGCCTTTTTACCACCACGACATGCACTTATCATCACATTTCGGGTCGGGCGAGCGTAACATTAGTTAAACCCGCTATTTTTCTCCTAAGAGTGGGTATTTAATTTCACTTCATAGATAAAATTAGACGAGCGTCGACCAAATGGCAAGAGTTGCCTTTAGGGCTAAGCGAAATACGCTCGAAGAAGCCCTGTAAGAGGAGGAGCCTTAATTCCCTAGACCTTATCCCCCCCTCCTTCCCCTACGCCCAGTGGGGTGGTGAAGTATATATGCTGATAACTTTAGAAGAACGGGAGGAGATCGAGTTAGTCATCGAGAAAAAGAAGTCCGGCTAGATGTCCGGCAACCGACAAAAGGGACACAGAAGAAGCTCATCCTGAGCCAGTTCCTGGTAGAAACACCGAAAATTAGCATCTTGTTTTAGGAAGATCAAGTTTGTGATCAAGACAACGAAGTCCAGCTAAGAGCCCGACAACCCTACAATAGGAACACATAAGAAGCTCATGCTGATCCAGTTCCTGATGGTCATACAGAAAGTTAAGTTAGCTTATATTAAGAAACAAGCTCAACTATCTCTCGTCAAAGGAACCCCCTATCCAGGTTTACAACAAAACCCAGAGATAGTCCTCGCCATTGAGGAATACCCCAAAGTTAACTTCCTCAAACACTTCCCAGTCGTCAAAGGATTCGCTCGTTTGCTCATTGCTCGTCAGTTCGAATTATTCTAAGATTAACCAGAAGATTGGGACAAGCATAATTTCCCTGTCCCTTTGGTGAAATGATCTTACTAAGGTAACATGCTTACTGCTTTCCTTTGCTCGCACCGAATTCATCTGTAGTTCTTTAATTCTATCTCCGGGCCAGACAAACATCTGCCCGTAAACGACATTCTTGCCTTTACCTAAAAATTGAGGCCAAGTTCAGTCTCCAACCAGATTCTCTTGTGGTTATTTTTTAAGATAAATAAATTCGATTATCTTTTTTTTTGAAGGTCAATTAGCGTTCAATATTAAAGTGAGATTTGGGTTAACCATTACTGTATATTCATTTGTGTAATTTAGTAAGTCTCATTTAAACTCGTTAAATTCATAACTGTGTAGTTTAATTTGTTAGTTCTCATATTTTGCTATGTTTTAATTAAAGGTTTATTTAATTCAATCCTCAAAACGCTGAGGATGGCACTAAAAACCCCCAATGATTAAAAATAACGTAATAATAATAAAATATAGCACTCTTAGGGAAAACTAGTAGGTAACAAACCTATACGTACTTACCCTACCACTCGGTCCTTGCAATACCCCGATACATATAATAAATAGATATATATATATATATATATATATATATATATATATATATATATATATATATATATATATATATATATCTATATATATATATATATATATATATAAATTTAGTGGTCGGGTAAACTAAATAAACAGTGTTTTATGAAAAATATTCACTTAATTATGAAAGAATAGCGTTAGCTTGTTAAGAAGTTCACCTGCAAAATGGAAAATTCAATTTAAATATTTATTTGTTCTTAAAACCGAGGTTAAAAAGGGAAATATATCAAATTAAAGTGGAGAAATTATCAACTTTTTTTTGGATGCGAGTTTGAAATTCGTTCCTCCGAATTCGTTTCTGGACTTTAGATACGAGTACAATGTGTTTTCTTGAGGTTACTTGAGTCCACTTTTGTTTTGGTTGAAAAACCCTCCTTTCTTTTTATAAGACATCTTACCTACGAACATTTTCGTAAATTTTATGTATTCAATATTTACAGGATCAAATACTTTCTGGGAAATTTCTTATTTTACCTTTCCTCCTATTTAACCCCATTTCTTGAGATTTGTGTTCAATTTAAAAGTGGTTTTGATGGTTGTATATATTTTTGCATTATTTATAATTTTATTTTATAATTTAATTATTTTTAGTAGTATTATACACTTTTTAAATCAATTCCAGCTTCATTATATATTTAGTAAGCCCTTAAGTTATATAACATATATACTGTATAAGTTCGAAGAAAAAGTCATGTTATTTCAAATTTAAAACGGAGTGTATATAAAAATATTGTAACGTGTCGATGGAAGATCCAGGGAATCAACTTCTATCTAGCTGGTGCTAGCTTTACTAGAGATTTTAAGGTGTGGCCCTTCGCAGCCTGAAATGCTGTGGCTTCCGGGATGAGGGAAGCCAATGACTAGCTTCTCCTGCTTCCTCCGAGGCGAATCCTTGGGATATCATTACCCCTTTGCTGCCATAAGACATTCAAGACCATTCTGGTCAAGGATAAAACCCTTCATTAGCTACCAGTCTCAACAGTCGGTATCATCCGGACACCCCGTGCAAACTTGCTAAACTAATTTCCCCTGACATCCGCCGTTTAAGCCATAGGAAATGACAACGGTATTTTACGCTGAAATACAAAATGTAACCTGACCTTTACAGAATGGTCATTCCCATACCACACCTGATCTTCGGCACCCTCGAGTCACGCAACTAGCTCCATCTCAAAGCTACTTTCCTCAGGGAAATCCACCTTGGGAGCGATGCAGGGTTCAAACCACTGCTATCCATCCAGGCTCCAGATACTGGACTTAAATTCCTCGTTGACAAAGGTTATACTATCTCCATTCCTCTGGCTTCGTCATAGGACATGAGTCGACCTTCGAGAGTCTATACGGTGAAAAATATTTTAACTCAGCCTTTTAGTTCTATTCTAAAAAGTTATTTTGATCACTCTCTCCTTCACGGTCTTCCCCGTGGTTGTTCTCAGTTGCTGACATCTCTCTCCACATTTTGGGGCTGACCTTCTGTAAATGGCAAAAATCTCGGAATTAGGCCAATCAAAAACAATCAATCAATCAACCTCTTGCAAAACATCTCGCTTATCCTTGATTTAAAAGTGCGTGCTGTCACGGATCTAGTGACCGGAAGTCTTATTCATGGCACCCTCTTCCTCTCACGCCCCATGGTTTCCTCCTTCTGTGCGTGTTCAAGGAATTGACTTACCAAGTTCCACAGAATTACACTAAATTACTCGCAACTTTCCTAAACCTTTCCTCACTGTGGCTGTGCATCCAGCACGGTCGCACTTTCCTTGGACCAATCTCAAAGCGGTGAAGGTAGAGAGATCCAGAATAGAGAAGTAAACAATAATTCGGAAACCATGATCTTACTCGGCACCTTCCTTACTTCTGGTTTCTAAGAAAGTCACACATTGGCCTCTATGACACCTATAGGCCAGTGTGTGATATCCATGCCTTAAACACAGCCAACAAGGCTGATACCAATCCAATTCCTTTTGTCTTGGAATTTACTGCTCAAATCTCGAATTGCACGTTTATTTTCCAAAGTCTGCCTGCTAAAATCCTTTAATAAAATTTTTGTGGACTCTAAATGCAAATCTTTCACAATAAATAAACGGTTCTGATACATTAACCTTAAGTTGTGATATTTATATATAAATGTGTACAATATTGATCAGAATGATATTATATTGGCCTATAAGCAAAAAAAACTAGTAGATTTTATTCAATAGATTTCGATTGAAGAAGAAATTGAGCTTATGGCTAGCGAAAACGGTGAGTTATCAATTTATTACGATCACTAAATTCATTAGAGAATTTGATAAAAACACGTACGAGAAATATTATCCGACAATTTTCCACACCGTTCGGGAAATGGTGATGAGCTTTCGTGAAAACATCCAAAAAGCTAAATAATTATTTCAAAGACAGCTAAATAAAGGTGTTTGCTTTTCCATAAATGTAGATGAATATATTTCAATACAAAATTTAAAATAACTTGATATAGATGTTTACTCTGAGATACAACATTGTTTTCTTTGATTAAATAAAATATTTGGATATTTAGATAGCACATAGTATGTATGAAATAATTACCAAAAGACAAAATGAATTTGGTTTAGATTTCAATTGACACAGTACTGGATGTATAACAGATGTTGCATCTGTAATAATAAAGTTCTGATAAGAAATTCTCTTTAAGCCCGAACAATGAATAGACCATTATATTTAGCTGAAGGCCACAGAAGTTTTGTACACCTAAATAATATCAAAGTTATTTAAAGAAATGGATTGGAATCAAGAAGGCGAAGACTCTATGCTTTCGTGATGAAAATGATAAGTATTAAGCTTTATATCGTTTGATTGAAGAAAATGTAACCGAATTGCTCGCTATAAAGAAAATTAACAAATGTTCATTTAAAAAGAAAGAAAAATTTGCAATATATTTCGTAAATCGCTTTTAAATATGAAAAATTTAATGATTTTGTTAAAATATAATTTGATCGAAAAGAAATATACCTTGTTCCTTATTCACATACATGATAGAATAGCCTGCATTCAATGGTAGGGCCATTTTCGAAGCTTAAGTGCTGCCTTCCTAAAGCTTTAAATGTAATAGCAGGAACAAAAAAATGATTTCCAAGATTAATGAAGTTTACACAGGGATCTTTATGAAATTTTGTGACATGTGGATTTGTTTGTAAATGAAGTAATATATTTAAAGAGAAATATTTTATAATCATAAGTAAACGACTAATTTTGGACCACTCCTCTCCACCCTTTAGCTATACAAACTAAGACAATATTTGACCCAAGTTAATTATTTTCCATAACTTAAGAAAGAAAAACAACAATATCAGCCCAGTCAAAATACTAATATTTACAGAGAGGGGTTGCCTTTTCCTAATGGTTATATGATTCTTATCTGCGGGATGATAAAAAACGTAATGAACTGTTTGAATCAAAAGTTACCTTTCGAGTTATTAAATTTTGGTAGGGAATCAATTAAATTCAAGTGTTGATAAAGTTAGTCGAGATATAAATAAATTCTCCTTTTTCCCAATTGACGCTATGATTAGTGGAACTCAATTGTTTAAATAAAACCTTAGGCTTCGTATTTAGTCGTTAAAAACAAAATCTTTCGTTTTCATTGAAAGCATCTTATCTCGTAGGCTGTTGAATTTAGGCTCCTGTAGTAAAAGAGGAAACCATAATTAAAATGTATGGAATGAACTAAGACATTTTTGTCTACTCAACAGGATATGGACCGACAGGGTACGCAAAAGACAGATGAGCAAATAAAGAATCATTAAAAATTAATAAAGCAAATATTTTCCTCGTTCCTTTAAATACTTAACTTAGATATACATTAGAGGGATTGTTAGTGTAAATGTTTGAGGAATTTTGAAGGAACAATTTATCAGGTTATTTTTTATTTTTTATTTGAGAGAAAAACAAAAAAAGGATATTCCGCAGAATGTTCATAAGGAAACATCTTAGAATTCATTGGAGTCGGAATAGCAAAGAACTGCGTTTCTTAAGACAAGAATTGGACGCCGCATGGCTTTCTACTCTAAACCTAACACTCTATTGCGGGAATGTCATTTCTAAATGCAATCACCCCAGTTAGCGTGGATGATTTGTTACATTTGAAAACCTTTTTCATCGGCCGGATTTGCTCATGAGGAGGTATATTACGCCTTTTCAGCCCATACTTTGAGACTGAAGATTATGTTTAGCCACCATACGCATTCCAGCCTTCGGATAATTGCGCTAGAAAACTTTAGTTGCTCATGAAAATCAATTAAGTCTACCCACTTAGTCTTCTAAATTTATATCAGTTATTATGACCAATTAATTAACACAGTGACGGAAAAGTTTATCAAATTGATCGACTTTTGACTTATAATCACTAAAATCGGAAGCAAAATGTTGGTAGAGAGAAAACTATAAATAAAATGCTAAAGAAATAAGAAGTGTGAATGTGTGGAAGGTATGCTGCTTCGGATATAACTGCGGACGTTGAGGCAAGGAAGACACGCAAATCTCTGGATATCAGGTGCAGTATAGTTGTTCCTGATAAAACTAAGAATCCTTTGAGGGATAATAAAATTCCACAAACACCACTTAGGTGTAAAAGTTGTTTCATGGAGTGATTTGACAGTGTAATGACACATTTGTTTCATATTCGGCCAAATAAAGGAATGTGAAGATGAGACGGGCGAGGAAGGAAAGCGATTTCTCTATTCTTAATAAAACTACAAACAATGAAAAAAGACAGAATTTGAACAAGTTTAAATAAGACTTTAATATAAGAAAACCAAGACTTTTTCACAAGATTTCATATTTGAGGATTTAATGCAATAATATTTAGAAGATGCCGGGCTAAGAAACGACGATTTTCCTTTAAATATTTGGACAAATGAAATGCAAACACATGTACTAATGTTCCTAAAACATTTACTCGAATCTATAACTACTCTGCACTATCCCACTGACTTCCAAGAATAAAGATAGACATAAGCATGACTACGTCACTTTGATCACAACTTCTTCTTTAGAAAAATCGATTCATTGTCTGTCTCTCTTAAATTATAATTTTCTATTATAACCTTTTTGGTCGCAATAAACTCAATTGAAAAGACTTCTTTAGTGGGTACAATCATTTTTAAAAGTTTTTAGACCAATATATAATTTAAATTTCCCATTCATTTTTCAAATTTTTTCAGGTTTATCATAAAGTCAGTATTTCAAAAATAATAAGAAAAAAATCCATACCTTCGTTGAATACAAAAGCGCGTTCTAGTCATTTCTCGTTTCAAAGGTGAAGCATATGGATACTCTCTATTACTGGAGCTGCTTCTCATCTAAGGAAATTAGAGCATTGACAATTTTACCCAAGAACGTAGCCATGACTCAAAATGCTACCAAAACGACCTTCATCAACACCTTTTCCCCACATTTCAAGATCAATTTGGGGATGATAACTGTAGGCGAAACTTCCTACATATTAAAAGTAATAACAAAGTTCTTGGCTGAAAATAATATCTAACCTTTGGGACTTGGGCATGGACCCAAGAGGGAATTTGTGAGGGATAATAAATGTGGTGATGGATAAACATGAACCATCCAATTGTGAGCAGTTGTTGTATTTATTTAACAAAAAGGAGCAATAGCAGTTAATATATCCTAAAAAAATGGATCTCCAGCCTGTTAAAACGAATTGAGGCAGTCCGAAAAATACAAGATAAATTATCCTAAATATTGACTTCGGTGTAAAATTGAATGTATTCATGAATAAAATGTGTTTGAGCTCTAATTTCTTTGATATTTTACTCTCAATTTATGATACAAATATACAAAAACAAAATGGAACGTATGATTAGTGCTATTAATTTTTATATATGGAAACTATAGTAGTCTTAAAACTTTTGGCCATAACATAGGCTTAAAACATAAAATGATAATTTGTCTATCTGAACTTTAATCTAAATAATTCATTACTAGTAAAGAAAATTAATTATTTTATAGCCATCATATCATGATTATAATGAACGGATTTTTATCTCCTCTGATTCATTTGTTTTCACCAAAAACAAGAAATATTTCTACTCATAGGAATAAGGACGTTAAACCTCTTGAGGATCAAAATTAAAGATACTTAGCAACTGAAATAAACAGCTGGGAGGGAATGGGGCATTTCTGAGTGAAATGAATATTAATTACTTTTATAAACTAAGTGGAATGAATTAAGAACAGACGGAAATTAGTTGTATCTACCGAAGCACAAAAAATGCAAGAAGAAATAACTGCGTTTCTGAAACTACAGAAGAAAGTATTGAGAAAAGTGCTCGTAAAAAAGTAGGCTACAAGATGCCTTTGTGAAAGTTCTTACTTTCATAGATGAGTCTAATTAATAAAACCCTGAAAACAAATGAAGATTAAACCCAATTAGACGTGAGAGTAATGTGTAGGTTGCTCATTAAAGGAGTCTCTGTAATTGGACTTTATTTTATACCTTCGAATTTATGGGGCGTTTGAGTAAGTTAAAAAATACCAAAATTAAGTTTGCTCAATCTATTTAGTTGGTATGTCCGAAATAACTTAGTTGAAATGAATTAATGTTATTATAATAAGGTTACTTAGTTATTTTTCTTAAATATGTCAATATGAAAAGTAAATTAAGGAATTATTGGAAATGTTAGGAAATTATCAGATAAAATTTACAACGTTATCGCTGATGCTCACTATCAAATGAGAATTATGTCTATTAGCCTCATTAAAATTAAAAAGGAAGTCGACTCATAGGAAAATACAATGTAGACAGCCGGACTCAGTAAGAAATATGAGTGAAAGAGAATCGAAATTAAACAGAGATAGAAAAGATATGTGAAACTTGCAAAGGCTTAACATGATTAAAACGCAATTCTTATTCAATTTAAAAGCTGAGTGCTAACTTGGGTAATTTATCAGCTTCTCTTGACGGATTTTCTCTAATGAGTAAATATCTTTAAATATATAAGCTTGAAAGCACCTGCTAGATTACAATGTCAAAGGTGGAAGAAAAAAAAGTACTGAAATTAATTGGTTAATTACATGGAAAGAAGCAAAGGAACTAAACACAGGAATTTGTGAATCGGGAGAAGGAGACCAAGCAGAAAGGTCGCATTCAATTCGCGATAGAAAAAACTTCCTTGCCTAAAATAGTCATTTGCTCATTTCTGCGGAAGAGGAGCTCATTCATTCATTATTCTGTCAAATAATGCTGACAATCTGTTAGGAATAAAGGAGGGAGGAGAGTAGTTGATCAAAGGGAAAGATAATGCTAAGGAAAAGGTGATGCAAAAGGGAAAGATGATGCAAGGAAAAAAGGAGATTAGCAGACAGGACTTACTTGAATCAACTGTTTGTAGATTTAGATGATGTGGTAGCTCTTACCCGGTTGCTGAGAGACAGGGAAATTGAGGCGTATTTTTATGATTAAATTATTGATCTGGAAGATTAAATTGATAATTGGGATGAATAGCGATCAATTATGGCAGGTTTAAAAGAGTAATTATTGTTAAGTTAAATCTGGGATGACCTGTACAGTTTCCTTGTAAGAATTATGATAGAAGAGTAGAATATACGACCTCATTTCAGCGATAAAGTTATTGCTCTAAGGACATAGTTAAAAATATCTTTAAATAATAACAGCGTCTTATCAAAACTTTGTTTCTCGATTGCTAAAAATGCCCCACTATTTTACTCTAACAGAATCAGGAGTAAAAAGTAAAAAAGTTAATAATTTTCGAGTTTTATAAAACTTCTCATCTTCGTATATTTTAAAGTGATCACCCTTCCTTCCTCGAGATGCTTGTAAAGGATTAGATTCTGATATAAAAGAGGCTAGTTTATTTTCTTCCACATATTCTTCATCCTTGAATGGAGAGTAGTTTTTTCTCTAATTAAACAACTGGAAAGATTTATCTCAATGCTCTGTCAAGGAGAGATCATTGTTTTATCTAATTTCAATCGAGATTTTAATGCTTTATTGTGCCCAAAATCAACCAGATGAAATCACATGATGGCGATACCTGGTAATCTTAAACCACTTCGGGCATAATTATTATTCCATTGTACTCCGGAGAGGGGCGTGAATTGTCAGAATACATGCTCTCAAAGCTTCCCTCACTCCCAGCTAAGTTCCAGATTTCACATCTACTTTCTAGAAATTCCTTCTAGGTAAGATGCGAGACAATTGACTTGAACCAGATAGAATAATCCCAACCTGATCTTGTTAATAAATAATAAAAATCGTGATCATGTTTGCATAACCAACCGCTCCATATGTTTGACTGTTCGTAATATTATTTGCATGCAATAATTTTAGCATTTTATTGTGGTTTCTTCTTTCGTTTCTGAATATTAAATCTTTATTTGGTACGAAATTATTATCATAAACACGTTTCATCAGGTAGACATAAGGAAATATGAAGGAAAATTCCATGAATAATTTTATATCAGATTGTCTTCCTTCCTTCTATGAATGTATTTTCCATGTATATATTTATATTATCTGACCTATCAAATTCCTTACTGCTAGCGTGCAAAGATATCCATATATACAGCTTCCTCCTCTTCCTTTTTTATGTAATAAGGCTCGATTTATAGGATTTCTCGATGAGAAGACGTGATCAAACTGACAAGGAAGTGTAATAATAATTTAAAGAATATTATCAGGTTGAAAGAGAATATTATGAGATATTTCGAGAGATAAGAGAGGAAGAATCACTGTTGAGTTGAAGGGAAATAGATTTTACGGAGGTTTAAGATGCTCATACAAAGGCGTTATGTGAGGGAGCTAAATTGGAAAGGCACGGTAGAATTTTAAATGACTAATGATTTAAAATGAGGAGAAGAAAGCTAATGTACTTTCCGATACTTAAAACTGCACGTGAGCCTCTCAAAGAGAGGAAACTATGTGTAGACAATGAAGCAAACGACTAGTTAAGCGAGTGATTAAACTGAGTATGAAATCAGGAGATAAATGGTTTTTAAGTACCATGAAGGAATATAAAAAGTGGAACTGGAGGATATTTTGAAGGGAAGATGGAAAGGTGAGAAATCAAGATAAAATTATTTAAGTGTAAAGCAAGGATAAAAAGCGGTGGATAAATTTAAGATTTATTAACGTAAAATTTAGATTGTCGGTATTAATTAAACAATTGTTTAATGTTTAAAAGTCAAGAATGACGAATATGAAATCAATAAACAAGCAAGAAATTATAATTTCTTTGGATCTCTATAGACTGGCTGGCAACAATGAATAGATATGTATTTGGTGTGTGTATGGATAAAATCGTGATTGCTTTATGCATTAGAATAAGTGGTTGTATTATAATCTTCTCTAACGTATAAAGTTGCCTAAAGTTGGAGATTGCTGTGATATTTATTACTTTTGTGAAAAAAATATAGGAAGATATGAATATTGAAGATTTTGACTGGCTTTGATTTAAGATTAATTATAAATAAAAGAGGATGGGATTGGTGGAATTAGAGTGGATAAAACTAATATAAAGAAGCGGTTGTCCTGAGACAGATGATGAGAAAAAGTGAATCTCAGCTTTTTATTTAATTTTAGTTTTTAGAATCGTAGAAAGTAAATGATCGTAAAGATGGATAATATAAGGGCTCTTTCTAATTAAAAAAGGAGCGCATTGGTGATAAACTTTATAATGCTGTGTAAGGTTCCTTATTAACAAATGTGGTGGGAGGTTGAAGAAAAAATTGTGGAAAAACTGGCTCCATATACAAGCGCTGTGTCAGGCTCAAAGCGGGAGGCCTGAATTTTTTTATGCTAATTTTAATTCTTTCTATATATATGTAGTAGTAAAATTAGTAAATAGAGAAGAAGAAGAAAGGTTTCGCTCTATAAACTTTAATTCAGATTTCTTCTTATTACAGGTCCTGGAGTGGCGTGGCTACGTTCTTCGAACACCCACAGAAGCTAGGAAGAGAGTGCAGCCATAGCGGAGTCTAAATAGTGGGAACAAACTCAGAAAGCTATCGAAAAGAGCAAAATGGGAGTTAAACCGCTATAAAAACTTTTCACCCCTTCACGGGGGTACGAATACGTTGGAGGGACTTTGGATTCTAGTAAATGTACGACACCCTCGAACAAAACACAAAATCACACTTTTTACAGTGATAAATGACTCTGCGGCTATCATTGCTCATAAAGTCCTTCAAGCAGTAGACATTGAAATCAATCAAGTACCCCCTGACAAACACACATGTCCAACCTACTGACAACCTATCAGGTCGAACCGAGAGTCGAATGGTTCATTTCAATGGAAATCCTTCAGAAACTGGACCCGATACACCTAGACAATCCTAGCTAAGAAAAAAGACCGCACAAGACAAGAACCTGTTCTTCTTTCCTCCGGCTGCATAAATAAGACCCCATTCTAACCCATTCACCTCCATGATACCCCATCCAAACCAATCCACCCCCACAAAATAGCCCGCACTAGAAGACCTTCCTAGCTCCTTCTACTCCTTCGCCCAATCCTGTCACTATCATATCTATTCCCATGATATCCATCGCAATCCGTATAACCTTCATCCAGCCTGTTACAGTGCCACACACACTGTGCACATAAATTCAACATTTTTTATGCAAACATAGATTTCATAAAAAAGAAAAACAAGAACTCGCTACATTTTCCAAACAAAATATTTATTCATTGCCATCTTACAAGAAACAAAACTAAAACGCAAGCAAAAAAACCTCCTAAATTTCCTAACTTCGCCATTATCTTACATGACTGGGAAGTTGGCGAAGGCGATGGAGAAATTACCCTAATACACAAATCAATTAACTTTACTGAAACAAATGTGTTAGTGATCGTCAACCAAACAGACAATCTTTTCATCCTCAACACCTCAATCAAAATACCGATATCCCTAACCAAGCCTACATACTCCTATAATCACCAGACCCACCTTTTGTTCCCAAAACATAGCCTCCGTAACGTCCTGGAAAGGCTTTAAAGGCATCAGTACTGAACACTTACCACAGATCACAACCACAAATAGAAGAGCACCCCAGCTGGCAACAGACATGGATACGTACTTCACAATAGTACTATTAGAACATCTTCACAAATGAATGGAACAACACTGTACAAAACTCAGACATAACATATATCACTAGAAACAACAAAAAAATACAACCCACCTTCCAATAAGAAATTTAAGAAATTATAAGACAATGTGATGAACTTAATCATAATTATGCCACACTTCAGACACAGGAAATTGCTCTCCAAATACAAGGACTAAACTTGAAACCAGGTATTGGAAAGGACCTGTTATACTCGTTAAGACGCTAAGAAAATGACATAATGAGGCACCCATACATGTTTTTATTTTTAAACACATAAATATGTGTTAAAATTGTAAAATTAATCAATGGTGCTACCTCGGAAATGAGCACGCGTTCGTTGCCGACGAAGTCTTTCCTCGTGCTGTCGCACACATGGTTAACCAAAGATTTCGGCTTATCGACTTCGTTGTGGCGTACATAGCAGGCCTTGCTATCGAAATGCGTGCACACGCTGTAGGCAAAGGACTTGAGGTCGACTAACTGACACAGGCAAAAGTTCTTCGAGCAGAAATTCACTTTTGACTTTGAAACACTCTTGCATGATCTTTGGCATGTTAGCCAGGGTGCTGATTTAAAATAGGATAGACGAAAAAAGATTCAGCTGGTACTTCTCAGTGGACGTTAAAGATGGTCAATTCATAAATAGCATATAATTTTCATGCAACTCATCCCAGAATTACCCCTTTTCTTTCCTACCCTGGGGAAGGTGATTAGTAAATTGAAAGAAACAGGCAAGTTCATGAAACCCCATTTGGGCCTAGTTTTATGGAAGCCACCAAAAATCATTGCGTATGTCGCTGGCTGTTCTCAAAATAACAAGCGTTTTAACATCATACAAAAAACAAAGGTTTTATCTGTACAAATTAAAGTCATGTACCACAAAACAGAAGATGCCACTACTGGACGACTCAATATTTGTGAAATCTTTTCCAATAAATTGGATGAGAACAACCACTTCATGCGCAACTGTCTGGCATTCTGCAATGAAACTTTGTTTTTAGTGAATGGCGAAGTTACCGACAGATTGTTAGATACTTTTGGTGAAATAATCCACATTGAGTGAACCCTTTAAAAAGCAAGAAGCGCAGATGATTTTTGGAGTTGTGTTGTTTGTGGAAAGCTCACGTACAAGAGACAATATTCTTGGATAATCATGTGACTGAAGAGACTTTTCTCACAATGTAAAAGACCAGTCAATGCCTGAACTTAAAAGGTTTAATAAAGAACTCCCTAAGAGCTTCACCAGGAGGGCGCTCTCTCCCCTCCGCCACAATGGTAAAAAATTGGCTAAATGGCCATTTCTCTAAATGGATGGGATGAACCTCTCATTTGGAATGGTATTCCCTTTCACCAGACCTTTACCGCTTTGCCTTTTTTTCTGCACCATGATAAAGGAGAAGGTCTTATGAATGAAAATTAAACGCATCATAAATTAATATAATCAAATTGGCGGAAATTCTGAGTTAATGCATCAAGGTTCTTGACTGGATCTCAAAGAGCGCATCGAAACTTGCATCACAAATTTGAACATCACATTTACGATGTTATTTAGTAATATTTCAATAAAATAAAGTGTACTTAACTTTTAGTGCTTTAGGGAAACACGATACGAGAAAATCACGTTTGGTGCACCGAGCCCCAAAAGATCCAATTGATGATTTAACACTAGAACGGCCAATGAAATATTTTTCCTTAAACGCCCAAGGAAGTCAAAATAAGCCTTTGTCAAGTTTTTCATATAATAATTAATGAATTAATTAACAATTTAATTGATTCAACAAAAGGAAATAAATATATTTTTATCGCCCCAAATATTTTTTTCAGAATAACATAAAGGAAAAAAACAACTTTTAGATTTGAAAACCATTTTTTCGTAAAATTGCTATGGAATAAGTTGTCGTATGATATTTATTGGCAAAGAGTACACAATTACTTTACTTTTACAGTACACTTCCCGCAAACCATCTTTTGCATTTTCAGCACCTTAATTTATACATATTCTCATTACATTGTTGACGAATCTGACACTTGCGGTGAAAATTACCGGCTGTTTTTACTTCCTTTGAAATAAAAATCATCGCTATAATCTGACAGTTGCTTTGTAGATCGGTTATTTTTCACATAATCCCCCTTAGTTCTTCCAAAAACTTTGGCATTAACTTCTTTCCTGAAATCCTTCGGCTACTAACAGCTCGATACGTGATTACAGTATTTATACATGCTATATCAAGAACGTTGTAAAAAGTGTGGATTGGCAACCCCCTTGACGATGCCTTGACTGAGTATTTTCGCTGCATTTGATCTAGAACGTCTACGTCACATTTGGTCTTATTGTAATAAGACACACTTTCAGGTGTTTTCTTCTCATTGCTCTCAATTCTTAAATCCATGTGGATGCTACTCATTAGCAGAACAGTTTTGTTTCTCATCCTCTGATATACTGTAAGAAATATATCACCGCTTTATAGAACTGATGTGTCATATAGGGGCTGGCGGGTGTTCTTCACTTAATCTGGAATTTCTCTTCTCGCCCTTTTTATTGTTTCACAAGGCTAGTACCTAATTTTCTGAGGTGTAGTTGCTAAATACAAGAATGTATAGAAATTATCAGTTGTTACATTTCTCCCATTATTTGGATATGGCTCCATGAGTTTTAATACAACCTACTCCGAAACACGTGTGTTTTCGGGACGAAATTCATCTTCGACTAAATAAGGGAGGTCATTTAGCATGTATTTCGATTCACTGTCAATAGCAAGCCAAAATTTGGCCCATATTTGTCTGACTTTGATGACATGAACTGTGTAAATGGGCATCTAGCTTTGCTTGGGAAAATTAGCTCATCGATCATTATATTGGATGGTGGCTTATAACACACGAAGCAATTTTTTAGGAATTTATTCCATGTTACAGAAAAAAAGGCAAATCTATCCGCCTGCAAGCATTGCGATTTTGTAGACTTATAATAAAATTTAAAAAATCTCCTAATTTCAGAGAAGCGATTACGAGACATAGTTTGTCGGCAAAATGGGAGGCCCGACGGTTCAAACCATAAAGAGGGAAGATCGATATTTCGTGAGCTGCTAACTTCGAGTGCATATAAAATTGCAAGTGAGAAGGAAAATGTTTTGTTCTGAAGTATTCGTTCAGCTTCCGCTTCGGTACATTTCTTTATCTGAAAGAGCATAAAATCATCAATAAAGAGCTTCCAAGCCGATGCAATACTATAACCATCGATGCTCCTCTTGATATGTGGCGTTGAGCCTGGTATTTCCTTCACTACATTGTGATGAGGATGCCTACCTTGTGTAACATTATCGGAGCTGGCACATTCCCACAAGGTCCCGTCAGGAGCTATTTGTTGATTATTTTCTGATTCCAATTCACCTGTATGAGTACGTACTTCTTTTACTGTTGCATCACCTTGAAATTTCCCATTTTGTTTTCTAACATTCGCACTGCTTTCTGAAGGTATACACATGGGTATATGTTAGTCGAATGTATATGTAAAAATATTATTTCCTATAACAAATTTTTATATGATTGGATTGGGATTTTTTAATCCAAGACAGAAAGTAGTAAAATAATGGAGACTTACTAATATATATATATATATATATATATATATATATATATATATATATACAGTATATATATATATATATATATATATATATATATATATATATATATATATATATATATATATATTTATATATATATATATACGCTATATATGCATATCAACATGTATTATCTTCAATATTGCTTGAGTGACATGAATCAATTGAAGATTCGTGTTCACTATCGGATTGGCTTCGAGATTGAAATTTTCATCACTTGTGTCATTAGGACACAATTCTCCACCATCAGATTCATTACATCAATCCCAGTAAGTTTAGACAAAAGTTCACTTTTACAAAGTTTAGAACGTCGTAACATTATTATGAACGATAATGTTTTTTTAACAAATACACTGCAACTCAGCAGACACAAAATCCATGACCTATACTTTGTAAGGATTTCGAAACAAAACTGAGCTGGACAACAACTATGTCTATATCCACCCTTTGTAGTTCATGTCCTATCAAGTTGAAACATGCCTGTACAAGATAAAAGAGAAGATAAATTTTAACATCTGATTCCATTATATATGAAGAAACATAAATACTATATATTTAGGGGCAAAATTACCCCATGGGCGTCGCATATAAAAAGATGTATTATTCGTATGACACTTAGTGAATTTTTAGAAAATCTATACGAATTAAATTGGATTTTAAAATAAATTAAATTCAAAGAGCGACGGAGGTTGGAACGAAAAATTTACCATGTGAAGTGGTTCGGAATTTGTAAAAGAGTCAAAATTACCTCTCTGGGCGTTCTAGTGTGAAAAGAATAATCCCCGTTCTAATATTTTAAAATAAACGTCAAAATAAAACTAAGTGGAATAATTTTTTAATAATTCTTGAATAAAAGATAATGATGAATAAATAGAAAGAATGGAAATTGGTAACATATGAAGGTGTAGGATAAATGTAATGCCAAAATAGTTCCATTATTAATCTTCCCAATAATGATTTCATTTATGTGAAACTCTTTTTGAGAAAGTACTATTGCCATTGTAACAAATTATATAACTCAATACTTTAAAATTAAATTCGAAGATAGGTAACTTTCATTTTGTGGCAAATGCATAAAAACTCTTAATCTAAGCCATTCATACGATCTTCTCATTTCACATAAACAAAATATGTATATTCACTTTCTTATTAGCACTTTTTTCATTTACCTTACCCATATTGTTTAATTACTACCTTATATTAATGTTATATGTTGAAAGTGTATTAGGTGCGAGTAGGTAGTCTTCACGCTTAAATTGAAGGACAAAATTGAAAATTGGTACATATATTGCTTATGATTTGTTATTTCTATCATAGCTTTTACCGTTACGTCTTTTTTAATACAATTCCTGCAAAAAATGTTTCTGAATGTGTATATCTACATACGGATCATTGAGTTCACGAAGATAAGGGCAAATGTTCGTGAAAACTGATTTCACGGACCCTAATATTGGGACACTTGCTCGTGGATACCAACATATAAACAACATCTTCATGGCATGGAGTGTAAGAAAATAACATTTCAATACAAATGCCAAATAAATTACTATGATTGGGTGTCAGAAGAAAATGACATTATTTCATTTTAAGACATTAACTTTTAAATTCCTAGATATTAAGAAAAATCACTCTCGCTAATCGTGCTCCGTGGTGACAGTGAACTATCCCTATAGCAATTACGGTCATGACTTAATTTGAAATGAAGATTTTCGCTCTTACATTTTTCCAAAAAAATAAGGTTACGAGTATTCCGCCAATACCCTCCACCTACCAGATATCCAATGCCAAACTAGGGATTGTCTCCATGTTTTCGAGAATAAAATACCACCGTTTCACATCGCATAACACATGCGTGAGTGTATTATCTCTGAATGCTAATAATATTTTTAATTTCTCACAATAAATCCCTGAGATGAAGTTGTTACAATGTTAAAAAGTGAATGTAGTATTTACAGAAATAAATGGCAGCTAAGGTGCAATAAGATACTGAATTTTTATAGTAATATTGCAAGCTACCATTTTTTAAATTATCGTACATTAACAGATATAAAATTACAGTAACTTCAATGCTACTGTATTTCTCTCTGTATTATGTATGCGAATATTACACTAACACAGTTTAATAAAATAGAGAGATGCATATTAAGGAATTTTTATAGCGAGTTAATGTAATTTAATGTGGATTCTTTTTTTTTAAATTCAGTAGCATTCATCGTCGCTATAATATTTGCAGTCACTACCCTAGTGTTGAGCTGTCAGTAAATTGCTGTAAATTGCACAGTTTAAGTAGGCTATTGTGAAAGTCTAAGCTGGTTTCACAGCAGATTGAGGATGTTTGAAAATAATTTTACAAAGTGTTTCCGGGATGGCTCAAGCTGTGGAGAGGGAATGTTAAATGGATGTTCATCGAGCTCTCAATAGGTATTCAGAGCGATAACAAGGAATCATCAGGGGGAGAGAAATGTTGGGCAGGAATGGCCTAAAAGATCCGCAGGGGTAGAATTTTGATTACTCAGAGTAATAGTTCATTAGAATGGAATTCAAAACTCAAATATATCAGCTGCTAAAAATAAAAATGCTACGCCTGATATCCACTTACTGATAACTTGTGTAAATTTAATAAAATATAAAATACATGGTTTAAAAATACACGGAAATTTGTGTGGAAAATATTCACATCCATCATTAACCTTCCAGACATTTTTACATGTGTTTTGACTTGACAAAGACGTGATTCAGTACTATTATGAATTATTATGTTGGGGAGCATTAAAGCATCGAACTTTAAAATTTCTGCTTTGAAATCCTCCAAAGCACCTGTTGCAAGTCCTTTGAATCATTTGTTTGCGCTATAGAGTAAGATATTAAGTATGAAATGAAAGAGCAAAAATCACTAAATAATAATAAACAATAAAATAATAAAAAAGTATATTTAATAATGATTATAATAATATTTCAGGAAATAATATAAAATAATTTAAATCTAGAAAACCACTAGAGAAATAATATGGCAAAAAGTAAGAAGCTGAGGAAGCTCCGTAGGCACACTGTTCAAATCGTAGAACCTCCTCTTATTGTCCACAGACAGATATCAACTGGGCCACTGAAATTTTCCTGGTTGAATACAGTTCAGCTTTTATGAGCGTTTCACAGCTTTCACCCAAAGCAGAGGCGTTCCATTATTTCGTTGATGCTCAGAAACTTAAGAGAAATATAGATTGGCTCAAGATTTAATTTGTTGCATTTGCAATTGTTGAATCAATCATTAAATATTAGCTTTATTGGGATAAAGAAAATAACCCACTGTAGTGCAAGTCCTTGACCCTACATGAAAAACATCGTGCAATGGTGAAAAGAAAATAAATTGTGAAAAACCTTGGAGGAAAAAGAAGAGCATTTGTTATGAATATTGAAAGTATGGTCGAAATAGGAGTTTCAGATGAACTCAAGGAAATATGGTTTTACGAAGTCCTCAAAACTGAGTGTATATCATGCATTGGCTGCCATGCATATTCATTCTCTAAGTGGCTGGCCAATATTCTCTCAAATGCCGTTGGATTGACCTCTTTATCACCTATAGTTCACTCATCAGATTTCATCGAGCAATTTAGAAAAATTGAAATCAAAGGCAGTCGCTTAGTCAGCTTTGATGTATAAAGTCTTTTTACCAATGTACCCGTTAATGAAGCCTTCAAAGTATTATCTAATGTATTAAGGAACTCGAAAATTAACCCTTCCATTACCCCAAACAAAACTTGTTAACCTAGTTAAACTTTGCGTCAATGAAAATGTTTATAATAGTGATATGGGTTTCTTCCGCCATAAACATGGGCTGAGAAATGTGAAATCCTTTGTCACCCATTCTGTGCAATCTTTTTATGGAGCATTCAAAATGTCTCTACTCCTCTCTGTTACCACATACCCAAATTTTGTATGGTACAGATATGTTGATGACGTTATATCGATGTGGCCTTTTAATCAACTATAATCTTTTGAAAATTTCTGAAACAGCCTCGATAACCTACACCGTACCATAAAGTTCAAATTTGAATGGGAAAATAATTATGTTTATCTTTCCTCGATGTTAAAATTGTAAGAGTAAATGGCCGACCTACCTTCTCTGTATACCGTAAAACCACTAATTCAAATTCTTACATCCATTTTTACTCTTGTCTTGATATAAACATTAAAAAAGCCATTGTAATGTCTATGTCTTTGAGAGGTTTTAGAATCTGTTACCCATGTTTGTTGTCCGATGAAATTACTTTCATCACCTGTAAATTTATAGAACTAAAATATTCCCTCCATATCATCAATGAATGCTTATCCAAGACCAAGTCAAACTTGTATTGCCCTAAAAGTAGGAACTTAGATACTAAAAAAAACTGCCTCCCCTTTCCATTTTCTCCATCACTAAAAGGTTTAAATAGTATCCTTTCCTTTAACCGCACCACTTTTAAATACTCTTCAACTATTAAAAAATCATTCCCTACGAGCAAATCTATAGAGGAAACCAACGAGGCAGGATTCTATTTAATCCCCTGCAAAGAAATTATCTGCTCTTTATTTAACATCTCGATAAGATAATGTACGAACAAAGAGGAGACATTAGACGGGAAAACACATCCTCTAGTCTTTTCACACACACTAAAACTTTAACCAACCGATATACTTTCCATAGGCCAAACTAATCTACTTGTTTAATGATTTCCGCAAAAGAAAAGTCATTGAATCCCTCCTTATAGATGAAATCCCCAACTTTAACCTTTCGCATATTTGGAATCTGTCATTGGTTTTAACAATTATTCTGATATATATATATATATATATATATATATATATATATATATATATATATATATATATATATATATATATACATATATATATATATATATATATATATATATATATATATATATATATAGATGCTTTAAATATCTCTAAGGAAAATAATACACAGAATAAGCTCAAGCGCTTGGGGTTATTCTGTGTATTATTTTCCTTTTAGATATTTCTTAACATAGCTAAAAGTATTTTTGCTTATAGAACATAGCTTGAGGAATAATTTTTGCAAGGTGGCACTACAGCCCATACTAAATGTGCCACCATAAAAATTGTTGAAGGTTCAATTTCCTCAACAACTAATGTCACACAGGATAAATTTCGCCTGGCCAGCCAAGTTACCCGACTTGTCACCTTTAAACTCCTTTCTATGGAGTTTTGTTAATTAAAACCTATTTCGAGCTGTACAATCTAATATCATAAAACTGAAAAATGAGTTTCAAGAAATAATTGCATCCATCAATGTCAATATCTTTTAGAATTTCATAAGAAATTTTCTTAATCGTGTTAATAAGTGAGTTAAGTCCTTTGTTGGTAATTTCGAATGTTAATAATCTAGCCAAATATATTTCAAATATTGTTCTCTGTAATGATTTCTATTTCTTCCTTCAATTTATTTTGTCTAACACATATATATATATATATATATATATATATATATATATATATATATATATATATATATATATATATATCAATATATATATATATATATATATATATATATATATATATATATATATATATATATATATATATATATATATATATATATATCAATATATATATATATATATATATATATATATATATATATATATATATATATATATATATATATATATTCTTAATACTCAAATACTAACTCGTATTTTTTGTTCGTTTTGTTCATAATTTCTTTTTTGACGATAGCCTTAGAGACTTATAATATATCCTTATTTTACCGAAAAACTTTACTGACAACCACAAAAATAAAAACTCTTTTTATTTGGCAAAAACAATTGCTTTTAATTAATTAAAGAACAAAAAAATTAACAAACTATTCACATTCCCCCACAAAAAATAACAATTAAGAGTTCAAAGTAACGATGAGTAACAGAGCTTTTAAGAAGCTATCTTCGATGGAGACATCAGTTATATTTAAATATCAGACATTTTTATTAATAAGGTAAAGCATATTAAGGTTAATATTTTTATAGTAGAAGGGAATATAGTTACAATGCTAGGAAAATCAGTTACTTAATTTATTCATTTAATGCAAATTTGGAATATTATATAAAGAGGTCGCCTGAGCTGATTTAAGATTTCGATAATGAATGCATCATCCTAACATGATTCAAAAAAAGCATTTGTCTTGATAAGACTGATATTTCTGTATTTAATAGAAATATATAAATTAAATTATACCAGTAGTAAGGGGTGTAGATTTGAAACAGCGCTAAACATTCCCTGGGTTTTGAGACACTGCTATAACTGCAAGTGTTAGTATCCAAGTGGTTCTAACAATTCCTCCAGCGCTTAAAAAGTGAAATCCGATTCTCACTAAGTTCAACGGGTTTAATTTTATTTTAGAAAATTGAAAATTTACTTTTCTATTGAGTGTTTTATTATTTGTTTCTTAATTATTACTAACTATTTGAGGATGAATAGAAAGTGTGAGGAAGTTATAATTCAAATTATGGGTTAGGGAAATACTTGTATTAAATTAACTTTTATTTAATGCCCCAAAATAGAAACTTTTGTGTTTCTTAAGCGCTTTCTAATCTATTTATGTATGTATGTAAGGTGGCGAACAGCAAATCCCTATATCTTCCACTCATTTTTACATCATCTTTCTTCACGACTCTTTATACAGTTCGTTTCTTTTAAACCTCCGCTGCTATCGTTTGTTTCCCGATAAATTTAATAAAAACAGAAATTTGAACTCAAGAGCTACCTTAAGCCCACCATTAAGCTCAGCATTTAACTCACCAAAAAACTATTGAGTATTAGATAGTTTTAGTGATAGTTGTCTCTGTCTATTTTATTATCCTGTAAAATGCATTTAGCCATCATTACCTGCATACATATTTTAAAGTGCAAAGTTACTATGCGATACACAAGTTTTAAATTATTGCGTTTCGTCGTTATATTTGTGCAGGAAATCTGCTAAAAACTCATTCACAGTTTAAATACTCTTATTTGCATTTTTTCTTTCAACAGCCTACTTCCGGCATTATTAAACAACAGTTTATGATTTGAATGGAGGCAAACACTATTGAGTTTAAATCATTCACTTTCAGTATAAGAATAGCGTCTTGGCATACTAATAATAGTTTTAGCGACAAAAATTAAGTTGTATTATGTTGATATTTAAATATGGGAAAGAAAATATTTCTTCGAAATACCATCATCTTATTATGATCTTTATGTGTATGACCGTCTCTGCATTATTTTTTAAAATTTTGTAAAATGACTTTTATTTTCCTGCACAACGATTTTGAATGTCTTGAGAAATAAAAAACTTTTTCTCTCGCCCACTTTGTAATATTGTGAGCGGAGCAAACAAGCACCGCTGACCTACGAAAAAACGCCCGTAGGCCGGATTTTTGACAGTATTCTTAATGAAAATATACTTTCAAAATTTCCTGCTTAGCACTACTCTTTGATAACCTAATTGATGAGCTTCTCCCCCCAAATAACCAATAAATTGCCCAAATCTTTTAAATCAATAGCAAAAAAGCAATTTGTTCTCAATGTATATTAGGTTACAGAAAATTCTACGAATTGAAAAATATTTCCGCTGTGAAACATACCTGGGCTTTACAAACGTTTGTGTAAAAGTATTATGTAAATAACTACAAAAGTGGCATATGCTATTTCCTTCTCGTCAAATCCAATTCCTAGGGAGATATTATAATTTTGCAGAGATTCTATAATGAAACGTCTCATGTTGATGTCAAACAGTAAAGAATTTATTTGAAGAGTTCAAGACGTTGACGTTTTTTAGAGACAAAGAAACAAATGGTTTTTAAGGAAATTCTTTTAATGAAATTTATATAAAATTTATATAAAAAACATTTTAAGAAGCGCGGTCATCAGCTCAAACTGAAGGGAAAAGAAAAGCTTCTTCTACCTCCTTCTTAAGTACTACGAATGTAAGCTAGCACAATTTTTAATTCTGATGAAGTAGTGAAGTCTTGTAGTAAATTCTACTAGATTAACTTGCTGAAGTGGTTTATAGACATTGCAAGAATATTTAAATACAGGAAATGGAAAATTGAGATAAATCAAAAAAGAGAGAACAGGATCAATTTTATTCTTAAACATACAGGCGGGGATACAAGGTTCAGCCGCCTGGATATTTCTATGAATTTGTTAATGTTAGTTTGTATGTATGTGTCCATTGCATGTGGAATGCAAAGTAAAAGTAAAGGCTTCCCTCTAACCTTTTTTAAATATTTATAATGGCGATACTATTGAAATTTATGAAGTTCTGGTATCAAAATGCGGTATGTTACTATGTTACAGTATTAATATCTTTATATGACGCATTATATTTATTGATTAACACGTTGACGGAAATGGACGGCTAGAGCCGGCATCATATTTTGGACAAAAGTATCACAATTATTTGACATATTATTTGTTATTGAATTTCGGAGCTGAACAAGAAGAAACCAAAAAGGTCAATATAAATACTATAAATATATAATAAAGATATATTTATATCAATATTTGTTTTATAAATATATAATAATGATATAGCTAATGTAGAAATAGAGATGTAATATATGTATGTAGATAAGTGTGTACGTATGTAAAACTTATGAAAGTTCATCAAACCTTTTCAGAAAAACATAAGCCCCCATAAAATAATAAACTTATTTTCTTGCCTCTCGGAATAAATGCTCTCATCACTGCCAAGGTGCTCTCTATACACAAATGAACTCTTCGTAGTAGTTGGTTTGGCTGTAATTTTCAGAGAGCTCAATCTCCTTATCTGTTATAATTGTTAAATGTTATGCCAAATTTTTATTTTTTATTTTTATTGATTGTTTAGCCATATATAAATCATTGCTATTTTACATCATTATTTCACTGCTCTATTCATATTAATTGCAAATAAAAAGTTTACTAACGTGCTTTCATCTAATTCGCTTAAATTTCCGAGATGTCCGGAAACTTTTGGCCACGGTTGTATAAAATTTAATGCTTTCAACGGCATTCGTAGGAAAACCAGTCCAAGTCTCTTTTATTTTATAGGAAGAGAAATATTGTGCTAACGAAGTGTTTAAGCTTTTATTTCCTAGCTTGACACTACTATTTATAGTAGTCACTGGCATATCTCGCTTAAATGTGTTATAATTTATATTAGGACAATGTAAATAATTAAAAGTAATATTTAATATGTTGGTCAATTAGACGCTGATCTTTCAGGTTACATAAATTAATTAATGTGCCTTAGCTTTTCTTTTTAAATTGAGGAATTAAATTCGCTATGTAGATATTTTGAAAAATTTTACTCATTCAAGATTAAGACTCTTACATCTTTTTCTGTGGTGATTATGTTTAAAATTGGACTACACATTTTAGAATTTCTCCTCTGATTCAATATAAAGAACTAATTTTATTTGCATCTAAGGTTTTACCGTCCAATTTACTGTTATATCAAACTGAAAATTTTCAAGACAGTAATTTTTGTCCTTGTCGATGTTTGATAATTCTTACAAAAATAGTTTATATTAAAAAAGCAAGTGATAGAACAGATACTAAAAGAAGGCAGCTAATGCCTAGGATATGGTTAAAATACTTTTAATGACATCCTTTTGCATACTAATTTCCTGCCAGTTTAAATCTAATCTTCCACGCTTCTACGTTTTCTGTGCGACACTTTCTTTATTAAGTCTTATATGTTGAGTGGTGTTAAAAGCCTTTTAGAAATCAAAATAAATTTGATCTACATTTTAACTTCAACTATGTTTTAACACATATAACGTTTGCTTTTTGTAGAAATAAAGACGAATGCTTTTCAAAAGCATTTGCTACGGTGCACCAAAGATGATTAAGAAATTTATTATATTATTATTTATTCCATGATCGATAGCTAAAATTTTAGACATATTATTATATATCGATATCTATCATTAATGCGACTAGTTCATTTTTTTATGAAAATAACACTCAACTAATTTTCTGCAATAATATCAAAATATTTTCTCACAATTGAGACCTTCGATTTATTGATCTTGTATCCTAAGTTGCGCACGTTTTTGTAAAAAACATTAATTTTTTGTTATAGATTTCTGTAATTGATTGTGGGGATAATTTTTACTTTATTCTGAACAAAACTCTCCTCATGTGCTCTCGGATCTCTGATAATGTCCTCTCGGAAAGTCCATTAAATAATTAAAGTCTTCCTAATCTTGCTGCGCCATCTCCGTCAAGGTTCTGCACGTCTCGCGAAAATAGGTCACTGTACTTACAAAGCTTGTCTCATAGATTATTAAAGTGCGCCTCCATTTTCGGACAAACAAAGAGAGATATTCATGTATGAAGCTATTTCAGAGAACATTAAACTCTTGCAAAAGGCTGTAAGGGGAAGGTTTTCCATTACCTAAGCTCAGAGGAGAGCTGTTTTTTATTCTAAATTTAGGCGGCTAAATAAACAAATTCTTCAGTGTACGTTTTATATAATAGCCTTCATCGGTTTGTAGACTGCACACTAGAGGGGAAAAATTAGGAAAACTACGTTTCCTCCCTCATAAATATTTTAATTTATAAATGAACTTAAAATGGTTTAATGGAAGAATGTTCAAATGAACCGGCAAACTTAATAGGTTTAACAATAACAAACCTAACCTTTAAATCGTGCGGGATTAAGTGAAAGTAAACATGTTTTATTGACACATAAAAAATTTCTGCGAAAGATCGGTTAAATAAATATAATAATAGCAATATAGGCATTCCGAGAAATGTAAAATCTCCTCTAAACTATGTATTATATCAATTAATTTTACTATTTTTTTCAAAATAAAATTATGGTTGAATTTAATTCCGCTCATTTGGTGAGAATTAGAGAAAGTAAGTTAAGTTTAAATATTAAAAATGTTTTGACACCTGAAGTAAATTCTGACTGCTGTAGGAAATTGCCAAAAAGGAAATATCAGATATATAATGGGCAACCATTTTACAGTTGAAATCGGTAGAGTTGCTTGATCCCCGGCCTCTAATGTCTACTGGACGTACTGTAGGTATATATATATATATAATTATATACCTTCCACATTTCTCATTCTCCCCTCTCTTCTCTATTCTTCTAGATCTCCCTTAAATACCTTCTGCAAGAAACCCTCTAATTGGTCTAGCGCTAAATAAAATTGAAAAGTCTCTATAAATGCGTAAAAATAGACTAGGTTCTAAGAATTTTTCTACTTTAATGGTATAGAAAACAGAATAAATCTTTAAAATTAAAAAAACACAAACTCTAGTGAGAAACAAGTAAACTAAATTACACAGAATAGTCTATAATTAACAATGACTTAACGGACTCCAATAGAAAGGATTAATTAGCCTGTGAATAAATAGACCAGAATAGCTAAGTAAGTTATCTTTAACTAGCATTAACGCATGAAATATGTTTTAAGCTACCTCCGCACCACGAAGAAATGATTTTAAAAAATATATTAGATTCCCATATGCTTCAGCCTTGGCTCATCTAAAATCATTTAAATATTCCAATACGATTCGAAAAACCCTGATTAGAGTGCTCCCATTCAATCTCGATGCTGGAGTTTACAGTATACAATGCTATTATTGCAAATTGACATACATCAGAGAGTCAGACCACTTTAATAAGAGGATGAAAGAACATTTAGCTGATATCAGAAGGTGTTCAAATTCGTCAAATATCTTTACGCACATGCAAACGCACGACCATAGAATTGATGTTGACCATGCAAAAATCATTTATAAATGAAACAATTATATTGAGAGTTGAATTACGGAATCTATCATCATCAAATTTTATAATTTCAATTTATCTAAAGACCACTAAAAATTTATCAATTATATAACGAATAGAGTCGCCAATCGTATCTATAAGTCCCCGGACACCAATGCGTTTTGCGGATTAGCATCTCTCCAGATTGTTTCGCATTCCATTTTATTTTGTTTAGCTTATCATTCACGCCAGATTTTCTCAAGTATATATTTTTCCAAATTGTTTCCTGCGGTTTCATTTTGTTTAGGATGTGTCTTACCTTATATATACTGTGCTTCTTGCCAAGCGGCTTCATTATTAGTTGAAAATGGCATGTTGCAGAAACAAGTCCGATAGTCATAAATAAAATCTGGATTCAAATATTGTGGTTTACTATTATCTTCCATATATATATATATATATATATATATATATATATATATATATATATATATATATATATATACTAAATTTGATCTAATATTGTGAGAATGCAGTGAGAATTACATAGATTACCATAGAGAACAAAGCTAATGAAACAGAAGACAAAATTCTCCTAGCTAATTTCGGTAAGCTTACTTGAAATCTATAGCTAGACTTTTATCGCGGATGACACTACATCTTAATATGTCGCACACGGTCATTAGGTCTCCGTTTTGCTTATTTTTTTGTAATAACATTGTAACTATTAGGTCAATTCTAACTAAATTTAAAACCCCTATGTTGTTTTATATTCTTTTCGAATGATATAATTTCCAAGGTCCTCCCATGTATCGTCTGGGAATTAACGAAAGTTCTGAAGCTCGTAAGGTCATAAATCAGAACAAGTGAATGCAAGCCACTTTTGGTCAGCAGACCTTCTATCTATTAGGTCTAGAATTTGTGTAATATGAAAATTAATTTTAATTTTAATTTTAACAATTATGATAAATTATGAAAAATCAATTATGAAATAAAATCTTTACAAATTATGTTTTTGTAAGTTCCTTTCATTTTATTTCATTGAATTATTCGATTTATGACTTTTTCTCTATTTATATATTGTGATCATATAATGTTTAGGTTAAAGACTTTGTTTTCCTACTGAATAAAATCTGAAGACGATATCTTGGCACAATCCAACAATAATTTTGATTAATTTACCCTCATATTGCATTTATGTAGATTCTTTTATCAAATTACATTTTCTGGTAATGTTTGTCTAAACTTAAGAAGAAGTGTTACACGAAAGACTTAGCTGATTAAGTCCGTTTTGAAAATTATTAATATTTTTCTATAATTGGTGGACACAATTTTTTTTAGCAAAACGTAAGAGGAATGAAAGGCTAGCATAGACAAAAACAAGGTCAAACTTATATATATATATATATATATATATATATATATATATATATATATATATATATATATATAATATATATATATATATATATATATATATATATATATATATATATATTTAGCTGTACTTGACAATTAATACCTTAAGTTGCTTTACTCTTTCAAATATATTGCAGAACAAGAGCCTTTTGTTCGTGTGAGTCATCATATCGAGTGGCACTGAGAACGATTCCAACACAAATGGCATGGATTACTATCAACCTCGTCCTGGATTTTCTAAGGATCATGTTATTAACCTCCTTTCTGCCATTATGAAATCTGGTGAAGATCATCTAGATAACTTTCTCATCACAACCTCAAAAACAGGTCGCAAAAGAAATGTGTCCTGGCATAATATTAACCAGAGTTAACTATCCAAGTAATGTGAAAACTCCAAACTGTACGCTGCGTTACACTGGGATAGAAATTAGCCTAAACTTATCAAGGGCAGTAAACATGAAATTACTTCAAAGCCATTACCTGAGCGAGTTTTTTTCTAGCTTTATACACTGAATAAAATTTATTAGGATTAGCTCTAATTGCCAATTCGTTTTTCGTAGCTCAAGCTGAGGATTCATTGGATTTGTTGTAAATATGGAAACTTTCGGATGATGTTACTTCCTTTGTTTTTGACACCATATCCAGTAACTGTGGAGTTCACACTGTAACTACTCAACTACAAGACAAAATCCTGATCAAACAAGTGTTTTATCTGACCTGTTGATATCACATCCTGGGAAAACTAGTTAGACATGTTTGGAGGAAACTATTTCGGAAGATAAAAGGGAAGGATAATCCCTGGTATAAGCATCAGAAGGATGTTTTGAGAAACTTGTTCTGTTCTAACATATGTTGTGTTCTGCAACAATACGGATTTCTCTTCTTAACAGCACAACAATCTCCACTGCTGCCATTCAGACAACAACAGATGAGTGATAAAAAGATTCAGAGGAAATTTAACTAGTTTATTTGTTTTAATCATCTTGGTAGTTAGCGTCAGCCTCTATTTGGTCAAAGGCGTTAAATGCGGGATAATGATATTAACATAAATATCAGTATAACAATCATGGTGAACTGATGGGACATGTGATTTGTGCTCGACAATACCCAGTGTTAATGTAGACGCTTTTTTCGCCAGGGGTATGTAAATATAATTAACCTTTGGCAGAATTTCTTCATACGTAGTGCCTGAGTGTGTTCTGCTGCGAAGAATGGGGAAGAAAGAAAGCTGAGTTCTGATGAGCTATGCGTATGAGGACAAATCTAATATTAAACCACCCACTAACTATTAGTCAGATCACTACTGGCAATGACTTTTGTGTCTGGTCTTACCTGGCCTTGAACTAGACACCTCGACATTAGAAAAACAACGCCGTATCCACCAGGGTAGCGAGAGTTCTTATAATTACCTCGTAGTAATTAGAAATAGCTTTGATTCATCAGACCTAATCGGTCAGGTGTTTTTCCCGATAAATTTGGCGCGTCTTTATTTCTGCCCAACAGAGAAGGTGTAGCTTCTTGCCGTCCGCCAGAATCAGGGAAGGAATCTGAGGGCTGGGTAGCTGCGAAAAGACCTTGGGAATTGGTAGTTATCCACATCCCCGTCATCAAACAAGACGGTGAGATACTGGGGGGGAGCCATGCTCCTTGTGTGCCGAATAAGCTGCTTTCACAACCCAAGAACAAAGCTATTTACAACCCATACATAACTTAAACATTGCTACAAGGTTGTCCAACAACACACTAAAGTTATAAGTGTTCCATGACCTACAATATGGTTAGACTTGAAGCCTATGAACACTTATGGGCAAACATATAATGGAAATGTGATTCTGGGGGTTGAAATCTTTCGGGCATCGCTCCCAAAACAACTCGACAAAGTAATAGATGATGATGGTTGTGTGCCGCATTTATTGGTGAATTGTCCACAATGCATGCCGTGCGTACTAATGTAAATATATACAACTAATATCTAATAGTAATAATAATCAAAATGATAATTATGAAAAGAAAATCAATAATAATAACACTAATTCCAATAATAAATATATAGATGACAATCATAATACTAAGCACAGAGTGAATTGATTTAAAAAAAGATAAAATCATGAGAATGTAATAATACAATTGATACTGATAATAATAATCCTAAGAATAAATTTTTTATTATGCGACACATCTTCAAGGCAGGATTTTATTCGATAGGGTTTTACGTCTTCTTTCACCGAAAATCTCTTCTAACCAACCACATAGGAACAAAGGTGATAAGAGTGTGGTAAATAAAGGGTATAAGGGAGATGATTAGAAGCTATGAAGCTTATGAAGCCACATTAAATTATCGAGACTCAGGACCGGACGGCTCACGTCTCTATTTTTTCCTATAAAAAACTAATAGAACTAATCAAACGTTGCCGTTTGTGTTATGATTTTCGTTCTATATTTCGAATAAAAAATATAGACAATTTTAGAGCCCAAGCCTATATTATCATTAAATATATTCGATGCGTGGTCAATATTTACAGGACGGCTCAGGAGTGCTTGGGACTGCTCTGGACCAAATTTGTGATGATATCTTGAGTAATATTCTTCATATGTTTTCTTTACGCCTCCACAACTGCTTACATTTGGATCGCCTCTGTTGATCAAAGGCCAATTTGATTACCCAGGAGAATAATTTTATTCAAATTTTCTGATGACTTAGATTTATCTGCCAATTTTAATTTGTTTTTTTAGGCTGATTTGAAATATATAATCCATTTTTACAAACATGCAATAGTTATTCTTTAATTTCTATTTTCTCGTTCAGCGAAAATTGCTCTCCAGACGGACAGAGAAGATGCTTGTTAAAAGCAAATACTTCACAGTACAGAGTAGTAAGATAGTAATAGGTGTTATTGTGCAAAATATTGAAATTCCGTTAATTATCCAAACACCTTCTGCTACATATGTGGCTGTTACATGCTAGTTCGTCAAAGGCGAAATATATCAAACTTTGTGATCCGAAATTATAAGGCATATTTTGATGTTCCTCTTGGCGATCAACATAAGAAGTGGGTCCCACATGTTGTTTGCCATAGTCGTGTGGAACATATTCCTCAGTGGACGAAAGGAAAAAGAAATTGACTCGCTTTTAGAATCCCCATGGTGTGGCGAGAGCCAAGGGATCATGTATCGAACTGATATTTCTGTCTGGTGAATAATAAAGGGGTTAGCAAGAAAAATCGGCACAAGATCGACTACCTGGACATTTCCTCGGCGATCCGGCCAGTTCCTCCAGGTTGAGTAAAAGACATATGCTTGACAGGTCGGTACGGGTAACATATTACTGAACAAGGGAGAGTCCATTTGTTAAGTATTTCTCTGAGAAAAAACAATTTGTATACTGCCACAATGTTCCTGGTCTGTTTAAACAGTTGGGCATTGCCACCTATAGCCCTGCTGAGTGGAGACTGTTTTTGGATAGCTGCAAGCGTAGCCGCAGGAGTGTCCTTTTGCCTAATGGCAATGACTTTGCTACAGTTCCTCTCGGTCACTCTGTCCATCTGTGAGAAACTTACGATGACATAAGAATGGTCACGTATTTACTTAGGTACCATGAACACCATTGGATCATATGTGTAGACCTTAAGATGGTCAACTTCTACCTTGGTCAGCAGAAGTGATATACAAAATTTTAATGCTATATCTAAATTTGGAACAGTAAAGCCCGTGACAAACACTGGTTCCCAAGAGAATAGGCAGTTTGGGAAACTTTGGAAGCAGGAATACCAAACATTGTTAATGAGCCAATCGTAAGTCGAGAGAAGATAGTTTTTCTTCCATTTCTCCCAAACTTGGGTTGATGAAGCAGTATATCAAGGCGTTGAGCATTAAAAATGATTGTTTTCAGTTTATAGTATCGGCGTTTTCTGCTTTGTCATACGAAAAATAATAGCACGACTATTTGATGGTCCCCAAATCTGAAGACTTCTGAGTGATTCTAGATTCGTCAACATGATGAATAAAAAAGAGAAGGCAGCCTGGCTCTCATTTTCTGCCGTTGTTCGTAACTTCTTGAGAAACAAAAAAGCACATAACTACGAGGTTCTAGTTACTAATACGAGGGGCGGTCAATAATTTTTGCAATTCGGATATTAGGAAACGATATATGAGGAAAAGTGTTTTATTATTTTTTAATGTAACTACCCTCTACTTCAATGCACTTGCGCCACTTTTCCCTGAGTCTTCGAATTCCCGACAACCACCAATCTCCTAACTGCTGTTCAATCCACTCTTAGACGGCGAGCTGGACATCTTCATCGTCGCCAAACCAGCGTCCACGCAGTGCAGCCTTGAGCAGGCGAAATTAAATGTAGTCGCTAGGGGCCAGATCTGGATTGTAGGGAGGATGATTGAGCTGCTCGAATCCGCATTCGTGCAGGGCAGCTTGTGCAACTCTGGCCTTGTGGACTTTGACGACGTTAAAGTCGATCACGGGGCGTGAAGTTTCTAGGGCCTTAAGGGGCAGAGACCTTGGTCATGGTCAAATTGTCGTACATGATGTTGATAACACTTTCATGTTATATTCCAAGTTCTCGCTGGATTTCTTCGACCTTCACCGTTGATTTTCGAGGATCATCCTCTCCACACGGGCCACATTTCCCTCGCTGGTTACGTCTGACAGGCTGCCTGGACGGGGGTCATCTTCAAGGGACTTACGACCATGGCGAAACTCCCTATTCCAGCAAGCAATGGTTGCATAGGAAGGGGGGGTGTTGGTGTACACTGCAACCATGCGTTCATGGATCTCTTTTGCATTCTTGCCTTCCTTCATTAAAAATTTGATCACTGCGTGGTGCTTAACCTTCTCCAATGTTAAAAGTTTTGTAATTGAAGATCTGAGATCAGCTACTGCTTCTTAAATAGAGGAGGCAGGAGCGTGTGGCTGTAGGTCCTGACTTGTCATAACTTGTCCTAACACCCCCACAAACAGCCATCCCCCTTTCTCAGTTTTCCCTACTGATTCGCAAAACTTATTGACCGACCCTCCTATCCTTTTAGCATATCTTGATCTAGGATTTAACATGAGTGTGAAGCTGCATTTCCTAAATAGTCACCTTGACCGATTCCCAAAGTATCTGGAAGCCATAGGCGACAAACAAAGGGAACGCTTCCATTAGTATTTGATGACAATGGATGAGCGCTACCAAGGACACTCGGATAGACACATGATGGTGGATTACTGCTGCTGGACGATTAGAAGAGATCAGCCAGAGAAGACTTGCAAGTAAAACAGTTACAAACACCAACTTTTGCCTGATTGAAATCAAGAAGTCCTCCCGCCTGATGTACGGTCATTAATAAATTAGCATCTATTTGATTACACTATTTGTAATCTTAATGTGTAATTTAATTTCCTTCTCATATGCAATAAAATGTTTGTGCAAATGAAAACCTGATTTACTCTTAATAACGCAAAAGGATGATTCAAAATTACTTCAGGGCATGATGAAAGGTGTGATAAAATGAAAATTATTGTATAATATTATTCATTGATATTACGAAAAATCTATAGAATTTAGAGGGAATCTGATTTCAGATTTGAATTCAGTTTGCTTAAATGAGGTAGGAAAATGTACTTTTGTCTATTCACCAAATATATTATTCCACAGTTTATCGTCCAAAGATTATCTATTTATGTCGTATACATTTGGCGAACTTTCCTTCTAAGATTCCAAAAGTCCGATTTTATTTTCAGCCATGAACTTTGTTATAGCTTTCACTTTGTAAAAAGGTGCGCCATCATGCTGTAGTATACAGTTATCATCACTGAATTTTCATAAAATGTTGGAAAAAGCGACTGATGAAATACATTTTGGAACCACTTTGATTCCATGGGAATGTTCTTGAAAGATGTGATAGATGCCAGATATTGCTTGCCTTCTCCAAAGTTTGTTAAAAATGTGACATCAATAAATGAGGTAACTGTACAGTTGTCCGAAATAGTCGTTGCAATTTAACAATAATTCGAAAAAAATTAAGTTAAATATTACATAATTATCGATAGCTTATATAAATCATCCCATAGCATGGGATGACTGCCGCTATGCTTTGCTCTGGTATATTGCCAAATAATAATATCTTTTATAACACAGGTTAAAATTAATTATAAGGAAAAAAACATCAAAATACGATTATTAATGCAAATATTTTCTAGATATCGATGACCACAGAATAAATAATATATAAAGTTAATTAGGCTCTAAAAATGAAAATTTGTGCGAAATTTAACAGGTTTGTTTTGAAACAAACCTTTTGCAAACCACGACAGCTTTGGTTAAAATTTCGCAATTAAAAGTTTGTTAAATTTTATTTATTTGCCCAATATAATAATTTATATGTTTTATAAATCATCTAATCGGTATGACCGTCTACCGGTATGATTTGCTCTAATGTGTCGACGATTAATAATACTTTTCTAGCACTAAATCTAAGTTTGGAAATTATTTATAACGATAGAAATAATAAATATATATAGCAAACTAAGCAATCAAAGTGACATATTTCGCGTAATTGGGAACTCTGTAACCGTGTAAACAAAAATATATTTCTCCAGTAATCGTTGAAATACTGCAATAACGGAAATTTTGCTTAGCTGACTTCTAAACGTTCTATTTGGTCGTCGTTAGTTCCAGCTCGTGCGCGAACATCGGTTTCGTCGTCAGTTATCCGGGTTCCTCGGCTGATGTTAGCGTCGGATATAACTAAGAAAATAAAACAGAAACAATTGCCATTCACTGCGGAATTTGGTTCAGGCGATCGTGTCTGTTAGGCGGACTCCCGCGCGCCGTTGGCCATTAAGGCCTCCATTGCAGCTCAAAACATTGAGACATGCGGTTTCGGCCAGGCTGCTTGTATCGAGCGGCCAGGTTCTTGGTATATCAACACCAGCCTTTCTCGCACCTGCCCGCTGGGTGCTGTCGTCCTCCGCAGGAGACAGAAATAGGAATCTTATATGGCCCATGTCTGCTTGGTCCGCCGTTGAGGTCTTGCTGTTGTTGTGTTGAGTCTGTAACTTTATTCTCGACCTTACCGCCTTGGGTGACTCTTTCAGGACTTTGTAACCCCCGGGGGAATCGCTCTTGGAATCATTAGAAGACTCAAGCCCTTCAACTAATTGCGGCTTTGGTAAAGGTTCGATGAATAAGTGATTTACATGATCCATATTATAAGGGAATCGATAACATATCCTCACAATTGAGTCATTAGTCTTTAACCACAACGTCCTAGCAGTGGAGGTGGCGTAGCCTGAACACTTACCCTCCCACCTTCTCTCCGCTCGCCGTGAGGAGAACCTGAAAGGCCGCCCCAAAAAACACGTAATGCTCTAATCATCGCATGGCGGACCCCAGTGAGCCTAAGATGGGTTAAAACAGTAAGATTTCCCCTAAAAACTGATATTCAATTTCACCGCATATGCAAAATTAGACGAGAGTCGTCCGAAAGCCAGAAGCTTTCCCTTTAGGCTAGCTGAAAGAGGCTTTGAGAAAAACCGTTAGAGGAGGATACTTAAAGCAGCCGTCCATGCCTCCCCTTCTTCCATCACCTACCCCCAGGTGGGTAGCGAAGTATAAAATCCAATAATCTTAGAAAAACGAGGTAGATTACGTTAGTCAAGAAGACGACTATGACCGGCAAGAGGGCCGGCTACCAACAGAAAGGACTTAGAAGAAGCTCATCCGGAGCCAATTCTGGGTGTTCACACCGAATTTAGAAGCCTATCAGAGGTAGATCGTTAGAAAGATCTAGACAGCGAAGACCGGCATAAGTGCCCGGCAAATCAATGAGAGAAACTTAGAAGAAGCTCACCCTGGATCCAGTTGCTGGTGGTCACACCGAACTTTAAGTTAACTTGATTTAAGAAGCACGTTTAACTAACGCTCATCAGAGAAACCCCCAATCCTGGTGTATCCCCCAACATAGAGATAGTCCTTGCCCTTGAGGAATACCCCCAAAGTAAACTACCTCAAGCACTTCCCTGAGTCAAAGGATTCACGCATTAGCTTATCGCTCGCCAGTGCGAATTATTCCCAGAGTAACCCCAAGACTAGAAAAAACATTCATCTCCTGTCCCGTGGTGAGATCATTACATTCAGAAGACGTGCAAAACCCCATCTGCCACAGGCGCTGAGGTTATCTGTGGCTTTAAAGCATTTCCCCATTCAGAACGCAGCTGTAACCGCTGATCCACGCGTCGGCCTGGAAACAACATTCTTGAGATGATATGACAAATGAATAAACTATTTCAACACATCCAGAGCTGTAAGCTTCTCTAAGGAGCGGTTTCACCCTTTAAATATAACTACACTATAGATACCCTCAAAATTCTCTCTTTCATCACATAATAATTGATTAAATTGTCCCTCTGAACGAGACATAGCGTAAAGTGCAGGATGACTAAGTGGGATAGCGTTACATTATCATCAATGGGTGAGAAATTATAAGTATACGGTACTGTACATTAAATAGTCTTGCTATCCAAAGACAACAACCTATGTTAACAGTGATGATGAGGCAGTACAGTTATTCGACCGATTCCAAGTATACTCATGACACAATGATGCTTAAACAGGGCAAAGTTAAAAAGAAAATTACGTGTCGTAAGAATTGTAAAGAGGAGAAAATGGAAATCTCACATCCTGAGATTATTAAGTTGCCTTGAATAATCCTAAGATTATTAACTTGTCTTGAATTATGAAGATACGGACCGCAGAATCCATTTTGCCAAGAGTTTGGAGTAGAAAAAATAGAATTTGTCAATGAGCGGACAAAATGGCTTAATCTGTAGAGTATATTTAAGTTCAATGTTATAATTAATCTTCTTTATTGCACATACTGGTCACAAGAAGATCCACCTATATATCAGGAATGATGTGTAGATTTATCAGATAAAACTTCGAGAAATTGTTTTATCTATTCTTTTTCTTTGTTACAGTAACCGGTTTTAGCGACCTCTCTCTGCACAAATCAGTTTCTTTGTAGATTTTTTGTTAAATCGTTTCCCTTTTTTCCCTCGAAGAATGATTAAGATCGATTCGTCTCCTTCTCTAACATCCTTCCGCAGGGGGCTCTCAGGCGTAGCCTGGCCAACATTTTTGTATATATTTAATTTTAAATCCAAGCCCCTCTTAGCATCATTTGACACACGAAGATGTGTGGCCTTATATATATATATATATATATATATATATATATATATATATATATATCTATATATTATTCAATGCGTCGTCTTTCTTCCATATACTACACTTTACAGCTCTCTCCTTGATATTTTCGTCCTAAGATCTCCTAGATTGGGTCTCAAATGTTTAAAACTTATTTTTGGTCCCCAACGCAAATACTATTTAGCGTACTTAGAAAAAAAACAAACTGTATATCCCTTATTATTAATTGCAGTGTTATTATTATCACAAATCGTAGCAGGTTAAGCAAACGTGGAGGAGGCGAACGGTCATTAATCTTAATGTGGTATCGTAAAGCTTTACTGACTGCATCGTTTTCAGATGTGCGAAGGAGGAAACGTTTCTTCTCTTAATGATTTTGAGATATTTTCCCAAGAATATATATTTTGCTCATCGCTGCACATGGCCATAGATTTTACGTACTTAGATGAGCGGTAGTGTGTATAGAAATTGGACAGTGGACCTAATTTTTAAAATACTCCTGATGGTTAATTAACTATATGAGATCAATTATTACTCACACTTGGAATTTATATAGCTTACTAGGGTATTAAGAATAAGATTTAAGCCAGAACTAGAGCTTTAACAAAACCTAAGTGCCCCCAAATATGCATTTCTCTCGAAAATGTTACTAATATCAACTTAAGAAATAAAATCTGGCTCTCCAAAATTTATTTAAAGATTGTTCGAAGAAGAATATCGATTATGGCCGCAAAAACAATATAATTTCACTCGCAAACTTTGGAAACTTATTAAGAATATTGACCGTTCCATAACTCAACTTTAGTTCGTTTCGATGTCTGCTCATTATTTACCAAGGTTCCGGTTGAAGATGGGTTCAATTCCCTTAATGATGAGTTACCAAATATTGATCTTCCTGTCCCTGCTATTATTTTCATTATCCTCATTCCAACTTGTAACAAAAATTGTACGTTTCGTTCGAAGGTAAATATTTTCTTATTAATTATTTCTTAATTATTTAATTAATTATTTCTTATTAATATATGGATTTCTTTAAGGCAAGACTCCTCCCTATCTTTGACTTCCCTATTTTATGTTGCAGGTATATTGATGATGCCATTGGCCTGTGGCCTAATTCTAATGCTGTTAATAGCTTTCTTTCCAAACTTAATTCACTTGTCCCTTCCATTAAATTTATCCATGAGTTTTAAAATAATAAAACCCATCCCTTTCTCGATTTTTTAATTCATGCAACTCAGATTACTTTTAAATACTTCATCAATCGCAAACATACTAATTCCAACTCTTATAATCATTTTTACTCTGCGCATAGTCCCGAAGTCAAACGTTCCGTTTCTTCCCTCATATTTCTACAGGAATACGTGATGTTAGCCTTGAGTATATGGATTTGGAATTCTCCAATATCTGTGAAATCGGCCAGAAACTATGTTACCTGTATCTATTTTTTAAAAAAATTGTCTTTTCTCTGCCAAAAGGAGGTTCTATAATACAGTTCCTACTAACCATTTTAATGCCAAAAGCATTCTGGTTCTACCCTTCTCGGATTGTTCCATTGACTTTTTTCCTCCTTTAAAAACTTTTCACATTTCTGTTGCTTTCACATACGAGTCGACTATTAAGAATATACTAGTTCACAATAATTGTAGTAATATTAGTGGAGTCTATCCAGTAGAACGTTCTGTGTCTCCAAGTAAATATTTTGGACAGACATGAAAGCAATTATCTGTTCGTATTAATCAGCATAAATACAATGTGAGGAGAGCTGAAAACAACACTGCGAATTTTGTTCATATGGCCGAAAATGACCACTTAATTGATTGAAATTCATAAAAAAATTCCCTCAAATGACGCTATGAAGAGAAACATTGTCCAATCTTCATGTATAAGTTAATTCGATAACTTTAACATTTCCAAAGTCCTTTATGAATTTGATGCTGTCCTCCAAAAACTTATTCTAAAATAAATTAGTTTTGACTTATGTTCTAAGTTTTGTTTGCCATATTCATTGTAATGGGTACCTGGTTTGTCGATTGAATTATCTCATTGGTTTTGTATTAACATTATTTTATTTCTTTCCTTGCCCCCTTCCCCCAAAGTATCTGCTTCCTTTTCGTGTCTCTCCTAATCTCCCTCTTAAGACTATCTCCTTTTCCTTTAAATAAAGTACGAAAGTACTCATAAATACCTTATCAGTTTTCCTACGGGACATTACATTGAGATACATGCATATATACATATATATATAAATTTATATATATATATATATATATATATATATATATATATATATATATATATATATATATATATATATATATATACACTTGTGTTATCTTAACATTTTCAAACTCACAATGGTTTAGGAAATAGAGAGACACCGTATTTATACAACGCAATGTTTTCCCATAAAGTAGGGGGTTTAATTTGATAAGTTTAATTTGAGAAAAAAGATAGGACTGGGTCTAAATAAAACAAACCGAGTCTAATATTAACATTTTTCTCGTTTGTGATGGAGATCAGAAATGATTCAAAGATATTTCTGCTAATAAAATCATTTATATGCATTATGGTATCTGCTTTTGACCAGTTAATCTGGTGACCCATATTAAGCCTGTCGACGTCCAAAGCATTATTTGTATATCCCTTTGATACAGCATTTTGATGTCGCTTAATTCTTAAGGAGATATTTTTAGAAATTTGACCTACATAGACTAAATTACAATCCAAACAAAGTATAATATGTATATTACATTATTATCGAGTTCTCACGCAGAACGATTCCACGCACAGGCGCAACTTGACTTCCAAAGTGGACCCCGAACATCAGACGCCCAGTTCGCGATCGAACATGCGGCTCTCGCATCGGGTTAGTAAGTCACGAACGCGTTCACTGAAGAATTAGGTGACTTTTTAATAAGCATTAGAGTGAAAGTCTAGACCAAACTTATTAATAAGAATCGATTTATAGTTAGAAAATCATACGTTAGGGCTGCTTTTTTCTTATATCTAAAACTTTTATGAAAGCAATTCCTAAGATTTATCATTTTTCCTCAACTTATACTTACTCATTATCTAAAAATGAAAAAAATGATAAATCATAAAATGAGTAAAATTAAATCATGAGAGTTTTTTTGTGTGGTATTTACTTCTATAAAAAAGAAAATTTGGATAAAAAGAGTTGTTTTTAGAGTGTAAGCAAACAATTCAGCTATAAGATTTTCTTAAGCTTAGACCTAAAAGATCATTATATAATAGCCATAAATCTAGTTGCTAGAGCAAGATAGGCCGTAGGACTTATGTAGATAGACGGTTTGGCTGCGGAGCGCAAGCTCCTCTTGTTAACAATATATATTAATTAGCTCATCCACAAAAGTTCCTGACGCTTTGTAAAAATTACAAATAAAAATATTTTGAAGTAAATTTAATGAATTATTTAGCTCAAATTTATTCTGGCTCCTTTCTCCATTTCTTCATTGGTTTCCAAAAAGCGAAAATAATTTGTCGACAAAATAAATTTTCGAGGCAAAATATTTCAAGCTACAAACTAACCTCTACCTACTAGGTGAAGAATGAGGATTAGTTGAGAGTAGCTAGACTATTAACTAGGACTATGTTAGTTAAGCTATTAAATAGGACTACCAAAGCTAACAAATTAGCTAAGAGTAGGCTAAATAATCTGGCAACTAGGGCAAGGCATGCTTAGTATTAACTGGACTCGGCTACCTAGGTCAAATACTAGGATTAGGCTAGTAAGACTATCGAGTAGTACTAGGGTAGACTGGCTATTAACTATGCTGAACTAGCAGGGCTATTAAATTTTCCTAGGGTAGGGTTAGCAAGGCTATTAGATAAGACTAGGCGAAGCGAGCTATTAACTATGACTAGGCTAGCATGGTTACTAACCAGGTCTATTAAGCAAAACTAGGCAGGCAGGGTTATTGAATAGGAAAAAGTGGCATGGAAATTAACTAAAATCAGAGAAGCAGGCCTAGTAACTACTACTAGGTCAGCAAGGATATTGACTTAGACTGAGTTAGCAATTTTATTAAGTAGGACGAGGTTCGAAAGGCTATTTACTAGGTCTAGGCTAGGTGGAGTAGTAATTAAAACTGTGTTGAATAAGACTAGGGTAGCAGGGATATTTTCAAGACTAGGCGAAGCAGATTGAAGTCCTTGGTTGCCAACGTCCTGTTCGATATGGCACAGGGGTAAGGCAAGACATTCTTCATTAATTCAATCGCAAATCACATATTTTCTTTTCATTATTTCCTCTATTTTAGGACAGAAATCGCTCGCACCAATTATCTGAGCTTCTCTTTTTCTTTAAATCCACTGAGTCAAAATTGCTGTTGCATGCTTTTTGAAGAAGTCGCTCGTCCTGCTGTAGACAACATTCAAAAGCGATCGATTTACTTTCCTATCATGGTCAAGTTCCTCTTCCGTAAACTGCCAAATGTATAACAGTGACAGTCAGATGTCGTAAGGCCAACCTTAACAAAGTAAGGTCAACCTTAAAAATGTAATACCAGGCAGTATTCACGTAGAGCGTTTATCCCAATTTACAAAGAAATTTACAGTGGGTTTCTTCCGCCTTTTCCCTTTTTTAAATAAAAGAGGTTAGGAAGATTATGAGAGTATAATTATGATAAAATTTTGGTTTAAATCAATATTTAACCTGAAATTGAAGTACAGAGATTCATTGATTGTAAAAATGATTATAGTTTGCTGTAGATTTCTTCTCAAGTGTATCTTTATTTTATTCTTTGAGATCTAGTTTAATGTAATTTGAAGACTTTTTTGTTATATTTGGTGACTTGAATAAGCGAAGAGCTTTTATCGAAGTTAATGGACATTTGAATTTGTAGAACAAAGTAGTAAAATATCAAATTGCTAAGAAAAAACTATCCTGAGATACATTTTCTGACTTGATTCAAGAATCCTTTTACCTTCCAGAATCACAAAGATTTCCAGGAATGTTTCCAATGGACATAGCGTCATTTTTAATAATCCTCTTCGGGAAGGAAGAAAGAAGCTGTTCAATTCATGTAACACCTTCTTATTCCTCAGTTAAAATCGTCTTTGTCGTCGTCGTCGGTTCCAGCTAGTCTCGGAGCATTGGTTTCGTCCTCAGTGATCCGGTCTCCTCGAGAGAAGAAGAAAGGCCAAAAAGGAAACAGAGACAAATGCCATTCGTTGAGGAATTTGGTTTGGGGGATCGTGGCTGAGTAACGGGCATGCGCACGCGCTTGGCCATTAATGTGTACACTGTGGCTCAAACCATTGAGACATGTGGTTTCGGCAAGGCTGGCGGCATCGGCCTGCCTGGTTCTTCGTCTATCAAAGCCCGTATTTGTCGCGCCTACCCGCTGGGAGCTGCCCTCCTTCGCCTGAGCCAAACATAGGAATCTTATATGGCTCATATCTGATTGACCCGCCATTGGGGTTATGCTGTTGATGGATGTTAGTCTGGAACCTCATCCACGTCTTTACCGCCTTGGGTGTTTCTTCCAGAAGTTTGAAACTCCCAATGACATCGATTTTCGAGTCATTGGAACATTCAAGCCCTTCCACCACTTGAGGCTTTGGTAAAGGTTAAATAAACAAGTGATTTACGATTCATATCTTCGATCTTAGGAAATATTTGGTAGCATCCTGAAGGCCAGACAATAAAGACCTACGTTATACCTGATTTGACATGAGGAACCGTAGGAACAAGCGCAATCCCTTGTGTAGATGCATTGGGTACGATAATAAGACCTCCCACATTTGGACGAGCAATATAATTGATATCGAGGTCTTATTGCAACATCTATATGTAGAATCTAAATGGTTCGGTCACTGCCAGATAATGTAACCCAGAAATATATTTTCTGCCGAAAAGGATAAAATGAATAAGCAATGCAATTTTCCTATTTCTTGATTGACGGTTCGTTTTGCATTATTAAAAACGATGCATTTAAATCAACTGAGTCATTAGGTACTTAGTTTTATTTTTATTTTTATCTCGTTCAATTTCAAAGTTAACAAGCGACTTCTCAGTTGAGATCACTCATTTTGATAAGTCAAAAAAATGTTTAATAGGATTTTCCAAATATTGAAATACGACCGATGTAAGAATGCCTCATTCCAATTAATTGTCTGAACATGATCAGTATGAATGGGGACTTACGATATTGAGATTGTACGTAATAACTGAAATAAATAGTATGGTATCTGTGCCTTTACAACATTCTCTCCCTATTCATAATTTTAAGAAGTATTATTCATAAATTCTAACTCACCTAATCCTACTCATCAAATTTAATGCCCCCCCAATTACTCATAATTAGCGCACTAAAATTACTTAGCAATTCTATTTACTCAAACTTCTTCTTACTTGCCACTGAATAAAAAATCACTTTGATTGATAAATTTCCATTGTACCTTCAATTAACCTCTCTACCTCTCTCTTTTCTTTCGAATTTGTTTTTCTCTCTCTCAGTTTATAAAAGTTGTTAATATGAAGTAAAGCAATACAAGGGAAAATAAAAAACACTAAAGAAAAGTCGAAAACCATTTTCGCAAAAATAATGAGCCTACATAAGACTTCAAAGGTTTTTTTTAAAGTTTCCTCTGACGAGAATAACCTGCGTAAAAATATAATTTTTCATTGTCGAATATATTTCCTAAGGGATTAAATCTTTTACAATGAAAATAGAGTTTGGTATTATAAAATATTTATTGTTCCCTAAAATAAATACTTGAAGAGTAAGATATACAAAGGAGGGGAAAGCGATAGGATGCTCGTTGAGGGAGGGCAGAGCTATTGAATTCTCCAAGGAAAAACGGTTTTTATTAATGCTTGTGCTAAAACAACATAAGGGATTTTTTAGTGATTAAATTTGCTTAGCAAAACTAAACGAGCGAGTCTCCCTTAGAAAGTTTTATAAAAAGAAGTCCGTGAATGAATTTGAGAGGTAAAAGAAGGGGACCAAGAGAGCAGGTTTTTCTCATTAATTCGACTAAATTCTCCAAGTAAATCCGATCTTGGGTTAGAATATTATATATGGTTCAGAATAAATTGTCATAAAGTCAGAACCTATTCTTTTAACATCTAATTTAAAAATAAGCTATTAATTTATAACTATATTTTTAGAAGAGTATTTTTTTGAAAGAAGGGAAAAAATTGTAAAATATTTTTTTACTTAGTTAATTAATGATCTAGCAGGTTTTTGCAGTATTATAAAATCAAGATATTATTATTATTATCATTCCTTCAGTTTACAAGTCTGCATTCTCCAGGTGGAGACTAGGTTGGTTTTATGGAGTTCCTTGATTCTGATGTTGCCAGATATTTGGTCTAGGTATTTATTTAAGCCCTTTTTGATAGTTCCAAGGACTCCTACAATGACAGGGATTGTTGTGATTTTGAGCCTGCACATCCGCTCAACTTCAATTTCTATGTCTTTTATACTTGTTGAGGTTCTCGCTAGTCTTATCTGAGGTGTTGATGTCAAGGAGTATGGACATGTCTATGTGAAGGCAGGTCTTTTCCTTTTATTATTTCCGTAATATATCGGGTCTATTGGCTGCTATAGTCCTGTCTGTGTGAATAAGTATGTCCCAGATGATGGTGACATTATCGTTTTCAATAAATGCATTGGGCACATGCTCATACCACTTGCCAGAGACTTTTATGATATGTTTTTTTCAGTTATTCCAGTGGATGTAAGTGGCTGCTTTGTTGTGGCGGTGGGTATACTCTGTTTTAGCCAATTGAGGGCAGCCTGATAAGAGGTGGTCTATGGTCTCATCAAACCTTCCACAGAATCTGTATTTGGACTCAGCATCCCTCTTTTTCACAATGTTTTGTTGACACCATCGTGTAGGGAGACCTTGGTCCTGGGCTGCTAGGATAAAGCCTTCAGTGCTGAAGCTCTTAGCCAGTTATGTGTCTCTTTCTGGTCTACATCCGGTTGTTGAATCGTTGAGGGTATTTGCCGTGGATCTTCTTGGTTTTCCATCTGGATTTAAGTTGTTGTTGTCCACAATGTTATTATTATTATGCCTTATATTAGTATTATTTTTCTTCTTAATATTATTATTATTATTAGTGAAGTTCAGAAATTTAATAAAAAATTATAACAATTTAACCATGGTTGCTTTTTTATTTTATTTTTTTGTATATTCTAAATTTTTCTGGAAATTCTTTTTAAATTAGATTTTCAATTTTAATTTTTATCGGGAGGAAAAATGTAGCGACTGACACTTAAGAACGAGTAGAGCTAAATGAGGAGTGAAAAAGCCGCTCCTTTTGTCCCAACTCTATTTTAAGAACGAGAATTTGGAGATAGGTTAAATATAAAGAATTGCAGGAGTAGAAGAAGAAAAAGAATAAAAGTAGAAGAATAAGAATCAAAGGAAGAAGACCCTAGTTCGATTCCCGGCCAGGAAGTTCAAACATTTTTTCTCTGGCGTTATCTTTGTCTTCTCGGTAAAAGGATTGCCTTCATTGTGCCGTCCTCTGCTCTCTTTGATTCTAGTCTTCTTCTAATGTCCCTCCTCTTACCTCTTAACAACTCCTGTTTCTTCTCTCAATGCTCATTCGCGTCCAATTTCTCTTCTTGTACTATATATATATATATATATATATATATATATTCTTTTAGCCGATTTCATTTTTTGACCAACATTAATATATGAATTTAATTGATTAGTTTTACATTTTTCCTACTCAATATTTTCTCATATGGTGTTTGCTTTTGGAGTGACATAATTGATAAATGAGACTAGCAAAAATAATTTCTAGTAAAATTTCTCTAAATTTCCTTATTCGTAAGTTTTTCTATTTTCTCATCTCATTCTTACCGCATTTAGCTAATTTAAACTCCGCTTGAATATCGACTGATTTGGAAAACTGGATCCCTAGATGAACCCGCTCTAGAAAAGAAGTAGATAAACCAGTTATGTTAGGTTGTACTTTAAATTAAAATGATCTAATAATATTTTAATTAATTATTTATCAAGAAAATTATCCCCAAATTACAATCTATAATTACATTTCCAAGTTTAAAATTGTTTTTATCAAGGTATTCATAAGACATTATTGCCCATGAATTAATCATAACATCGTCAAAACATTAGGTTAGGTTAAATCACATAGCTATGTCGTATAGACTCCATGTGTGCAAGTTAGGAGACAAAAGCTGATAAATTAATGTAAACTTCTAATCTTCGACACTAAAGATTTAATCTAAACCACTATTCCCCTGTGCTTACTTCTATTATCCCGAGTGCTGTGATAGCTTTTCCGTTCCTTTTAATTGCTTTTTACAGTATGTATTGATAGGTCATTCGTAATATCTTTTCATTTTATAAATATTTGTTATTTTAATTTGCTTTTATTCTCTGGTTCGCAACTGAAGAACATTTAAAACTGTTCAATGCGCTCCTTATATTTTCTTCATGGAAGAAAGCGCCATTGTTGGGGGTTGTGAGGGACGCGCTTTTAGTTGATCTCGAAGATACAAGAACAGACAATTACCGAATAAGGGAAAGTATACATCTTTTTATGGTTGAAACTATTTGCGTTAATGTCCACTGAAAAAAAATTATCGCACTTGAACTGACATTATTTATAACCCACAGATTTTTTTCTGTAATCGTTATCAATTAATACAGAAATTTTAGTAATAATAGCGTAAATAAATTATATCACTAAATTACAAAACAAAGATGAAGGTATGGATAAAATAATAATTAATATTAAGTTGATATTGTGGATTTTTTATGAAGTACATCACATGACATAATTTTATATGTACTAAGTTAAATTTAAACATAAATATGAATAATAAAGAAAATGAATAAACTATGTACAACAGAGGATTTATGAAATGCCAGGGTAAAAAAGGGAAAGTTTATCGTAGAGTTTGATTGCTTTTTAATATTTGTTTTATGGTTTTCAGGTTGTGTTCGACTTCAAATTGCGGTGAGCAACTTGTTGCTGAATCGGAAACTTCCAAGCATTTTCGCAACAACTGAATAAACAGTAAATTCTTACACGATTTTTGGAGGCTTCTTTGTGATTAAATAACTTTTTAATTTTTCTTCTTTATATGACTGTCCATGTATTATTTTATAATCTGGAAACACCTGTTAAAAAATAAGTAATTCCTGACGTTTCATGTATTTCTCATATATTAATTACTAAAACATAGATATCTAATGATTAAACAGTTTTCTGGCATCATTTAAATGTTTTTATAGCTGTCCTACGAATACGAAGACGAATCAAGCTTCACTCGATGAAAATTGGGAGGAATTTATGGGTATATGATAAAGGGTTAATGAAGGGGTAAGTGTGTGAAGGGTATGATTGAATGAAAGGGAAAGTGAGAGAGATGAGTGAAAAAGAGAGATAAAAGATTAGAAAAAGAAAAAGATGAAAGATGAGTGAAGCTGTGCTTGCGCAATGAGTGGATTAATGTGGAGAAGGGCTTGTGCTTGGCCTATCTCCACAGCCTAGCCTCACACAAAATTGATGGTGGAAAGAGTTACTCAGGACGAGCATCAACTATGAGAAGTTGAGGAGGTCTGCCAAACATCCTGTTTGTCGAAAGACATCAAATGTGGGACCCTACTCACAGCTTTTTCAGTCGGGCTTGTGCTCCCGTAGACCTATCTCAATCAAGGGTAACCTACAGGTCGGGTGGGGATATTCTCGCTGAGGAAAAGAACTGTCCAAGAGCTACTGAACATTGGAACCCTTCTGAATAATTTTAAAAATCTGCTGTCTACTGATGATGTCAAAATTGGTATGCAATCAGAAGAAACATTCTCTGTGACATCTTGGGTGGCTTCTATTAGGTCATTTTTTTGTTAATTGCCGTTATATTTGACATCAAATGAGAATGTATGTAAAATAACACTCAAACTGGGAAAGCTGTAATTACTCTCTCAGTTCTAAAAAAATACACTGCTTTTTCTATGATTACTGAAAAAATAAACAAAATATCATGAGTCAATGCGAGAAATTAGCAAGAGAAGTTTATAAAATAGCGCAGAAAATAGTCTTTGTGTGAGGTATTAACTCACCAATAGAGTTATTACAAATAGATGGCACGCAACGTTATCTTCGATAATATTGGAATCAGTACATGGAATTTCATTGCGAGTCAAACTAGAACTCGATTGGAAACCTCACTTACCACAACAATGTAGAGAGAAAAGATGCATTGATTCCTATGAGAAGACTTGGATATCGAGAAGAATAGAGAATCATTATGACGAAATGGCGACGAAATAAGCGAAGAGAGATCAAAAGATTACAAGGTATAAGAATCGTTGGGATTAAGACCTCAGAAGATTGCGCGATCAGAATTTATCGATAAATGTTTACCAGTCGAGGGAATAATCTTTAAATCGAAACAAAGACTACACTTTGTTCTCGCCTGGTGAAATCGTGCTATTGTATGACAATTGCTATTAGCGCTTTTAGACTGGCTGTGTTCATATTCAATATGTTGGTCCTCTCTCTGCTCCACTCGATTGTTCTCAAAGGTCACCCATGAATTAATTGAATGGTGTTCTCGTGCAAGCAGATTTAAATCTCACCCAAGCATGGCGATCTGGTTCTCTTTATCGCTGCATGATTATAGAAATATGGTTGAGTTATTTTAAATTTCGTTCTCTTTTGATGAATACCATATTCACTGTCTACATCAACATCTCTTTAACAGGATATTGCGATTTTTAAAAAGAGTGACGTTACTTACACATTTCTATTAACAATACCTTAAATTATACTTTGGACTCACCAAGTTGATTTTATATTCTATGAAAAAAACAAAACAAATATATTCAAGGCTAAAAATAATATATTAAAACGTCCTCTACATGACAATATTTCTCTACCTTCCTGTAGCAATGATTTCACTGTCAAACAAATGGTTATATAATGTCCCTTTCTATTGATTTTCGTAGTTATTTAAAACTTTTAGAAATTTGAACAAAGAAATCAGTGAGAGTTTAAGTTGGAAGATAATTTTCTTTGTTGCCATCATTCTTGGGCTGAAAATCAAGCAATTTTTATGCATAAGAAAATATGGCACATATATAGGTAGTGATTACATTCCTAATATATGGCTATTATTCAAGACTTTTTCTCGGTTATAAAATCAAGGCCACTACTTTTAATTGTACCTCTAGCACAGGACATATATTAAGATAACCTAATTTGAGATTTTATGTCTCCAATTTAGAGTAAGGAATTTCGTGCAAAGTGTTCTTTTAAATAATAGTGATAAATATCGTTGTTAAAATTATAATAAATAAATCAAAATTGAGATATCTTTCATTTTCTGTTGTTTTTCTACAACATTAGAGCAGGAACACTCTTAATATAATTTTTGGCAGCTCTAGTTAAAGGAAACTGAACCCAGGTAGGAATTCTTGTCTGAGTATGTATGGTAGTACCCTTGGCAACCTCAGGACGTTCGAGAACCATTCCCTTGGCAAACATTGGTAAGGTATAGAGCAATAATCAATTGTCATATGCGCAACTCCATTTGCTGCCACCCTCGCTCCACCCCAAGTTCCAACTTTTAATCAGCCTCCAAGAAGATCTCCATCCACCCAAGCCGTGAGTCGCTGACTTGAGGCAGTAAAGGAGAATTTCTACCTGAATTGTTAAATCAATATTAATTGTGATTGTGTTTGTATAACCAATCGCTCCCCTGGAGAGCCCCGTCAACTAAACTGCCTTTCTTGACCCATAGTGACGGAAGTCTAATTTTTGTCCAAAACTTTTAAATATTTTTACATAAATTTGGAAAAAAACATATATATATTTGATTATTTTTTATTAAAATTCATACAATAGTTATGAGAAATGACATGTGTATATAAATAGCCCTTTTGCCTTAGCGACAAAAAAATCATTTTAAATGAGTTACAGACAAAAATCAATTTCTAGGTTTAACTGCTTGGAGGTATATGGTACTGTTCTAAGCCTTTAGGAAGTAAAGCAACATTACATCTTTGGCATGAAAATTTGCTTTTAACATCATAAAGTCTGCATTTCTTGCCGTTTTCCAAATAAATGATCCAGTGGATTTTCTCATCATATCTCCCAAAGTCCACAAGATTTTGAGAAAGTTTCCTTCCCTGCAGGCTTGAAATTTCATGTTTTTAGGTATATATTAAAGAGATTATCAATAAGGTCTAGGAAAGAAATATTCTGGCCTTGGACTTCCATGAGACTGTGTTCGTTGATGATCGTAGCAGACAGCATGTAGGAAAGTATCGGCCACGACCACTTTCTTTTGCGCATTTCTATCCTATATGTCACAATCTGTTCATCCATGACCTAGACATAGCCCATTTTATTGTTGAATCTCTTGTAATTTGTAGGTTGTGGAAGTTCTACGTACCTTTTATATCGCTTTTGTAGCGTTTTGGTGCACCCATGTCATATGGACCAAAATTCGTTGCCCTTCCACTTTTGGATCAGCATGCCGTGAATGGTTGCAAAATCAGTCGTTCCACAGGTCTCCTTCTACATGTCATTCTTTGTAATCAAAGGGCATTGTTAGGTTAGATTTTCTCGGCAGAATCCCCACAAAAGATAAATTTCTCCATCAGATATTCTATCAGAGGAACACCAGTAAAAAGAATATCAAAATATATTAGGAAACCATGATCGTCGGACACTGAGGCTCTGTTTATCAGTTCTATGACAAAATTTCCTCTAAGCACAAGGTCAACTAATATATCTACTCTGGAGGTCGATTTTCCTGTATAGAATTCGAGCATAGCGCTCACATTTTGAACCCAAATCGAATTGGTTTCCCTGGAATGAACTGTTTGCAATGATTTTGACCAAAATAATGATCATGTTTTCATCGAATGACATATGTTCTTTAAAATCGCTGCAGAGAGGGAATTTCTCTTGAAGGTGGTCAAACAGTGGTTGTAATTTTGCTTTAAAATACCTTTCTTCTATTTTAGAATTATCGCTGAAATGGATATTGTGCAAATTGGCTAAAAGTCTGTCTCTCCTAATATTCTTGGAACGAAACTTTGGGACATGATCGCCACCGGTCAAATATCGCTTTTTGTTTAGTTGATGGGAGGTGCAAGCTAAACAAGGCCACCTTCCATCTCTAAATTTAGAACTCAATTTTATTTGCTAGGGGTGACGGTATATTCTTCCTCAATTAGATCAGCAATTTGTCTTATAAAACACAACTTAAAAAGATCACGTGATTCAGTACACTGTGCAAAAACGTTGCTATTTGGATCAGGTGGGCGTAAATACTGACGGTTTACCCCAAAGTGTGGTTACTCCACAAAAAACTATTATTACGGCTAAATTTACCTGTCAATAGCTCTTCTCCATCTTGATTTGAAATGAAACTCTCTCCATTCAATGAGCCTCTTCCTAAATGCTGCAATTTCCCTTCTCCTTCTTCATCATATTTAGTGATCTATTCATCTGAAATATGTATGTAGGAGAATCGTCCCTCCGCGATCTCTCTTAGTAGAGACACAGTAAGGTAACCGGAAGAACATCCGGGCCAGGCAACAAGGGTAAAACTCGTAACCACAGAGCCTCGCCACTCGTCGCTATAAAAAACGGAAAGATTGTATACTGCGAGATCTCCTCTACAAGAGCATATTCAATTTCACCTAAATAAGAAATTAGAAACGCGTTTCTCTAAAGCTCAAAGTCCAACAGGAGCCGAGGTAAGACTTAGTGAGAAAAACCGTTGGAATAAGAACCATCCTGGGCCCGTCCTACCCCTACCCCAGTGGGGGGACGAGGTATAAATAAGAAACACTTAGGAAAAACGTGGTAGAATACGTCAGTCTCTAAGATACGAAGTCCCCGGATAGAAGCCGGGCCACCGAGACTGGACAGGTAGAATACTTGAGTCGCCAGACTACGAGGTCCCCTGCATGAGAGGCAGGGCTACCTAGGGGGCTAAGAAGCAGCTCATCCTCGAGCTAGTCCCTGGTTATCCAACCGAACGTCAAGTTAAATGTTCAAGTTCAACTTACTCTCGTCAGAGAGACTCCTCATATCATGGTGCAATGTAAAAGCCAGGGAAATTCCTCGCCCTTGAGGAATCATGAAATGAAGAGGAAAAAGGCTCCACCTCGAGCCCGTGAACAGGTGGCCACACCAAACTCATAAGTTAACTTGGTTAAGAAACCAAGTTAAACTTATTCTCGTCAGAGAAACCCTCCTCCGTTATTCTCGCCCTTGAGGAAGACTGGAATTAAGGAGAAGCTCAACCTAGAGCTAGTTCCTGGGTACCAAACCGACCTTAAATTAACCTATTCAAGTTCAACTTATTCTCATCAGAGAAACCCCCCCCTCCCCATCCTCGCCCTGAAGAAGACCCGCCCCGAGTACAGTCCTCGCCTATAAGGAATTATGTAATGAAGGAGAAAAGCTCCTTCTCAAGCCCGTTACCCGTTGGTCGCACCGAACTCTAAGTTAACTTGGTTTGAGAACCAAGTTTGACTTACTCTCGCCAGAGAGGTCCCGCCTACCTTGGAGCCGCCTCAAGCACCGTGATTGTTCTCGTCCTTTATGACCCCCCTTGAATACCGTGTAGCACCCATCTGCTACACTTGTCGAAGTACCTCGTGATCTCGGCCACCTCCAACAATATGGTCGAAGCACGCGTTGAAGGACCTACCACATTCCTGTGTTGTCTGGGGCTCATTGAGTTCAAGGTTAGACTTAAACCCGCTGCCAGAGCATACAAGGTATTTAAACTCCAGTAGAGATAATTAGCCTAAATCTTGTATATTGAAGTGCATATCAAATTTAGCTAATTTTAGAGGGTCAAGTTAATTGAAGTAATTATTGTGTATTATAATATTCGGATTATTTCTGTGGTTGTTTTGTTTTTGTGTAGTTTCCTTGTTAAATTTAAAATATAAGTTAAGTTTGGGAATTCCTGTGCGTTTCTCTATATCCTTACGTGTTTGAAGCAGCTCTTCATTAAAACAACTAAATTAGCACTCTTAGAACAAAGCATACTTCATCAAAGAAGTATATCACGACCACAAAGAATACCAAGACAAAAGTGGTGTCAGGTGTGGATTGATCGAAAGGGCCATTCTCCTACAATGTATATATATATATATATATATATACATATATATATATAAATATATATATATAAATAATATAAGCCACATCTAAATAAAGTTAGATATGGCTTACATACAAATAAACCGAGCATATGACTAATTGCAGTAGTCGTGCTTGTCGTAAAAACGTGAAATATAATAGAAACTTGATTTTAGGCGGCAATCTGGCCTTAAATTCGAAAAGATATTATAGTACACCACGTAAATGAAAGTCTTATACTTAGTCGAATTGTATTCAGTTATTACCATAAATTTGGGGGATTAATGTTATAAAAAATATATATATTCTCCACCAAAGTAGTTATAAATAAGGGTAATATACATGAGAAAATTATGGTTTCTTCATATTTCGACGGTCCGCCTTCAGGTCAAACAATACTTTATAATTCAGAGCTACCAACTGTATAGATTTAAAATATATCTAACTAAATTGATAAAAACACATTAAAAGGAATAATTATCGGGAATCACAAAGTCTTATGAAAATGAATATTGAAATTACACGTACATTTTCTCATGGGTATTTAAATACCCTGTAGACTCTAATGGTTTAATAATGGTCGCATTTAAAAATAAAAATATTTGCCAAGATAATGGGAAATTCATTTATCTTAGAATGAGATTAAGAAAAACTAGAAATTAAGAACCTACGTAGTATATTACAGTATCTTATTATTCTTATCTCTGCTTGTGTGTGTATCCGTCTATGCATTTTTTTTTAAATGGAAAATGATTTGTTTTTTGCACACCAATTTTAAATATGTGAAATAAAAACCTTTTTTACTCGCACAATTCCTTAATTCTGTAACTGAAGCCAACAAGCGGCGATGACCTAGTAAAAAAATGCCGGTACGGCATATTTTTGGTAGGTAAAATAAATAACTAGAAATAAATATTGAAATAATATTTATTTACTCATGTAAACTAATTTTACCTCTACAACAATCATTAATTATTCATTAAAACGATTTGTTATATTTATCATTTCAATTTTCCAACGTATTAAATAATAATTATAAAGATTATACATTATTTAGCAAAATTTAAACTACGGTTGAGAAATGATTTACTTATAGTGTTATAGGATCAATATTCATTAGCTTCGGTTGATTCATTTTTCATTTATTACTCTAAAGTAGAGAAAATTAATGAACAAAATGTTAAGTTTTTCCAAAAATTATTATAGCTTAAAAATTCAGCTAATAAGCCATATAATATATACTAACTCCTCACTATATGCCTATGAACAAATATAACAAAACTATCAAAATGATCTTGATAAGATAAAGTTAAAATATATAATAGGTCGGAAGGCCGCAGGTGATTTGAGTCGACGTTGATAGCGGCCAGTCTCCGTGGAGACCTAATGGTTTCCAAGGCAACCCGCGCGGGCGATACCTGAAAGGCAGATGGCAACGGAGGGCCTTCTTTGTAGGGCGGCGGTGTATGAGCAGCGTGAGTCCTAGGAGTAGTTCTTTGTATGCTGGTGCCGACGTCCACGTCCGTTGCATCCGATAGAGTCCTATCCAGGGACAGCGACCGGGGCACGAGGTAGCGAGTAATTGATTCCGGAGTGATGAATCCTTCTGATTCTTGGGTTTTTTTGTGCGTGCTCGGAGGTGCTAGGAGGAACGACTCTGCCTCGTGTCTGGCGGCTAAACCCAGGTAAACCGCAAGGTTGCCCGGAAGATTTAACAAGGAAGAAGATGAGCACAGCTGAAAAAGAAGCGAAGTGCTAGCCACAAAGACGAAAAACGACCATCAGGCTCCAGCAAAGACGACCTCTATATATCCACACCAGAAGTTTTACATAGGCGCTCCAAGGACAAGCTAATAGAAACCTAAGTAAAAATTTATGGATGAGGGGCTCGTCCTCGAGATGAATGGTAGGGTTAACGAAACGTTGATGGTCTTCAGGAAACCAAGACATATAGGTGTAAAATTTTCCGATATAAAGGCAAAAAATATAACGAGGTAAATTCATATTAACCTAGTAACATATTTGCCCTCCTAAACTGGTCTAAATCAATCTGAGGACCTAACGACTATATTTTTACAAACCCTAACTACACTGGTTGCGCGTTGCATAAACTTCTCTGATATGTGTAATCGCAAAAATCGGCAGAAATTTTAATTTTTCCTTTGTGGATTTTTATCCCAATGGAGAAATCAGGTTTTTCTTATATGCTTTGAGGAGTTTGGGAAATCTTGATTAAATCATTGGAGTCTAATGATCGCATCTGCAGTACTAGTCGCAAAAAATTAAAAATAATTTGCTAGCAATTGAGGCCAAGCACAAGGATTTAGCTTAAATAGTTTAGCCGTGAGGACTTTTTGAATTTTTATATTTTCCCCCCAAAATAAAATAAATATCAAATATTTTATTTTTTTACCCTAAGTAAAAATTCTTTAAAATTAGTTAGTAATGTCAGCACCTTCACTTCTATATCACTAACAACAGGAGATACGAACACGTCTCTTCGTTTTAAAACAAATTTTAGTTTGGCCATTGCTAATTGTACAAATAATGAAAATTGATAAATGAAAGATAGATGAACGAAATTCGTAATCTAAGATCCACTATGAAGATTAATTCCTGTTTATGGCCGCATTTCAGACCGCTGCCAAAGAAATAAAACTTCCATCCACCGAATTGATCTGAAGAATAGATTCGGTTAGGGTGAAAGTTCCCCGCTATTTTATCTTTCATCTGTGTAAATCGACAGCTTTTTAATTAAACCTACAACTATAAAATTATGCCATTTTGAGGAGGAGGGGGGGGGGGAATTTGAAAAATGTGAAGGTTGTCATAAATGATTTGAAAGGGAATTTCATTCGAAATATAATGATATAAAACTAATCTCCTGCACACCACTACTACCAATGCCCCTTCTCACCACCACCACCACGGCCCCTGCCCATAAAATCCACCACCACAGCCCCTACCCACAACCACCACCAACCCTCACCTTCATCAGCAAAAACCGCATCTACCCCCTATCAAGACCCCTACTCACCCACCAACACCAACCTTACCCACCACCAGGACCAACCCTAACCAACACCACAACCAGCGCCCCGCGCACCACCTCCTCCTCTACTTTCCTCCTTTCCTCCTCCTCTCCTCCTTTCCTCCTCCTCTCCTCCTTTTCTCTTCCTCCTACTCCTTCCCTGTAAATATAATCATTACATCCTTCTCTTCATCTCCTCGTCCTTCTCATTTGACTAGCCAATTTAGTACACTGAAAATTCATTGGATTCTCAACAATGGCGGTAACAGAAGAAAAGAGATGAATTTGATCCATGCAAATAAAAAAAAGGTGTTTTTTTCGTCGGGGCTCCTACACTACGTCAGCAACTAATGCTCAATTCTTATATTTTCTGCTCCCCCTCGCCCACATCTCAATAATAAAGGGAACCCTTTCATGCTCGACAAGATGTGAGATTGCATAACATCTCTACATACGCACGATCACGGCCTGGTGCAATCACACCAAGCAATTTCTTTTACCTCTGCGTAAAATAATCAAGCAGAGTATCTTGGTCAATTGGATGAAGTCGCCAACTTCATCGACCAAGTCCTGTAATCATTCTAGCATTCAAAACTTTAACAGACTGCTTGAAAGCTGATTTAAACTTAGATACACGGTGAGCTAGTCTTCCCATACATCTTGTGAAATCTTGAACGACACGTCAATCCGACCTTGCTGACCAATCAACTTAATTAAATTGCCCACTTGACCCCTGAAAAACCCTGTTAACCTCCCTGGCAAACAGGTGATTCAGAACTTCAGTCCACGTCATGAGCTACCATTTGAAACAATCAGAAATGTGTCTGATTCGCTGCATTAGGTCATATGCCACTCACAGTTCTAGCATATCTAGTAACTGGTATATAAGAGTAACTATTATACTTCTTAAATGATGTTACCCATCCTATTAGTATACTCTTCATTGTCTCATAATCTTCACTCTTCCCACCAAAGCCATTATATGGAAATCCTAGAAATGATTCCGTTGAGTTGTTTACCAAAAGTTGATGCCAATAAATCTGGGGAAGCAGGAAAGTAAAGGCTGCAAGTTAATCTAACTTATCCAATAATCCTACAAAGGAATGATTAGACAAAATTACATTTTATTTCAACTTACGATCCTTCCTGACTAACATTACTTCTCCCTTAGATAGTTCTTAGCAGTTAATTCATCCGTTATGCGAGAATTTATGTCTTATATAGGTCCGCAATTGATTTTCGTACGGTAAATCTGAGTTGATTCAAAACCATGTTTGCAGGCTCGTTTCTCATCTTCACTGCAACATATATATTTAACCTCTGCTGTTACGAACCAAATCAGCAAATCTTTTGGGTTTCTTGCTCTTAATTTACCCTCAGACCATAACACCGCCCTTTCACCCTTTAATTCACCCAACCTCTTTTCTATCTATACCATACGAAACGAAAGTATGCCATTGGTAGACTAGCTAGCCCCTAGACGCAGTCACACTGCTGGCAATCAAACTCTGTGTCATAAACATAAAGTTTTCATTTACCTAAGCAGCTCATGCTCAGTGCAAGTTATAACTCTTCATTTATTCATCCCGTTACCTAAATAATGTAAGGAAAATAAGATACATTAAACTTAACACCATTTTTCCCTATGTCTCTATTACTAAAATTACCCTAATTGAAACTCATCTCATAACATTACCCGTAGCTTGTGTATACTCACTTAATTAATATGTCTACAAATAAAACAACTACCGAGCTGCAACACATAACGAAATGATTATTATATAGGTTTATTTTGAAAAATAAGACAGGGGAAACTATTTTACGCCATAGCCTACAAACAAAGGGCCTTATCATACTAAAAATACAATATATAATATGCTACTGATAATCTGTGCCGTGGTATAGCTCTCTATATCATACATACATCTATTATATTTGTTTTTAGAGTGTGCGGGTAGACATGCTCACCAGAAGTGAGGGAGCTTACCCCATAGAAGATAGGGGAACTATCGCACATCGTTTGAGTCATGGCCAACGCGGCCCGGGTGGCGATTGTCTCAACCGATCCCAGCGTGGCTAAAGGTGGGGGAGGAGACTTCTCGTCTTGTTCAAATACTCGCCTTGATAAGGGCTACATTCTATGAACCCGCCCCTATACTTTCTTGCGCTTTTGAGCTTCGAAAACTGTTTGTAAGCTACACGAGGCACATCACGTGGAGGCAATGCTTATTAGCGACGTTATTTCTCCCCTCACGTGCTTGTTCCCTCACAAGATTCCCTTCTCGAAAGTTGGACTTTTTCTTATTCAACAAAGAAAAAAAAGGAATAAGGGAGAAAAGGGACAAGCCAATACTCTTTTAAGTGGAGGAGGGGACGACTCACTTACATAATTTTCTACCTAAACATAAAGGAATTATACACAATATACATACGCTGTTACTAAGCTAAACACTACAACAGAAAATTGATCAGCTTATTTAAACATTGTCATGTGACTACACAGAATACTATACATACTACCAAGAAAAAAATACTTAATAACCGACATAGGTATATATAAAAATAAATCTAAAATCAGACGACATATGGTTTCCACTTGGGAAGTTTAAACCCAAAAAGAAAACATGAAGATAACGTATACATTCCCAAATCATATCGCGAGGACAGTTATTCTTACTTTTTAAATACATAAAACTACAAAGAAATGGGCCTACACAAAATAATCAATTATCCTAAAAAAAATAATTTAACAGTACTTTAAGTTCTTACGGATATAAATATATGCAACTACCAACATTTGTTAAGGAAGATTAAAAAAACATGTAAATTCGAAATGGTAGAGAGAAGGTAATATAAGATTTATGAGATGGCTATAATGGTACAGTAAAGTATTTTTACCCGAATCTTCCAGAAGTGGAAGAAGAATTTCAATATCTCTAGAAACTTTTCCATCACAACCGTAAGAATTTAGGAGCACAAGTTTATTTACTACAGAAAAATGTTATAATCGGCTATAATACCAAATATTAAATACGACTTGGTGATAGATTAGAGATTATTAATATGGGGTGGAAATGAAGCCTGGCAAACTCGTGATATTAAATATAAAATATAATAAATAAAGATTTTGTAGATATCTTTCAAATTGGATAGAATCCTAATACATATGTGTTGTTGATCCTATCCCATCCAATACTTTCAAAAATGTCATGTAGCTTACTTTGAAAAATTAGAAAAATAAATAAAAATTCTCTGCCTCTTTCTCCTTTGAACGCCTCCAACAAACTTCTCGGATTGACGCTTTAGGTGATATTTAGGTACTCCTTGTTTTATCTTCAAAATCTTCATTTAATAAAGCCATTGTTTCGATTCCTTGGCTATTTCCCGTTCAATGATGGGTAAGAAAGTAACCGTAACCCTTTTTGGAATTTAGAAATAGCACACATCATCGCCTTTGCATAAACCAAACACCCAGTACATATCAATTTGATGCCCTTTACTCCGATTGTTGATAACATTTTCTGGGTCTACTTTATCTGCTGCTTTGTGCCCTGCCAAATCACTTCATCTGTTGTATTTGAGACGACCACCCAACCTTACTTCATCCATTTGAACTGGCCTCTCTTCTGTTATGGCACTTTTGCCTCTACAATCAACAAGCAGTAGACTCGAACACTTGAGTCGTAATTGAACCAGTCAACAATAGTAGCAGATAATAAATTCTTCAATTGTGAAACCTGTGATAATGGCAACCCGATAGATCACACAAAATAAGTTCACCGATTCCATAAAGGCTCATTATGCAATGCAATATTTCCTTTAGATGGTTCCACGAAAAGAAATTACTGTCACTTCTAACTGAGAGAATGGCCTTGCAACCCTTTCTTCTAGATTTCCATCTTGGCATATCCTTCCCTCGTAATTTTAGAGTAATTAAAATAACTTTTCCGCCAAATTGGGTAAGTATCCTTTTATCAATGGAAACAGTATTCACTCACGTAGCTCGACACGGCATTTTACAAGAAACAACTCTAATGTGGAATAATAGACATACATCGTGTTAGTGCTTGTTTACCTTCTCACAATAAGAGTAAATACTTGTAATTCTAGAGCTGGTTCCAACAATTCGAACCTTGTCTCTTATCTCGTCCCAAAACCAAATTTACTTTGTGCAGGGCTGTCAAGTTTTCCAATTATCAGGTTGTAGTCGTTGGTGCATGCCTGCAAGATGTGAAATATGATCAGGTAGGAAACATATAAAAACAGAAATATCCGAAGTAAGAAATCAAATTTTGTTCCGAATTAGGCTAAGGTGGCACAACAATAAGAGTCAGGACACTTTCAACTCCATAATACCACATAATGAGGGAAATATTTAGAGATAATCAGATTTCCAGAATTAATAACAAATATTTCATTCCATTCTAATAATTGTGCTGTTAGATTTAAATGGTTTAGAACTTTTAGGAGCAACGAGGCCAAAAGACCAAACTTAAACCTTTTATGGTAACTTGTTTGCATTTTAAAATGTAATTTTTATGGGGATTTTACAATAATACTTATTAGATGATCCTATGACATCATGAGTATATCCTATCAATTATTGACAAAAGTGACATAACGGAAATATGCAAATGTTAAGGCTAAATAGGGGGGTCACTGAACGAGATAGAGGTTGCCTCTCGTGAATATTCTTTCTTTCCCCAATTAAGGATCGTAGTGTTACGAGGTAGACAGACACTTTGCTTGAATAGAGAAGGTGATTATAACATTAATGTAGCCCATTATGCGAGAAAACTTTTCTTAGCTGAAAAATACTTTTGAAATTATATTTTTTAAGTGTTAAAATGGATTGAATGACTTGACATGGACAACTATTTGTGATATTACTCTCCTTGGGTAGATAAGCAGAAAAATGGGAAGAAAATTTTTAAAGGAATAAAGGGAAAAAAAGGCGGTAGGGAAAGCGAATGTAATCAGGAATTGTGAAGGTTATCACTTGTAAACAACAGGGTATTTATGTAGGTTTTGTAACTAAATCCATCAGGTTCGAACCTTACGTGGGGAGGTTGCAGGTTGCATAAAGACAAAACAGGCTACCATACATCTCAAACGCTTTAATAATTCCATGTGCTTTTCTATAGTGGATGAGAAGAAGGCACCAGTCGCCATCCTAAGACCAGTGTGGTGAGTGAAATCCACCATCCACAATAAAGTTCCTGATGGACATGACTATATAATAAATATATTTATGTTTTAGTGTTAGAATATCTCTGTCAACGCTCGATCTATGCCAAAGAGGGAGGAATTTCAATTGTACGAGTCCACCGACTCATTGAGATGCATCCACAAACAAATCTAGGGTAGAATGAAGCCGTCGAAATCCATCAAAAGTGCATGATCGAGGTTTAAGCCACAGTAAACGAAAAGAGTGACTTTTGCCATAAGGAAAGAAGCGCTCAGAGAACATTAGGATCGGCAGTTCAATGGAAACATCCATAACACAATAAAAGAGATCTAAATATATACAGATAGACTGGATTGAATATATTCCCGCAGAATGAAACTAGGCTCACTTCCGTTTGGGTCCCCTTCCGATTTACATACATTCCTGGAGAGTGAAATATTTTACCAACACTAATAGAAATAAAGTTAAACATTGCACTATATCACCACCTGATTCGTGAGCCGGCCCAGGTAGGCCTCGTACATAGCACTTTTGAGCAGGCGTAAATGCATGGTGTGGAGTGGAACTTGAGGATTGCGAACTATACTATAATTGGTAACTTTTAATGTCCAAGAAATTAGTTATCTTAGAATTTATGGACACTTCCATCCTCCTAAACTTGGCTTCTAAAGCAATTTGCTAGAAAAAGCTGCGTTTAAAGCATCTCTTCCGAAAAACACAGGATCGAATCGACGGGATTAGGCGATCCCGCTAATCAAAGCTAGAATGCAAAGAGCATGAGCGCACCGAAATTCCTTGTAGCGAAGACCGTATGTTGAGGGGTTCTTTACCTGGTAAGATAAAGTCATTTTTGAAACTTCAGCTTATGTGAGACATGCAAAGAACAGGGCTAGAGTTCCATTCCTACTAGAGATAAAGCAATTTCGAATGAATCCGCCACAGGCACAGTGTCCATGATTTTGATCTCATCTTTCTGGAGAACGATAAATTTCTACTCAAGAAATTTACCACGAATCCTTTTGATAGGTTTCCAAACATTTGAAAGAGTGGTCCACTTAAACAGGGTTGAGACAGGTATTCAAGCCTTAAAGAGCGACAAATCTGCTTCCACATAATCCTTAGCTCACCCTCTCACAAGGAGAGTCTCACAGAATTAAATCGCAGGGGTAGCACTTCTAGGCGTATCGTTACTCCCCAATGGCCTTCTCAGTCTTGAACGAATATTACGAGAGCGGCCGAAATACAAAACAGGCAGAGGTTAATGGATTATAAGACTAGCAGGCGACAGTGAGGTTTCCTGAGACCAACTTAATGGCCTAATGACCATCTCCCCTAAAGTCTTTGACCCAGATAGTGAATTCTTACCACCATGCTACAAAACAGCAACCACACCACAAGTGGTGTTGACAGACAAAATGATATCGGAGTGAGAATAGGATCACTTCCATAGAGACCATAGACACCCTTCAATAAAGTTTCCTCTTAGACATCTACAATTAACCTAAATCAAAGTGCTCCGTATGGTCGCGAGTTGATAAAAAAGAAATTGTAGTTCCTATGACTAATGCCATTGAAGCTTATAATAAGCATATGAGTGGAGTTGATCTAACTGATCAATGTTTTGCGAATTACCGCATCTGAATTCAATCCCGCAAATGGTGGTGGCCATTATTTTCGTGGAGTATCTGATGTCCACGCTTGGCCTTTGTAGAGAAAATTTTTAAATCCCATTTCACTTCGGAAAATTTTGAGACAAATTGTGCTTCAATGATGAAAGCAACATGGATTAAAAAAAGCCCTGACCATCAACTAACAGAATACGGGAGGGTGCATGACACGAACTAAGAAAGGATCACTTTGATTACTGGCCAGGACCTCTACCCTCAAGATATAAGCATTGTGCAGGAAGAACGAAGTATGAGTGCAAAAAATGTCATGTTCCAGTTTTTTAATTAACGTATTATTATAACATTATATTTCTAATAATAAAAAATAAATAACATTTACAAGGAAATGTTTTATTCCAACCCAACGCCTAGACTAGTATTAATCTTTTGTAATAACTATTTGGAAGTTTTCCTAATGGATTTTTTTTATTACCTTATTTGCAATTTAAGAAAGATGACTTTTGTTAAAAATTCTTATAATGTTGCACAAAAATGTCTTCATTTGCTGATTACAGAGGCCTGTGTTTGAAAAAATATTCTATGTTCCTCAGGATTTATTTGTGGTTTCTTAATAAATCAAACCTTTATAAGGTCAAAAATGAATGGATTTTTGTTCAATCAGGTCAGATTTTCTCAGTACTGCATACACCATTTTCATTGAGATGACCTAATTTTTCTTGAAAAATAAATTCAAAAACCTTTCTCAATCTGATAATGCATTATTATTGTTATAATTTAAGAATGGATTTTTTTGAGGTTTTAAATAATAATTTCATCTTATTTTGGTTATGACTTATGTTTTCTTTATCAAAGTTATTTCTAATAATTCTTTTTTAATATCAAAATCTACATAGTGAAGTTCAAAAGGAAATTTAAGTATCGAAATTTTGGGAAGTTTTAAAACCCAAAGAATAACAGAGGTGAAGTTTAGAAAATTTATTTTTATATAGCTTCTTCTTGTATAACCCTATATGTTAGCAACGTGATATTTTGAAAGGGGAAAAAATTTAGTTTAGAGTTCCTTTTTAAAATTATTATAATTGGCAAAGCTCAGAAAATTTCTAAAAATTTAACCCTGGCTTAGTAATCTTAGTAACGAATCGTAACCTACCCCTACGGGTGGAGTGTCGGAGTCATTACCTGGTATGAAAAAATAATTTCAGCTTAGTTTGCTTATGACTTATGTTTTTTTTATCAGTTATTTCTAATCATTCTTTTACAATATTAAAAACAAAATGGTGAAGTTCAGAAATAAATTAATGTATCGAATTTTTGTGAATTTTTTTAAAACCCGAAGAATTACAAATGGTGAAGTTTAGAAAATTTATTTTTATATATCTTCTATAACTCTATATTGTAGCGGAGCGCAAGCTCCCTCAGTATGGGGGATTCGCGAGATCATTTCCTGGTTATTATTATATCATAGAAACCGGAATAAACGTTTGTAAACTATAATACTTTTAATAAAACAAAAAATAATAGAGAAAATAATTCTAATTTCCAAGAAAAGACGCCCTAGACGAATTTCGTTTGTGCCTCTCATCTGGTGCATCACGCTTCAAACACCAACAGTAGTCAGCAAGCATGTTTACGTCCCATTTTCCCTGGTGGCTAGAGCTCACTGTTTTATGTCCTGCTGGAATCTTTCCTCCTGTTCTTCCCTGTGATCCCCGCACCTGTCGGAATATAACCCAGAAAGGACTGTAAAAAACGTATCTTTATAGACATTCGAACTCTCAAATGTTTGGGATTTGTTAGGAGCTGATTGACTAGGGCAACATATTCTGGGCTTCTTTTATTGCCTAAAAAATTGTTAAATATAGCTTTTAAAGCTTTCAAGGCATCTCTTTCTATGTCCGTCATTAATGCCTTAAACTGCTGATCTCTTATCAAGTTCCTGATCTGAGGTGCATAAAAAATTCCCACATGGAGCTAAGCGTGACTGATTTACAGAAATTGTTGAAGAAGAAATTTAAAAGCTTGGCTTTCTTTCTTAAGGGTTTTGATATAACTTTTCATTATGCCAAGCTTTATATGCAGTGTAGGAAGCAGTATTTTGTGTGGAGACCCTAAACGTTCAGCTATCACATTGTTTGATCCAATTTTAAATTCTTCTCGTGGAGGCCAAACCTTCTTCTCATAGTGCATACTATCTGCCACGACTCTCCCATAGAAAACATGGGTGCTTTGTGTATCCTGTTTGCATCCAAAGTATAAGAGACACTACATGTAAAGAAATTTAGCAGGGTCTTTAAATTCAAAGTGTAATATTTCTAAAAACAAATTCAAATTAATAATTCTTAAAACAATAAGAATATGAATATGTACTAAAATATCCTGTATGCCGATGCATTAAATCATTGTATTGGAACTAATTGGATATATGTAAATCTTAATTTGAGTTTATTAAGTTTTGTTGTATACCTTTTCAATTAGGATAAGTTCCCTATTAACACTAAAGGATGCATTAACCTATAGGGACACACTTAAAAAAAAATATAACTCAAAAATGACTTATGATTTCCAGATTTACATTCTTGTAAAATGTAAGTTGACCAAAAGGTGTATACAAGTATTAACAAGTCAAAATTAAAATGTCAATATCAAAGAGCTTAGAAATGCCAAATGTAAAACCATCTCACCTTTAAGTCACCACATATCCTCCAATTGTGGGTAGAGTTATTTATCTCATCTATAATTTTTTTTATATTTTCATAACTTTCATTAAATTGAATTGAATGGCCTAGAGGAACGGAAGCTATCTCGTAACTAATATTCAGTAAAACAGCTTTTAAACTTCTACTGAAGGAATCTATGAAAAGTCCCCATTCTAATGGGTTGTAGGGAATTCCAAGGGCCTTAACAAGTCCTTTACTATTGGCGCAGTATACTAAAGAGCTGGCATAATGCTGTAAAAAATAGATTCTACATTCTTTTCTCTATTTCTGTACCAAAAATATGTGGTTTATTTAGCGAGAAGATTACTTTAACAAAGTCAAGAGTCAATAATTTGTGAATCCTCCTTTGAAAGCCCCTTATCCCTGGTCAGGTCAGTTAACTGAACTTGAGTGAATGGTCTTGCGACCATATAATGTGTGGAAACGTGATAAGACTCCTATATGTCATAATCTTGATCAACTTTGATATTAATCTCTTCATGGACCTCAATATATTCAGGGGGCAAAGGTATAGGAATTTCTGGACCATGGGACAGGGGTTTGATGGCAGAAGAAACAAATGGATATGTCACACTATGTTTATTCTTCTTATTTATACCTGTGGAAAATATAAGTTCATATTACATAAAAGGAATTGATTTGGAGTTGCAAATAGTACATAAATATTTAGTAAAAGATATGTTCATGATGAAGTGAACTATGTTAGTTTTTAATTTTATGGTAAGTCTATGCATAATAATGATATTTTCAGGAGACAATATAATACAGAAAGCTTAAAGAGTTGATACAATGCTCACCTTTAAGATTTGTCATACAAAAATAGCAGTCAGTAATGTGGTCCTTGCACTCTCTCCACACCATGGGAACACCAAAGGAGAGAGAGAGACGTCTGTTCACCCTGACTCCAGCGTCTTAAACATATGTAGCATCCCTTGCAGCAAATACGTGGTGCAAAACTTTTATCTTGATCTCCTAGCCTTACTTCAAAATATGCATTATACAAAGATTTAATTTCAGGAGAGATTGTACATTTCTGATCGGAAAAAAGTCATTTTGCGCAAACATAGCCACCTCTGTCGGAGCTATTCTTACATTTTCTGTTCATTTTTAACTCAGCCACTATTATTATTGGTATTATTTTTATTATTATAACCTGCAAAAATATAAACTTATTAACATAATTACTTAATATATACACAAAATTTACTGCGAATCTAGTAGTGCAAAAACTATTGAAATTTTTATGTAATATAGGACATGTATAAACTATAAAATTATTATCACCCCCTGTATCGGAAAAACGACCTGATAGAGAAATATAGATGCCAGATTCAGGTTTAGGAAGTCGAGTTTATTAAGAAACACTAAATAAAGCCTAATGTACATTTTTGATGCAGAGCAGTGTTTTTATTATTATTTGAGAGGTTAAGGCAGATTCAGGAGACGTGTGCACTCTTCCTATCAAATAATATCAAATAATATACTTAAAATGATTAAATGTTTCCAAACGCGCGCCTCGGAGTTTACAAGCCCGCGTGAATGACCTTTAGTTACGAGCGAACAACGTTGTGGCAGCAGAAATAAATTGAACGACTCAGAGATTCAGAGAGATAAAAGCTGAAGTAAAAAAAAACATTCATAACTTAGGCTAATGGTTGCATAAGTAATTGCAATCCCTATATATTGAATGACATTTATGTTTTCTCACCCAAACATAACATGTTATTCAAGGACTTTTCAACATGATATAAACAAACATCAGAAATACAAAAGAAAATGGATAATTATCCTAGATTTTATTGCCAAATAGAGACTCTCGTGTCCCATTTTTTCCTCTTTACAAACTCTCATTATCTTTTCCACGCCAGTAATGACCCTAAAATGGTGAAGAGGGATGTTCAGAGTTAAAAAGACATGAGTAAAACATTACTGGATTCATAAAATTGTTAGGTATGAATGCTATTTAATACATTGATGTTTGCGGTTACTATAGCAATGAGTAACCACCTTCACACTGAATCTGACTTACCTGTGGAAACCTGTTAATCCATCCATCGTAAGCAAGTGACTCTATTTAATAAACCAATCTACTAAAAGAACCAAAACGGCCTTTTTCAATTGGATAGTTTTGCCTTCACTTTTGCCTCCGCATCACACGGCTTCGTTTTCTCCAACCACTGGAATCAACCTATACATTACAAGAGGAAGGAAAAGTGTAATATACTAAATGACGATATGTGTTTACTGTTACAACGAGTATCCTGTTTTACTTTTAATTGTCGCTATTCATTGGGATGCTAACTGCATACCATTACTCCCTACATTGCAGTTTACTTTACATCCATGTTTTCTTTTGTTAAAAATAGGAATTTTTCGAGTGTATAAGTCATCTTTAACGGTTCCGAATAATGACATGATCATAAATAAACATGACCAAAAAAGGATAGGCCTAGACCGGCATACTTTAGATTGATTTTCTGTAGAGTCAGATCTTTTCTTTCTTGATTATATCAATTTAAGCCAAAAATTAGAACATTGAATGCAACAGTTAAAGAGTAACTAAGGAAAACTAACAAGAGACTTAGGTTGTTAGGGCAAAGAGAGCTGCGGGCTTAATTCTTTTCCCACGTACTGGAAAAGGCTAGGGAGGTTGAGCGCGTAGATGAGAATAAGGCTGGTAAATAGCGAGAGAAATGAACGGTCGTTTTCGCTGCATGTAAAATTGCTGGATAAATTGCGTTCTGGCCCCAAAATACTGGTTTGAATTTCGTCTTTATCGCCTAAAGATTTATTATTTTATCTTTAGTATCCCAATTAGGCGAGAATTTTATTCCTTCAACAGTTAAGTAAAGTTGAAGCTTCCCTCTGCTGAGTAGAACTTGTTCCCATCAAATTCTGAAGGTGATGGAAGCGAAATAAACAGGTATCGCCCTATTCTGTTATTTTTTTTTTTATAATTATAGAGCCCATCTGGCAACTGCCCACTTGGGCATAAGTCGCCGGAAACACGACACAGCCTAGAACTAGGCTACTTCAAAATAAAAATATGAAAACATAACAATGATACAAATGAGAAAAACTTAACAATTAGGAAACACTCTCTGACAGCGGGGGGAGGTCCCCCTCACCCCTGTGCAGGAGCGTGCAACCTTAAAAAAACAATAACAAACAAAAAAATACAAAAAAGGGAAGAAGCCCGGCCTCCACCCAAAAGTCAATAAGTCCACAAGTCAATGTGCATACACTCGCATAAGGGACAGGTGGTAGAAACCCCGCCGATCCCGGTACCGGGACAGGTATCGTGCGCGAAGATCTCCCAGACTTGGCATTCGACAAGAATGTGGCGAACAGTCTGGGGACGACGCAGTCGTGGGAATAGGGCACTGGCGAGCGCTCGATCAGATAGCGATGCGTCACATGAGTATGTCCGATTTGGAGACGACAGAAAGCGACCTGAAGCTGTCGGGGCATTGGGGGATAGAAGGTACATGGGAACAGTCGCGGCGCAATGGCACGCAACTTTAAGTTCCCTTAGACCGTCTCCCATCTTCTTTGCCAAGCAGTCCAAAGAGCCGCCCGTATTCCTGCCATGTAGTCGGTGTGAGGAAGAGCGAAACGCTGGTCCGGTCGCAGAGTCCAGGAACCCAACAGAAGATGATCTCTACATTCGCCCAGCTCGCCAAAGACGTGCACCACGGATATCGCGAACCAGAAGATGCGGAGATTCCAATGCCCCGAGAGCACTCAGAGCGCTTTGTAAGACGATATAAATCCCAATATGGTCTCCGAACCGGGCACGTCGCGTAATCTCTCGTACCGAGTGGTGTATTGCCACCAGCTTAGGCCGTGAAGACAGACGTAGCACCTTACAGAGCCCCGCTGACTTCAAAGAGAAGGGAAACGGCGTAGAAGCCTACCCCCTCTTGAGATTTGGAGCCATCCAAATCACTGACACGGTTTCAGCGTGACACGAGATGTGCTCCAAAAAGCTCAAACGCAATAATCGAAGCGCTGTACAAGCTTTGGGAGCAGAGGCGTGGCGACAAATAGCCAAATGTGGTACCCTTCAGGGTAGCGTCCTAGGCAGAAAAAAGGGGCGCAACCAGCTCGAGAGCTATATCTAGCTCTCGCTGGCATAGGCACTGTCGAGATCAGCTGCGGATGCAGTGAAAGCTGTTGCCAACTGAAGCAGGCGCCGTGCTCGCGCGTACAGTCGAGTGAAGCACTACACGCGGCGCAGAGCGAGTGGCATCTCTCCAGCATCGACCAACAGGCTCTCAATTGGGAAAGTGCGGAAGGCACCAGGCACAAGGCGGAGGCCGGTCTGGTAGATCGAATCGGCCTTCCGTAATAAACGCTCCGCTGTGGATGCATAAAACTCGCATCCCTTCTCGAGCGCTGAACGAACAAAGATTCGATAAAAAAGTAGGGCAGTTGCCCTATCAGCGCCCCAAGTGCTGAACGTCACGGAATGAAGAATGTCCATGGCGCGGGTACAAGAGACCCTAGGGCTGCCAATATGAGCCCCACAGATAAGGCGTCGGTCGAATACAATACCAAGGAAACGGTGCGATTCCACCACATACAGGCGCACCCCATTAAGAAACAAATCTGGGTTAGGAAGAAGCCGTGAATGTCAGCAGAAGTGTACCACCTTAGTCTTGGTCAAAGAAAACCGAAACCTGCCTGCTTCGGCATAGCAAGAGACGCGGTTCAAGGCCTGTTGTAGTCGACGCTCCAGAGTTGGCATCTGGGCCGCGCAAAAAGAGATCGAAAGGTCGTCCACGTAGAGCGTAGCGAGAACATCTTTGGGCAGCACCGAGGTAATCCCGTTGATGCTTAGGGAAAAGAGTGTGACACTGAGGACACTTTTCTGCGGGGCACCCTCTTCCTGATCCGTTTGGCGCAGAGGGCTTTCCCCACCCGTACTCGGAATCGACAATCTCGCAAAAATTCAGATATAAACATTGAGAGACGTCCCCTCGCCATCATCGTGTGGAGAGTCTCCATGATATTATATCGCCATGCGGTATCATAGGCCTTCTCCAGGTCGAAAAACACCGTGGCGTAGAGCTGTCTACGAAGGAAATCCTTGCAGACGGCATTTCCCAGTAGGAGCAGAGCATCCGACTTGGAGTTGATCTTGCAACAGCCGCACTATGCGGAAGAAAGATGGCCTCTGTTGTCCAGGAAAAAGGCTAATTTAACATTTGCCAATTTCTCCATCAACTTGCACACGCAAGAGGTTAGAGAGATTAGGCGGAAACCGGTCGGAGTAGAGTGATTTCTCCCCGGTTTGTAAAAGGCCAGCACAGTAGCGATTCGCCAGGAGTCTGGGAGAAGACTCTCCACCCAGATCCTGTTGAACAAACCTAACAGAAAAGCCATGCCTCGCTCACCAAGGTGTTCAAGCATGGCGTACGGGACATCGTCTGGACCACAGGCGGTGTCCGGTCACGAAGCGAGAGCAGAGCGCAACTCACTCCCAGTAAACCTGTTGTTGAAGGGTTCTCCGCCTCTGGAGGTAGAGTCCAGCCGGGGGACTTTCGCGATATGACGACGTGCATTGAATGCTTGCGGAGCAGCATCCTGGCTAGAGAATGCGGAAAAAGCGGTCGCGAAGAATTCCGCCACAGGCGCCGCGTTCGAGATTGCGGTCCCATTCTCCTGGAGAACAGATGCGGGGTCCTGCGAGAACTTTCCCCGAATCCTTTTGAGTCGCCTCCACATCTCTGATAATGGGTCTTCCGTTTAGTAAAGACACGTATGCCTGCCAAGAAGAGCAGCAGGCGTGCTTCGAAATATACCGGATCCTAGCCCTAGCCCGACGAAATTCAGCGACAGGGAAATCGTTCGGGCGGCGCATATAGCGCATAAAGGCATAACGCTTCTGTTTGAGGGCCGTCTCAAACTCGGGCGACCACCATGGGAGTGCTCGGCCTGCAAATCGGCCATTACTCCAGGAATATTAGTAAGGCCCGCGGCGATGAGGTTGCCAGAGAAGAACACAACGGCCTCATCTACCAACCTAAACTCCTCGAGTGAGATAGAAAATTCAGTCATTTTTTGAAATGCATGCCACCGCGCGTGCGCCAAGCACCAGTGAGGTGGGCTCTCAGGCGGCAATTGCCCTGAAAATTATATTTAAATGGGAAAGTGATCACTACCATGGAGGTCATCGACCAACCCCCAATCCAAATCAGGTTGTGTATCCGAAGAGCACAAAGATAGGTTAAGGCAAGAAAATGAACCGGTTCTCGGACAATGATGCGTAAACTGTTCCACATTTAGGACCCCCATCTCAAGCTCTCCGATCAGATCAGCAAGGACTTGTCCCCTGGGATTTATGGAGTAATCACCCCAGAGAGGATGACTGCCGTTCAGATCTCCAAGCAAGAGATAGGGCCTTAGCAACCGTGCCACGATGCGGCGGAAGACCCCCGCGTCGAAGTCAGCTGACGGGGAAAGGTACGCAGAAATTAGAGTATACCTCCTATCCAGGTGCAGCTGCACAGCCACTGCCTGAAAGGAGGTATCTAAAGAGAAAGGAAGAACGGAGACATCATGCCGGGTGTAAACCGCGCATCTCCCAGGTCGGCCATCCCGCGGTGGTGGGGTCGCAAGAACCTTATACCCCGGGAAGCGGGCAGGGGGCACGCGCTAAGCATTGTCTTTTGCAAAAAGATAGCTAACGGGAAGTGGGACGATACGAGCCTCCACAGCCCCTTCCAGTTGGCCTGGAGTCCACGGCAATTTCATTAAAGTATGCCCTCCCGGCATAGCTCCTAGGAGACGCGGGGGCCTTCCTCGAACAGAAGACCATCACGGGAATGACCGTACGCTTCCGCGAGGCAGAACCCTGGGTGCTGTTAGGCGAAAAAGCACTGAATGCCTGTCGCCTTCGAGGACTTATTGGGGGAGGTTGGGCTCGCCATTCGAGTCTTTTTCTCCCTTCGCCTCGAAACCTTAGGCGGGCATTGCGGCTTCGGAGGTTGGGGGACCTCTTTTCCAGAAACCACCGTCTTCGATCCACTCGCTCCACCTCGGGGCGTGGGCGAAGGAGCTGAAGCTCCTTTATGCTGTCCTTCTTTCGGGGAACAGCTTTAGTAACCCCGGAAGATGGCCTAGCGACCATCTTCAAGGGTGTTGCCTCCTGTGAGTCTAACGACTCGGTGGAGGCGCGTGGTGGATTTGCCTTACGGGAAACGGTCACGCTGGGAGAAGAGGGGGGGAGCCCTGTTTTTAAGCCGGGGCTGGGTGGGAAGCCTTTTTGCCTCCAGCTTTACCAGGGTAGCGCCTGGGTTGAGTAGAGCCCGCAGAAGGGCTCCGAATGGGCGCGGAAACAACCGTGCTCGTTGGCCTGGATACGTCGGGAGCAGAGGGTGCCTTTCTTACTATTGAAGGATATATGACGTTCCAGGCAGAGCCAAGCGCGCCAGGACCAAGTCCTTAGCCTCGCGGAATGAGAGTCAATCCTGGGCCTGAACGGCCAGGAATTCTTTCACGAGAAGATATGCACCACATTGCTTGGAAAAAGCGGAGTGCAGCTCTTTGCAATTGACACACTTGGCCACACACGATTTAAACTTATGGTGTGCGGCCTTGGAGCAATTTACACAAACTTCGGGTGACCCCGACTTTCCACGTCTACAAGAACGATTCGTATGGTCGAAGCGGTGACAGTAATAGCACCGCCGCGGCAGTGGCACAAATTCCTTCACGTGGTAGCGGTACCAACCGGCACGCACCGACTCAGGGAGCTTGTTACAGTCGAACTTGACGAAGAGTGTAGGGGTGGGTCTCGATGCCCTCCCTGTTTTCTCATCACACGTTTGACCTTGACCGCCCAATGGTCGGCCAGCTCTAGGGTGATTTTCTCAATAGAGTAGTCAACGAGTTCCCTCGCATAAACTACTCCTTTCACAAAGTTCCTGAAGATAAGTGTCCGAAGAGCACTTATCTTCGCTGCCTTGGCGAGATTCACCGCATTTGCCAGAGGGTTCCGTCCAAGAAACGGGGCACCCTTGGCTCTCTACCAATTGCATTAGATAATCCTTTCCTCGGATGGATCCTGTTGCCCTTGGCCAACATGCTGCCATCAGTAGAGCGAATAACGAGGATGCGTTTGAAGACAGCGTGCTTGAAAACGCCAGGTAACCTCTGAATAAGGGGCCCCGATGTCATCCAAACTCCGCCCTGTGCGCTTTTAGTCTCAGTCAGGGGCTCCGCAACCAGGGGGGGAAGAGGTACCAGATGTGCCGATCTTGGCTTGGTTGCTTGTTAAAGTGGCAGCAGGCCCATACGTCCCCTTAGCTCCCGCGGACGGAGAGGAGCCCCGAGTCTTCTTAGTCTTTGTTTTTTTCGTCTTTTTCTTTTTCGGAGAGAAGGGTGGGGAATGAACCCACTTCTCACCGCCGATAGGAGCCCCTAGGCCAGATGGACTGGTCTCAGCCAGGTCCTTCTCCGAAATTGAGAAGGTCCTAGTTGTCGCAGGGGCACCGGTTGGAGGAGATCCCTCCCCTTCTTGTACTGCCTCGGAGCCCTCAGGCATTTGAGGATGACCTTGCTTAGGGGCGGATTCGGGTTAGGTGCTCTGCGCCGATCCCGAATTCCCTCCTATGAAGGCCCTACCATCTGAGGCTGGGTTTTCTCAACGACCATGGCCATCCCCTCCCAAGACATCGCAGGTCCCCTTGGCAGCGTCACCAGGCTTGTGTGGGGTGGCACAGGCCTTGACCGAAGGGGCCTGGCTTCCCTCTCCCCCCTAAGGGGGTTTGCCCTACCGAGCGGCTTACACGTTGGGTGGTCGGCAATGGGCTGCCTGCTGGCTTTCTTGGCAGTCCCCTTAGAATGAAAAGGAGTGACTTCCGCTGGAAATAGGGAGGTTCCCGGAAGCACCTCCAGAGAAGGGGATGAGGAGGAGTCTCCTGCACAAGCACAGAGGGGGTCCTCCATTTTTACGGTGAAGCTGCCCGAGGGCGGCTCCGTTGATGAGCAAGGAGAAATTAGGGTGAGATTTTGTTTTTTTACATCATTGGGCATGGTGACCCTAATTTTTCTGCGGGATGCAGTAGCTCATCACCTCTCACAGTTGCCCGCACTGCAAGAGGTGCTTACAGGCCTGGCAGAACCTGGCACCGCCATTTGGGACCACCCCTGCCACCTGGTGGCCTGGCAGTCCATCGGCATGGCGGCTCCACCTTAAACACGGCGTAAAAAGATAGATTGTGAAGAGGAGAGGAAAAGGGATGCGAGGAAGGTATGGTTAGGGATGAAGCAGGTTGTTAAAAAAAACCCATCCCAAACCGGAGTTCAGGGGTTAGGGAACGTTTTCCTCTTCCCCCTGAGCCCCGATCTGGGACGGTTGGCTTGAGAACAAGGTGAGCATCTACCTTGTGAAATTAGAGGCTGACCAGAGAAAGTTGTGGGAGAGGTATGAAAACCGAGGAAATACAAGTGTTTTGAAGGAAGGAGAAGAGGCTAAGCTGGGGCCAGACGGAGCGCTGGATCCCATCAGCACGGCGGCCAGGATGGCAAATCGCCGTGCCCCTTACGTGGCCCTATTCTGCAACAGGCTTATTAGGCGAAGGTGACCTCGACCCAAAAAATCCGCTAAGAGCAAGCATCAGGTAGATCTCCAACTGAAGAAATGACTCTTTGCTCGACCTTGCCTAAGCCCACAACTAGAATGAGAGGTCTTCCTGCTAACGAGCTGTGCATAGGCTTAATTTGTCTATTTTTTGTAAAGTTTATCATTTGTTATCCAATTTATTATAACAATTCTGAAATACTTGATAATTATATGTTTTGGAAAAGAAGGTATGCTTCCAGGAGGTTGTTAGCTTTGTTTTTAGATAGATTTGGTTTTAATTAGGTTTAAGTTTGGCTTTGGCTCTCACCCACAAAGCATAACTTAACCTAACCAATTTTTCTAATATAATATTTAAGAGTACAATCGAAAATCATTGTCAAAAGGCAATGTCAAAATGAGTAATCTTCTTCTCCTAATTAAATAGTAAATTGAATTATTTTATAATTTCAGTGAAAGAACCGCATTTCAGTTGAAAAATCATTTTAACGCAGATTTTAAATAGTCTAAACTTTATTTTACAAATAATTTTTCATTTTTACCCTAATACAGATATATGCAAAGGAAGGACCCAAACTTTGTAGGACACATGCAGATGTAGCACCCTAAAGTCCTCGGAATTATACCATAAACTTCAAATGCTATAATAGAATGTTTTTGAAAAAAAGTTAATGGCGTTTATTTAAAAGGACATTTTTAATATAACTCAAAATACATTTATTCAAAAGGAACAGTTTTCATCATTATTTAATATGCTGTTTCATCATCCCACTTAGCAGTGGCTAACTTTTAAAGAGAAAAAATTGGGTTTAGCTTACACATAGGATTTGAGATCATTTCATCCAGCTTCATATCAGAATAAATTTTGAGATTTAGGTGATATTTATTGTCTAAATTACAGTGTCGTCCTTGGGGGCGACAGCTCGTGTCCGACCATCGTTTTCGTCTTCAATTATCCGACCTCCTCGGTTAATGTTTGTGCTGGATATGACTTAGGAGACCCAGTCTGTTAGGAGAGGGTCCACTCCGGGAAAGAGAGAAGGCCAGAAAGAAAACAGAGACGAGTTTGTTTTAGGCAATCGTGTCTGCACCTCGGCCAAGCGTGAGCACTTGCCCAGTAATGCGTCCACTGCGGCTCAAAATATTAAGACCTGCGGTTTCGGCGAGACATGTTGCATCGTGATGCTGGGTTCTTGGTCTATCAAGGAAGGCCCTTGTCGCTCCTGGGCGCTTCCCTCCTCCGCCAGAGTCAGCCATGGGAATCTATATGGCTCTTCTCTGCTTGGTCTACCGTTCGGGGTTTTTTGATAGTTGCGTTTAGTCTTGAACCTCATCCAGGACCTTATTGCCATGGGTGAAGCTGCCAGGAGTTTAAAACTCTTGAGGGCCTTGCTCTTGGAATCGTTGGGACACTCAAGCCCTTACCTAGTATATTATAAGGATATTTCCTGTCCGCCTTAATAGGTATAGCGTTGCTGTCTTTGGAGAAAGGTGGCATAAATATAATAGAAGATCCATCTACTTACATCGTGTTTGGGTTTAATCACAACGAACTATCTTGGAGTAAATCTCTCATCTGATATCAGAAACAACGCTGATATCCTGAAGAATAAGAAAAACTTACTCTTTCAATTTCCCTAGCAAATGCACAAGCTCGAGAAGCTTATACTATAACGAACATGATCAGTGGCTTCGCTACAACTCCTTACAGGATAAGGCCGCTCTTTACAAGATTAAACATCATGTATAAAAGAGCATCGGTTCGAACTTCTCACCCTAATGCATATATATTTTGAGAGGTAAAAACTGCCTCCTCTAGCCCTGCATTCTTTTGAATGGGAGGAGACGCTTTCTTTTAATCTTGGAATGACCTGTTGAATATAGGGCTTCTTTTAAAGGTTACAATTTTCAACCTCAAAATTTGCAGATATATTTTTCATTTTTATTAATCAATATTTTTCCTTTTGCATCACCCAAAATGAAGAAGGTTCCCATCTACTCTTTGTGACCACTTCTAGGGGCAGGATTTATTTTTGTTTCATTTAAATGATCATATATTTAATTTTTATTGCGATAAGACCACGTTTTCATCTCCCGTAACACTTCTTTCTTAAACTGGCTCACTAGCATTTGGCGCTAATAAGATGAAGCACTATTCACAAGTTATAAAGGTTCCTCTTCCGAAAGTAATGTGGCATTCAAACAAGATTTTTTTAGCTATAAAATGGCTTTGGCATTATTACTCTAACAAAACTTAGCCAATGCTGTCATGAAAAGGCCGAAGCAAAACACCTTGAAAGACTGTTACTGTGCTAAGTTCGGTAAATATCTTAAACATCTTTATTAAAATTTGGAATAAATAAAATAGCATCAAAGATATTATTATGACTGCTAAAGCGACATTATTTTTTATACAAAATAATGGCTGGCAAATGAGAACACTGATGTGCAGCCTAGGAGAAGACAAAGACTACAAATAAGTCTATTTTCAGGCATACATCATCAGCCCGAAATTTAATTTCTGACCTAGAAGCAATAAAAGTATGTAAATTGCTCCTTGAAATAAGAACTATGAAATTTTAAAGATCTGCCTAAGTAATAAAGTTATTAAGTTTTATTACATTTCAGTGTTAGTAAGACCATAGAGAGCTGTTAAGTCAGAGGAAGACTATATATCTTATTTCCTTTCCAAAAACTTTCTTTAGTAGTAAGTTAACACTCTTTTCGATTCCTTAGAGACATAAATTTAGTTAGAGTAACAAGTAGGGTTGTGAGCGTAATTTTTAAAATGAATAAAAGGAAAAAAATGAATATGAGATGTGAGTTTCCATACCAGTTAGTAGTAGTGGTGATCTTTGTGGTCGCAGTAACACAGGCGGATTCATTAGGATGGGAGAAGCAGCATTGATTTCATGGAAAATCTCTATAGAAGGTTCTTAGTTTTCTAGGTAACACAACCATAGTGTCGTAAACGGCAAAAGGATTTAATAGTTTTGGATTTAATTAAAGATTAAAGAACTAAGAAAAATAAAGAATTTAAAGTGTATGTGTTTGTTGGCCTTGAATCTGTGATAGATTGGATGCGCTGTTGATGTTCATTGAGATAAGATTTCAGCGATTTTTAAGGGGATAATAAAGTCCCACAGAAATATAAAGGTTATATGAAAGAAATTGTTTAGCATGAAGCTTCAGTTAGAGACAAAGTACAAGAAGTAGCAAGGATAGGAGAGAGTCACTATTATAATTTTGAGACTCAAGGATGAAAATGCGAGGTAAAGGTATTGGTGAGAGACAGTAAACTCCCATTAATTACCTGAATTGAAAATGAGGGTACAGGTTATAGTAAGATACAGAATTAAGGTCAGTGAAAGCATTGTTGGACTGCGTTAGGAGAAGATGAGCATAAGTTGAGCTCAACATGAAAGTCGATGGTGAAAGAAGAGGTTTGCACCTCGCATGTTCAAAAATCATTTATAGAGCATATTTTGATATCAACATGACACCAGAATTTGGCCCATCCTCGGAGATTATTAGAACCCACATATGTCTGTTATTGCGTTTCATACCTTCAAAACTTAGGATGAGATTTGTGCTTGTGGCAGAGTATTGAAAGTGGCGAATATGGTGGTTGTTCCTGCTACCATTCTTTGCGTTTAGGTGAACAGAAACGAAGAATTTTTATAAATTAACGTTTATAAACGGATAAATCTCGCTATTCAACTACAACACTTTCATGAATTAATCTTTTTAGCATTAAAAAAATTATTTCCTTGTGATTTTACTTCATCTTTGTATCTCGAAGATTTTATTGATGAAAACAAGTTTTAAGAGATCAATCAAACTTAGACTTAGTTAGTTTAATTCTTATAGTTCTTCGATTATTAAACCTCTTTATCTCGCGGACAACAAAGTCGATAATTTGGTGATATGTTTTCTCCCTTTTACCTAAACCGGGAATTTATTTTTGACATTCCTTTTGTCCTTGAATTATTAGGAATACAATGAGTGATTTACGATGAAATAAAGAAAGCATCTTTAAAACTTCGGTAGGTAAATCTATGCAACCTCCGGTCTGAAAATAGTCGTTGGCTTAACACATTTTGTGGCCACTAAATTCAATAAGAAAGTAATGTAGTAATTGTTCCTAGAGCTTCAGTTGTATATCCTTCACTTAATATTGATCCAACCAATTTGGGAGCCAGAGATTTTATTAAAATCAACATTAACTAATAATTCATAACTCTCACCAATCCCATCCAAATTTATAAAAGCTTTAAATTTCTTTTATAAGAATATTTCTTTAAAAATATTTGTATATAATAAAACTCAACTATGTCCTCTATCTAATAAGGTTACTAGAATCCTTATATATCTTCTTTACATTGCCTTAATTGAGGGCATTTAGAAGCTTGTAACTTTACTTTTGTGCCTAATTAGGTGCATCCGAGCGGTTCGCAAAATAAATAGGTAGTTAATTAAATGTTTATACTCAAAATCTGCGTTGATAACACGTTAAAAACAGAAAATGAAGGCACGTAGATACCAAGATATAATTTAAAGAATTTTAAAGAGGTTGTATAAGGGATTTAAATTAAACGACTATAGTAAAATACCATGCTCTAAAAATGAAGTGTAAATGAAGAGGGATGGTCAATCTCTTTAATAATTATAGACATAGGATTAAGAACTCACGCTTATCAAATTTAACTTTCATATTGTTATTAAGGATTCTCTTTTAAACAGGAGTTATTTTTTATATTATCTAAAAAAAATTTTTTCGTGCAGCGCTAATAATGTATTTATTTGATTCACTTCTTGTCTTTAGTAGATTGAAATTTGCAACCATTTATTTCAACATAATAATTGGTTGAGAATAGAAATATCTTATATCGAATCGAAACAAATGAAGGCCATAAAGATTGGATTAATGCCTAAAATAGTATCCTGAAGAAAAAATTGTCATTATCAAACCGGATATTTTATAAAATAGCAAGCACCAATTTGAGTGAAAATAAAATTCCCAAACAATTATGAAGGGTAAATTAAGAAATTGGGTAAATGAGTTAGGAAAGATTAACTCAAATATTTAGTTGATTTACAGGAAAGAAAACGGTAAAAAGAATGATTTAACAATACAATTTTACGTTTTGTAAATTCAAATTAAATATTTTAACTCAAATGAGTTTCAGCACTTTCCACCTTAAAGAAATAGGACCGAGCCAAGAAATTGAATGCCTTTCGGTTAAACATTACTATGAAGAAAATTGCTCAGCATTGGCTAAATAAGTTAAGCTCTGAGGAAAGTTCACATCTATATTAAACTACAAGTAGGCCCCAGGCTGATAACACTTCATGATAAGAATTACGGTAACTTATGCCCGCGGTGTATGTCGCCATATGGGCGCTTCATGTGAATTCATGGAAAATTCCTCAGCAGTAGTGGCCAAAACGGGGATTATAGACTAAAGTAACTCAGATTTTGCAAAATTACTTCATCTTAAGACACCGAGTAAATTTTAAAATAGAAAATTGAGTGCGACGTTAAATAAAAGTAACTTAGAAGTTGTGACGTGTTGAATTCTGTCCATCGCATGTTACTAGACAGATTAGTGATACATTTTTGAAGCTAAGCTATGGTAAAAATGGGTTCTATCCGATAATATTTAGAAATGTAGCGAAAGGGAGACAAGAATGAAGAAACAAAACGTGTGCCGAAACAATTAATCCACTCATATGGTGATTTGGTATTGAAATAGCAAAGGAACCATCAAATCAATTTCGGAAGCCAAGGAAAACAATAACAGCTTGCTGAAATGCATTCTTAAATTTGATTAAACACCAGATAAACCTCTGTAAAATGCTTTAAGCATCCTTCATTTTTATCTAACATTTCCTCTTCCTTTTGCCATCAACTGGTTTCAAAATCATTCATTTTAATTTAACATTTTCACTAAAAATTTCCATCTTTTAAGGACTTTCATCTCCATGTAAGCAATTTAATATATAATAAAGAGGGAAACATTGTGTTTTATGGAAATGAATACCTCCTAAAGATCCTTTTAGGAATATGATAATATTATTATTAGACGATAATTACCAAAAGTTTTTTTCCGAAAATAGATTATACTTTGATTAAATATTCAATATTTTTCTCTTTTAGAAGATTTTAACTTATTAAATGCTATTCAAAACAAAAATTCTTAAAAAACAAGCAATTTAAGTAATGCACTTCAGTAAAAATTTCTATTTTGTATGTAATTTCATTTTATTTCCCCATAAATAATTTTGTTGAGGAAGAGCAAACCTCCCCAGACAATACGACTATATATACATCTATTTATCTAATGCTTGGGAGGAAAGAGATAAAAGCCACGAGAATATGTATATATACAGTTATATACACATATATCCTCTGATGTACGAACGCGTCCTTCGCTACGTACAAGTACGTTCACTTCTTAAAAGTAATCCGTTGATTACAAGGTATAAATGTGCGATTTTCATACAGGGGTCGATATCGTTTAATGAATTTACCAAGTTGAGGTTCAAGGATATATTCAAAGATTAAAAACCAAAAATATAATTTTAAAAGGGCACTAATTAAGATATATATACATACGGGAAATATAGGAAAGGTAAATAAGGATAATATTGACAGACTATAAAAATTGGAAATCGGGTAAAGTTAATTACTTGTTAATTAGCTTTTAAATAGGATACTATAAATTAATTATGCACAAGGAATATTTACGTCGTAAAGCAGGTCGATTACCAGGAGATGCAAGAGGTCATTTAACCTTAAAGAGAGTCACCTCTAAGAAGGAAAATTCTTTAGCGAGTCGGCGCGTGGGAATGGAGACGGGAAATGGTCGTGATTCTTGGCAGAATATCCTGTTGGTGACGAGGATGAAGGGGGAGGGGGACCAGAAGACGAGTTTACGATCCTCCTTGAAGACGGATGATGGCACTTTTGTTCCAGAGAATTGCAACCTCCCAAGATCGAAACCCTGACGCGGCTTGGCGCGAAATCTCACGAGGGAAAATGGAGATCCTTGAGAGGGGGTTCCAGATGAGACGAAAGGAATCCCAGCCAGATCTTTTGCTTTTAGAAAAAGCAAAACTATTATGTTGCACTTTATACAAAAATTCAGAAATTTTCCCAAAATAAGTTTTTATATTATAAATATAATCAAAGCGTAAATTTAGGAAGATAATTATAAAAATATAGTTTGACAAGTATCCATGAACAGTATTTTGCATTCCAGTTTATGTTTTTCACATTTTTAAATAGAATCTTACTTTTTGCTTCACACTCAATTATAACCTGTGGCGCACCAATGTTCCGTAGCACATAGTTTGGGAAACTGGCTTACTTAGTGTTTAACGCTACAAGCCAGATGTATAGGGTTCTGAGTTCGAATCCATACAATGGCTACCGAGATTTCCAAAGCCATACACGATAGCTTCAGGTCATAGATTCTCCCTCCCCGTTCAGAAATGATACAATGAACCATTAAATTTTTCAAAAGAGAGTACCTTTTTTATGTATTAAAAATTCATATTTGTGCTCTATAAAATTTAAGCAATAAATATAATTCTTCTAACTTCTTAGTATTATTTTCATTTTGAAGTGTTGAAAATAGTGTTGCTCTATAAGTTTGTAACTTTTGTATTTAAGTGGTTTAGTGATATTTGAGTCACTCTATACTCCAATCAGATTATTCTAGTGCACTACAAGCTTGAGATAAATTAGAGAATCCTCACTGAATGAGACAATGTGTGTCAATTATTGCTAGGCTGGTATTCCAGCATAAAGTGTCTGTTACTGGCTGTTTCCATATCAAATACAATTTCTTAATTTTGAGAAACATTTTAATTTCTTAATTATTTTAGTGAAAGTGCAAATAAAAATCATTATCTATGTATATGTTTAGTGACAAATACTACTGAAAATATTTAAAATTGTGAAATGAAAATTACAAAGCCCGAAACCACCAAGTCTGGCACTTCTAAAAGAGCTTATAATTAAAAGCCACACATGACTAGCTCGCATCCTGAACTTTAACTACTAATTCTACTTCAAATATGAGAGCTGGAGTAAGTCAACAAAGTCTTGTGAAATATATGATTACTCAAGCAATCACAGTCTCAATGACTGCAGCCCAATTCAGAAACAACATAGTTGAATTAGTAGTGAAAGATTCATTGCCCTTGTTTGTGTTAACCACGTGGGTTATGTAAATTTACTTAAGGAAATGGTACAAAAATAAAATCTAGTTTAGATAGAAAGAATATTCATCATTAAATAAAAGAAAAAGCAAAGAATGAAAAGAAGTTATAAGAAGCAACCTAAAGGCCAATTTATATTTTTAAAAATTGATGGTTGCACAAGAATAAGAACACACTACTTTGCAATCAATATCAGATTTGTTTATAATGATATAATCTTAACTCGTACATACGCAGTAAAAGAGACGCAAGCTCAAAATAAAAGTGACTATCTTCAAAAGCTTATAATGGAGATTCTTCCAGAGTATAAAATAGAAAAGCAGTATGTGCTGTGCATTAATAATAGTAATGCATCAAATATGATAAAAACTGTAGGAAAATTAAATAAAAATGAAGAAAAATCAGATGAAGATTGAAATATTGAAGCATTTTCTGAAGAAGTAGATATAGTAAATGACATTACAGAAAAAAATAATAAACTTCAACAGAATTTACCACATGCGTTGTGGAGCACATACACTGCAAATTGCAATTAGAGATGGTATAAGAGAAAAACATGCTACCTCTATAATATGAAAATTGAGGTAGGTTGTTCAAGCAGCAAGAAAACCTAAAGTCAAGTCGATAAAATCCTTAAAAAACCAGTCGGAAAAGTTTAAACAATGTTAGCGTCTGTTTACATTGATCCGAAATATAGCTGACTTTTAACACCTGAACAAGTAACCAAAGCCAAGGATGCTCTTTGAGGTATAAAAATTAGAGTAAACGAGATCTAAAACAGCTCAAAGGAAGAATCTCTTCAGTCAGAACAGGAATGTGATGAGTTTGATTTTAAAAAAAATATTCGATAAACAGCATGGCACAAGAGCATAACGTCAATGCCTTGAATTAGAAAC